>CM020188.1:10241415-10333738 GCA_009805545.1 Oryza longistaminata | reverse complement strand
TATGGCTGATAGTACTGCAGCAGTCAGTTCTTTGGTGGGGAGGTGCGGGAAGCAGTGATGTGCAGCATGAGGAATTCAGAGTTGGCTGCTGATGTGGGTGGAGGATATGGAGCCTGTGCCAAGTGACTTGGTTGCTAACTTGTTCTCATTGCTGATTTGTAGTTTCACGAGATTTTCATGTGCATCTATACAACAAGTGTTTTGTAGCATGGCTCTTTTAAATTTAGATTTTAGTAATCATCTTAGTTGTTCGCTTGATCGGGAACAAGGGATCTATGTAGTATAGGGAACGGAGCAAGGGAATCTGTGTTGGAGGTCGTGGGCTTGATACAAAATTAATTGGGCTGCAGTTGGTTTTATGCTTGGTCACGATGATGAATGCTACCTGTGCATTTCTATGTTTTCGTTACTATTCCATCTCTGTAAAGTGGGAATTGAAAGGTTTGCAGTGTAAAAATTTCATTTCTATTCAGGTCCTAATTTTTGCTTATATCTAAGAAATCTTTAATGAGAAGAAGATTATCATTTCAGTTCCTCATCTAGCTAATATTGTGTTATTTACTTTTCGTGCCAAGAACATCGTTTTATCCGGTGCAATTTGAAACTGATGATTTTTTTGTCCCGTTGCAACGCACGGGCAGGCAACTAGTGACATATAAAGTGAGAAGCTTGAAGTTTCTGAAGTATTATCACTTTGGTCCTAACATATAGGTACTATGGGTTCACATGAATAAGTCTGGGTAGAATAGTGATTTATACCTGTTGTAGCGCTCGAAGACAAGAACGATGAGGGGCTAGGGTGGAAGGCGAAGCTCTCCCACTCCAAGCAGTTGATCTCTTTGACCCATCCCTCCTCGACCTCCCTCTCCCAATCGATCTCCACACCATCCACCGTCACATTCTTGATGGAATGCTTGTCAAAGTACTCCGACGCCCGAATCCCCACCCCGATGTCGGCGTCCAGCGGCCAGGAGGGATCCTCCTCCTCAACCACAGCCTTCAGCTCCCCCTCCTCCTCACCAGTCCCCTCTTTTCCCTCCTCGTCGGAGAGCTCCTCCTCCTCCTTTCGCTTCAAGATGTCGCCCTTGCCTTCGAGGACCTCGGGGTCGCGCTCCCGGATGGAAGCGAAGACCTGCTCGAGGCGGCCACGCACGAAGTCCTCCACCGCCGCCGCCTCGCTCCGCCGCCCGCGGCGCGGCTTGCGGGGCTTGGTTGTGGGAAATCGGGGGTGTCGTCGCCTAGGTTCTCGGTGGCTGGTACGGGGCTCGGGCTTGGAGGCCGTGGTGGTGGCGGCGGCGGCGGCGTGGCGGAGGAGGCGAGGAGGCGGCTGGTGGTGGCCATGGCGGCGGCCGTGGATGGGGTTTAAGCCGGTGGTGGGAGGCGAGGGTTTTAGGGGAGGAGAGTGGGAAGACGAAGCATCACGGCGACGAAGTTCCCGGCCTTCGCGCGCGCTCGTCTTTCACCGTTCTTTCCTGCCCTATCCGAATTGGCGCATCACTGCATCTACCGAGCTACGGGCTACTAGTCGGACCACTACATTGCTGATTACAAATTTGGGCCCAAATACGTGTGATATGTGCTATCGGGCCGGATTCCTCTTCTCCTGGTGTCGTTGGTCGCCGGCCCAATGTATGTGCTCCCAGTCGGGAACTCGAGACCAAGCCCAACTACCTGACGTCAGCGGTTGACGTAACGACGGTGCTAGCCAGGGCTGGGCTCTCTCACTCTCTCGACGTCATTTTCCTCCGTGCGGAGGAGGCGCTGTCGATGAACACGCGCGGCGATCGATCGATCCGCGGGCGCAGGCGCGCGTCGCCCGACGGGCACTGGGTCCGTCAAACTACTCCCCAGGGTTCTAAATATGACAACCGTTCGTCTTATTAAAAAATGTTATGAAATATATAAAACTATATGTATACATATAAGTATATTTAACAATAAATCAAATAGTAGAAAAAAATTAATAATTACTTAAATTTTTAAATAAGACGAACGGTCAAATATATTTAAAAAAGTCAACGACGTTAAATATTTAGAAACGGAGGGAGTATATACTAGTAGTAGCTCTGATCCACCGGGATCCCGCACCGCGCTGCGCTCTTGTCTTTGCGCTCTTGCTTGTCCCACTTAACGCGATCGGTGCAGGTAGCGCAGCCGCATCCACTGTCTCTGTCCCTCCACCGGCGAAGAACGGCTGCGTTGGACGATGAAGCTTGATTAAAACGGATGGCTAATCGCGATCGATTCGACGGCGAATTTAAGGCGCTCACCAGTACGTAGAGGAAGAATACGGGTGTTTGCGTACTAGTATTCCCCTATTCAAAAAATTAGAATTTCAAAAGCAAAGGAAATTCGTGGAGGATGGAACAGGGAGCATCTGCCGTACCAAACAGCCATAGATGTGATACTACTGTAAATCTGAACATAAGTATTAATACATATTACATCCCGTAGTAGATCCTACAATAAATTCGTTTATTTTGAGATGCAGAGAATAGTATGTAACTAGCCATTAGCCATTCTCTGCACTACAGTGAATGTAAAACAAGAACAGAAAAAAACTAAGAGATCAACACACTATAGCTACGGTGTTTTCTCAATATTCACTGCATTAAACAAAGTGTGGTGGGCACAGCTATAGTGCTTCTCCGCAGTACAGTCGACGATCCATGTCCCTGAAGGATTACGCCTACCATCAGTACAGCAGCCGACCGACGATCGCTTACCGATCACACGTATCACTGTGTCAGCTATTGATGATGGCGCTGGATACAATGGATTATGAAATATATTAATCATCCGAACATATGCTCAATTGCAATTACCTGTACTTTTTGGCAGTTTAATTTTCTGCTCAAACGTGAAGGAGTGTATATGAATTATTAGCGTTAATTTGTACTCTCTCGAACTTGAGATTTTTTGAACGGAGTAGAACTCTAGCTTCTTTCGTAGTTTATGTAGATAGTACTAGAAGGTTAGAATTAGAAAAGATCGAGATGAGAAAGTGACATCTGAACTGTTGAATCTGTATTGTAAGCGAAAAAGTCTGGAAGTAACTGACAAGAAGAAAATTGAAAAGGATGGGTGTTCCCTATGCATTTGGGTACTGCCTTTGTGATTACTTGTGAAATTGCCGACGAACCTTTCTAAAATCAAATCGCCAATATACTTGTATGAAGGGCACTGTTCGCGAAAAAAAAAAATCCTTCTGTAGTACTCCCACCTATTCACTTTTGACGGTGCTTCAGTGCTTCTGTGCTTGCTAACTTTTACTTTGCATCGTTTTAATATCACTACTCCCATTTCATAAATAAATTAGAAGTATATAAAAAAATAAAATCTAACAAATACTATTGACAAAGACCTCATTTCAAAAAATCATCGTTTCATGGACGAATGCAACATCCAAGAAATTCATCGTACGAGCCAACTTATCCCAGAGATATCATAACTTATCCAGAGAGACCTCATTTCAAAAAATCATAGTTTCATCGATGAATGCAACTTCCAAGAAATTCTATTGTACGAGCCAACTTATCCCAAGATCATATCATAACTTATCCCAGAGATATCATCACTGTCGGGGTTCTATTCATTTCAATTCATTTCACTCCGTTAACCATGTAAAAAGACAATGTTGTGCTAGGAGGGCTGTACAATGCATTTTTCAACACGAGAGTTAATTTTATACTTGCCAAGAGCATGAGATGAACAACATATCCAAATTTCATAATGATTATATTTTCGTAGATGACTCTATTTAATTAGACTTTTGTAAAGCAATAAGGCACTCTTACTTATTAAGTCAAAAGCTAGGTTTGAGTAAATTTTTCGGTCTATGAGAATTGGAGTTAGTTAGTTCACCTTTAAACTTACTACTTCCGTTCATTTTAAGTACAACAATGAGTTTACGTGTTCAACCTTTGATAATCTGTCTTAATTTTTGAAAAAAATAAAGAACATAAGTCACACATAAAATATTATTCATGTTTTATCATCTAATAATAAAAAAAATACTAATCATAAAAAATTTCAAATAATACATATGATCTAAGTTGGACACGGAAACTCATGGTTGCATTTAAAATAGGACGGGGGAGTAATAAAGTTAAAAAAACCATCAACCTATAAACCGTAAAAATCCAAAAAATCATATTAGAAATCCAAGCATAGATAAAAAGAAACCATATATAACAGAAAACTATATATATAGATCACAGGGTGCGCACAGCACACGATAACTGTACAGTGTACGCAACACTGTACACAACACTGTACAGTACAACCACAACTGGGAGATGTACTGTATGCATTGCATCATGTACGTTAGTACGTACTCTCTACGTGGTTTTCATAAGTACGTACGTATGGCGCGCACGTATATACGTAACGTACACCTCCGGATGCGCCGGCCGGCAACCACGTGAATGGGCCGGGTGGCCCGCCAGTGTAGCTGCTGCCAATTGCCATCAACCTCACACCCCCTCCGCTCCACTTCACTGACTAACATTCAGCTCCCCTCCCGGCTGCCCGTCGCTCTCCCCCGCCCCCCTCCCTTCCCTTTCCAACGTCCATCTCGATCCACCCCGTCGAGCACCGCCCAGATCTCTCTTCTTTTTTTTTTTACCGCGCCCCCCCTCGCGGGTGCGCCTCTACTCACCGCCCGCCGACGATCGATCGCGCGCGCGAGAGAGAGCGCGCTAGCTATTTTCTTGATGCTAAGCTGGTCGACGCTGCGGCCGCTTGATTTCTTGCTTGGGTATATGGATCCATCCGGCCCCGGCCCGTCCTCTGCGGCGGCTGGCGGCGCGCCGGCCGTGGCGGCGGCGGCGCCGCACGCCGGCGCAGCTGAGCAGGTACGAGTCGCAGAAGCGGAGGGACTGGAAACACGTTCCTGCAGTACCTGCGGAACCACCGGCCGCCGCTGACGCTGGCGCGGTGCAGCGGCGCGCACGTGATCGAGTTCCTGAGGTACCTGGACCAGTTCGGGAAGACCAAGGTGCACGCGTCGGGGTGCGTCTTCTACGGCCAGCCCAGCCGCCGGGGCCGTGCCCGTGCCCGCTGCGTCAGGCGTGGGGATCCCTCGACGCGCTCATCGGCCGCCTCCGCGCCGGTACGAGGAGAGCGGCGGCACGCCCGAGTCCAACCCGTTCGCCGCGCGCGCCGTCCGGATCTACCTCCGCGAGGTGCGGGACTCGCAGGCCAAGGCGCGCGGCATCCCGTACGAGAAGAAGAAGCGCAAGCGCTCGCAGGCGGCGCAGCCCGCCGGCGTCGAGCCGTCCGGCTCGTCTTCTGCTGCAGCTGCCGCTGCCGGTGGTGGAGACGCGGGCAGCGGTGGCGGTGCAGCTGCTACTACCACAGCTCAACCTGGAGGGAGTGGCACTGCACCAAGCGCCTCCTGATCAGTATAGTAAACCTGCAAACCTTGTCCATTAATTTGTTTATCGCATCCAACATCGCAAGATCTGAGTTTTTTTGGTATATTTTAGTTTAATTTGCTTGTTCCTTCGTTGATCTCCTCCACTTTATATTTTTTCTTCTTTCCCCTCTTTTTCCTTGATCAAATTAATTAGGTTTAGTACATGGCAAGGAATTGTAGGGGAAAATAAACTAATCGCTGTCGCTGCTACTGTTTGCTCATGATCCCATACATATTCTGATAAGAAATGGAGATTCCAGGTAATATTAATGGCTTCCTAGCTAGCCCTTTCCTTTCATCACCATCGCAAAGCTTTGTCACTAACTTACTAGCGATGCACCGTGCGATTGATCTCAAGCTCTCACATGCATCCACTGCAAAATCTGCAATTCCTCGATATTTTCTTGGATTTAGGGGCACAACCGCACAAATAGTACACCAAGAATAGAATGGCTCCGTCCCTGTTGCTTCAATATCTGCAGCATCTGACCCGGGAACACTCCCGTTGTCTAAAAACATATTTTTGCAGCATCCGATGAAATTGCATATCTCCTTTTTCTCTCCTAGGAGGATGAACTGTGCAGGAGGAGAGCGACACAGGCACAAGCTAGCTAGCTAGGCCCCTGCATTGATGGCGGTGCTCCCCAACGTACTCCCGCACGGCCCTAAGCCCCTCACGCTCCCTACAGTACTCCGGCCAGCTGCGGCCTTCTTCCCCAGCCGTCCGGCCAGCCCATCTCCCATCTTTTGCTTACATCTTTTTCGATCCGTTTCCACTCACAGGCTCATAGCCACATCTGCAGGGAGGAGAGATCGATCTGTTCTTGAAATGCGGATGCTCCAGTCTCCAGGCATCGATCTGTTCTTGAAGCTTTTCTAATGGTGAGTGGACAGAGAGAGAGAGAGGAGGAGGAGGAAGAAGAGGAGAGATAGGGCTAGGCAGGCATGAAGGCGGGAGGGGTTTGTCGCGGACGGCTTTAAATAGTAAAGAGCGGGGGGTGGAGGAGGAGGAGGAGAGTGAGGGGATCGATATATGATCAGCAATCACACTGGTCCCCGGCGGAATGAATCGATTTGTTACTGTAGGCTACGGATGGGGATCGAGAGAGCAACGGCCGCCCGTGGCATGGCAGGGCAGGCGCCCTCGATCGCTAGCGCTAGCTCGCTACCTCCCGTGTGATCTGTCTCTCTGACCGCACGTGCACACTCCCTCACTGTCACGCAGCCAAGCTGCCGCGCCCTCTCTTTCTATCTTCTTCCCAGCTTCATGGTCTAGCTACCTCCCGCGTCTGCATGGCCAGTGAGCTAGTGACCCATGCTGGCCAGTGTGCGTGTGTGTGGGCGTGCTTGTACTCCGCTCTGCGCACTCATCACTCCCTCGCTCGATCGATCAATCGCCACTCAATCTCTGCAGGTCGGTCGGTCAGTCAGTCAGTCAATGACCACCTCATGCAGGGCCTGTTGCTCGCACGCGCCGGTCGTCCTCTCTTCCGGCATGGTGCTCACTTGCTCCAATGCATTCAAATCTTGTCTCTTTACATACTGGCATGAATGCATGATTGATCTACTACTTACTATACTCCGTATTTCTTTCTCTCTCTATCGTCTCCTCTAATTTGTATATTTTCCACCCTTTTCTTTTTTCCACTTTTGGTTGCGTTTCGTTTGTGTAGGTCATGGCTCCGAATATAGCTGACGGTAGATGGAGGGATTAATTAGTTATTAGTACTGCATACACCTAATTAATTACAGCTGAACTAGTAAAAATTTTTTGGGTGTTCTGAAGGAACTTTTGGGGGGCAAATCACCTGCCAAAATTAACTTACAGGCTCTGAACCATACATAGCTTCTTGTTCGCCGCATATATACTGTTAATCTCCCCTGAATTAATTCCCTTTTCTGATCTGAAACTCTCTGAACTTTCTGAAATACTAGTATTAGGGACCGAGGTAGAAGACGATGAACAGTGCATGGGTAGCCTTTCTCCCAGCTCGCTTTCTCAGCAAAGGAGTGGCGGGCCAATTAGCGAGGCTCGACTTTGCTGATGTCGTCGTCCAACCAACTGCTTGCATTGGCCGGCCAAGAAATAGCGGAAAGCCAATGAATCGCTTCCCTTGCAGGCCGGGCCCTCTCCCCCCCTTCCCCTAGCTAGCTAGCTTCTCCTCCTCTCACGCGCGCGCGGCGCTACTGTAGAACACTGTAGCGTTGCTGTTCATATGCATGCCGGGGCGCCTGCTTCCGCCTGCATGCCTTGCCTGCCGCTGCGCCATCAACACCCCCCAAGCCCTTTCTTTTTCTTGCCTGTTTTTTTAGTGCCCGGTTGCTTTGCAATGCCTTTGTTGGACCCACGGTGCAATTGCGGCAGGCCAGCGACCTCCTCCTTCGTTTGCCTCTTGAATCGATCGATCGATCGATCACAGGAGCCCCGTGTGCATGCTTGCTTGCTTTCAAATCTCACTATACTGTCAGGTCTTGTCTGAAATATATTGCACTATAAATAATGTGCATATGGGCCATTATTTGCACACATATATATATTGCTATATAGTATCTCTGTGTTGCACCACTGCTAGCTAGCTGACCAGAGTCCAACACATTATGGCCGGGGCAAGACAGATGCTTTAACTACTGCTAAATTGGAAGAACATTGATATTATTTCTTGTGGTTGATCATTCATGCACTGTGCCGATCGATCTATCTACAGTAGAAGCATGCAACGGTAGAAAGGAACAGTAGGTGTGTGCATGCATGATTCATGAATGTGTGTTGAGGCTAGCTAGCTACCTATTTCTGTTTGGAATTAATGCAGACAGTAGTATGCTGATTGCTATGTCGCGGTTGATTCATGCTTAGAAGCATTATAATCACAACATGCGCGTGGACTAATTATATTCCCCTTTTTTTGGTACGGAGAAGAACTGTGTTCCAGGGACAGGGCATCGTTGGATTCTTCATCACATGATGATTGTGTTTCGATTTTAAAATCTATGGTGATGTGGGCATTCGCTTGTGCGCTACTGGATCTGAATGTACGACGAACTGTGCGTACGCACAGAGACGTACAAGCCACCGTCGCCGCGCTATTCGTTATTAGCTGCACTGGAAAGCTAACTGCAAGCTGTCAATTATTTAATCTCACATCACTTGCTAGCTGGTTGAAATAAGAGGGAAAAACGTGATCTAGTGCATAAATTGATCTGAGTTTATCGCCGTGTCGGAATAGATACAGCTGATGGAATATTTTTCGCTGTTCTTAAAGGTGAGGAAAACCGTTTAATATTTTCTTTGTTTCAAGATATCATTAATTATACCCATCTACGTACTATTTGATTTAAGATTTTTCAACTCTTTTCTAAATGTAACTAGAACATTTATAAGTTTTTCTAAAACTATTTTTCCCGTTTACATAGCTAAATAAAACGATTTAACTTTTCTAAATACAGAACAAATGGACAACAGCTAAGGTTGTGTTTAAATTTAGGGGTGTAAAGTTTTGCATGTCACATCGGATATATAGACACACATTTGAAGTATTACGTAGTCTAATAACAAAACAAATTACCGAATTCGCCTGTAAACCGCGAGACGAATTTATTAAGTCTAATTAATCCGTCATTAGCAAATGTTTACTGTAGCACCACATTGTCAAATCATATCGCAATTAGGCTTAAAAGATTTGTCTCGTAATTTACACGTACACAATCTGTGTAATTAGTTATTTTTTTCTTCTATATTTAATACTACTCCATACATATGTCCAAACATTCGATGTGACAGGATGTAAAATTTTACAAGGGAATCTAGACATGGCCTAAGTTATTTTTGAAATGTTCCGTAGTACCATGATGGAAATAATTAATTACACGTTGTACTCATGCCACCACATACAAGGACCAAATGCCCTGGAGCCTAGGCATCACATTCTGACCCTACAGTCCTATACATATACTCCCTCCGTCCCAAAAAAAAGGCAAACCGCGGGTTTGCGTGCCAACGTTCCGTCCTATATGAAATTTTTTTATAATTAGTATTTTCATTGTTGTTAGATGATAAAATATGATGAATATTTTATGCGCGACTTATCTTTTTAATTTTTTTCATAATTTTTTCAAATAAGACGGACGGTCAAATATTGGACACGGAAACCAGGGTTTGTCTTTTTTTTAGGACGGAGGGAGTATATGGGTGTTCTCAACTTCTTCCGTCCATAAAAAAAACAAGTATTGAATGTGACACATACTAATACTATGAATATAGACAAATATTAGAATGTATCGTATTCGGTACTCGGTTGGTTTTGTAGGCATAGAGAGTAGCTCCTTAATGTAAATTACCTACTCCTAAGTAGGAGTAGTAAGTAAGGTGCACCCATGTCGGAGAGGAAAAGGAAGGGGGCACCAGGGAGACGCTAGGGTTTCTGGGTTCGGTAGTGAAAAAAGAGAGCAAATTTCAAGTGAATAGCTAGCGTCATGTTACTATTCGCCTGAATTTTTCCCCCTTCCGAAATGTAGTTGAGTTTAATTTGGACTTGTGTTTTGGTGGTAATGTAGTTCATGCCGATATCTTTGTATATTAATTTTTTCATGAAATTAGTAAACTTTTAGATCTTTTTTTTTTACAGATTTTTCACTTATTTGATGGTTTTCTTTAGACATTTCCACTTGTCATCATAATCTATTATCCAACATTGTCTTTTAAAACTAAGAACACTGTTCTAAAAATTGTACCCATATTTTATTTATTTACTTCATTCCACGGCTTATCAGCACACCGTAGATTAAAGCAATGAAGTTTAGCTCAAAATTATATGTAGTATATAATAGTTGTTCTGTTGTAGTACCGGATATATAATAGCTCAAAGTTTGATAAAGGTAAGGTAGAATGATGCTTTCTCTAGTGCCCTAGCCACTGATCAATATTTGAGGAATAAAAGGTGGGGGCTGATTGATGATTTTTCTTGTTTTACTCAAATTATATGCGGTATGACAGCATGTACGGATTGCTTTTAAATCTAGAGAACAAGCTAGACGAATATATATCATCGACGTACGTTGGCAGACAAATGGTTCATAGAAAAGTTCAATATAACGTTATAAAATGACGTTTGTTAGCATTTACTTCCTCCATCCAAAGTCTAAGATCTACTAGTAGTATTTTTTTTTCACTAAGACCAGTAAGTAATTAACTCATCCACCATAAACCAATAAAATATACACACACGTATGCAACCAATAAGTCATAGGATGACTTGTTGATTTGCAGTCAACAATTTAATTTAGCACATATACATTACAAATAGGCCTTAGATTTTTTTAAAAAAACCAAAAAATAAAATAGGTCTTAAACTTTTGGAGAGAGAAATATATAATATAATATATCTATAAATAAGAACATAAAAGAAGCACACAAACTACCTTCTTGTGTTGTTTAATGTACTATATATTACAATATACTATATGTTCGCATTCGGTTTATCAAGAGGAAAAGAACTTTGCATTCATATGTATGTATATACTCCCCCGTTCCAAAATAAAAGTTTCTAGATTCTTTAGCGAAAACTAAGGTAGAGGGAAAAGATACCCTTTAATTTAAGCTCTGTTCGTATGTTAAGGCTCCCAACTCCTCCTCCTCGTTTTTCGTGCGCACGATTTTTAAACTGCTAAACGGTGTGTTTTTTTGCAAAAAGTTTATATACGAAAGTTGCTTAAAAAACCATATTGATCCATTTTTGAAGAAAACAAATAATTAATTAATCATGCTCTAATGGAATGCTCCGTTTTTCATGCCGGAGGGATAGGTTAGCTTATTGGATTCCGACGTGTGGGATGCTTGATAGTCGATGTGGAATCGGTGAATTTTGGTTTGGAAGTGATCGATCAGACTCACACATGCTGCTAGGGCGCCAATGCAGAAACACGAAAACCGTCGATGTAAGCTAGACAACGACGAATAACAGAAACAATACAAATATTTTAAATATGTAAAGATAAAGATAAAGAAAAAAAAAGAGACCACGAGGAAATAAAGCATGAACGGGGTGTGGTGAGACATATTTTTGTCTTTTTTTTATTATAGATCACTGTCCTTTTGTGATTAGCAATTTATGTTGTTTGTTTATTTTTTAGAAACAAAAAAGGAAAAAAATATCGGAAGGGGGAGAAGCAAGCGCGGGGTGTGGTGGGACGTATTTTCGTCTTTTTACGATTAGATCTTTTGTTGTTTTGTGATTAGGAATTTAGGTCCGTTTATTTTTCCTTTTTTTCCGCGTCCGAATTTTTTTCTGCCATGAAGGAAATCGCACTTTTTTCTATTATATATAAACGGATAACACAAACATTTTAAATTTATTAAGTAGTAGAGATAGAGATTGGCCAGGGTACGTACGTATCCAGCGTTTCTGTTTTTTTTTTCCACTCCCATTCTTTTCCCGATTTTTTTTTAAAACTAGCAAAAATGCCCGTGCGTTGCAACGGGTGAAAAAATTCTAATGATAATATACGTTTTTCATGCATAATCATGTCAATGACAATGTTTGTATTTTAATGAGTGACTTGTTTTTTTATAAACGGTGTTTTTTTTTCTTGCGCGATTTTCTCAAACTATTTTTCAGAAATAGCGCATTTCTTTCTAACAGTTTTTTCCTAGCATGTTTTTTCCCCTTTTTTTACTGATGACGAAAACCATATTTTCCCCCTTTTTTGTTTTGCTTTTCTCGCGTGTTTTTTTGCCTATTTTTTCTGACAATTACTTTCTCGCGTGGTTTTTTTTGCCTGTTTTTTCTAAATGTTATTTTTTGCTTTTTTCCAATACATGAGAATATATGACGAAATAAAAGCCGTGTAGTAGATGGTAAAAAATCGATGGATCCTATCCGACTCAAGCGTCCATCAATTTAGCTTTTTTCTGACAGTTCTTTCAGAGCGATTTTTTTATATAGATAGTGTTTTTTTCTTGCGTGGTTTTTTCAAACCATTTTTTTAGAAATGGCGCATTTTTTCTGACAGTATTTTCCTCGCATGTATTTTTAAAAAGTTTTTGCCAACAATGGAAATAATTTTTCTCACATGTTTTTTTATTTTTTTTAAGAAGATGGAAAAACCTTTTCAGCGTGTTTTTTCGCTTTTTTCTGACTTTTTTCTCATACGTTTTTTATGGTCTTTTTCTAACTGACTTCTTTTATAGGAACTACTGCACGAATCAATTTAACGGAATTTTAGCTCCGTTTGGATTTTTTTTTAACGGACTTGGAAAAGGTACACCGATGGTCCCTTCACTTGTCATCGAGTTATAAAATTATCCCCCAACCGCAAAACCAAATATATGACATCTTTCAACTTAGAAAAATTGTTCACTTAACGTTTAACGTCCTTCAGTGGGTTTTCACCCGCTTTTATCCGACATGGCGGCTGAGTCAGCGTGGGACCCACATGGGCCCCATATATCAGGATGCCATGTCATCACCCTCTCTCTCTTCCCATCCTCTCCCTTCCTCCTCCTCTTCTCTCTCTCTTCCTCTCTCACTTTTCTCCTCTCAGGCAGGCTGGCTGGTGGGTGGGGAGGAGGTCGCCGGGGTGAGGCGGGACCGCGGGAGAGGAGGTCCGACGGCGCCGACCTGCCAGTACGAATCCCGCTGCCGCGCCGCCATGTCCTCCTCCCGCGGGCCGTAGGAGGTTTGACGGCCGACGATGGGGGAGAAGGGGAGGGCGGTGCCCGCGGGTATGAATTCCGCCGCCATGCCGCCGTGTCCTCCTCCCGCGGGTTGTCGTCTCCTCCGTCCCACCTGAACCCTAACGATCCCTTCGCCGCGGCGGCGGCGGCGGAGACGGAGGCGGAAGGGGAGGCGGCGCCGCCTGGAAACCTATCATGCTCCGCGACCCTCCTCACCGCAAATGGACGCCACTTCAGAGACATTCACCCAAGAGGAGGTGCTGCGTCGGCGGAGGAGCTGCGGGCGCAACACCGGCGTCTCGTCGACATGTTTCGGCGGCTCTACTGGACGCTCGGGAAGGAGCGCGGGGCGCGGCACCAGTAGTACGCCTGGGAGCTCGGGTGGAGCCCGCTCGAGGCCTAGCAAGCCGCCGCCGCTGCGGGCCGCGGCCGCCCTTCGCGTCCGGGCCTGGCGGGGTCCTGGTGGTGGTTAAACGAATGTCCGCGACGGTGCGAGGTGAAAGAAGTACGACTTCGCTAGGTGTAAGGTGCAGACCATGGCGATGGCCAGGTTTTGCCATCCCGCATCCTCTTCCGATGACCATCGTGATGGCGTGTCCCTCCCGCCGTGCTCTTGACAAACAGTGTGGGTGATGACGTGGCATCCTGACATGTGGGGCCACGTGGGTCTCACGCTGACTACTCAACCTCCACGTCGGATAAAACGCGGGTCAAAAACACCGAAGGACCAAAGTGAACGGTTTTGTAAGTTAGAGATGTCATATATTCTAGTTTTGCGGTTGGTGGACGATTTTGTAACTCGATGACAAGTTGAGGGACGAAAGTGTACTTTTCACAACGGACTTTGACCCGGGGGGAGGGGGGGCTAATGGGCGATCGCCACGATCGGATCCGCCCCCCTTCCTCCTCCCTTCTTCTCTCCTACTACAGTACACCACAAAAAAATTTAAAAAAACAAAATGTTAGAAAATTTATGTATAAAAAATTTGAATTCAAATTCAAATTTAAATCGGGTATGTAAACTTTTTGACTTATAAACTTTGGATCTATAAATTTAGGTGTATAAACTTTAGATGTATAGAATACTATATATATAAAAATACTTGAATTCAAATTCAAATTTGAATCGGATATAATTCAAATTCAAATTTGAATCGGGTATATAAACTTTGGTCTATAAAATTTAGGTGTATAAACTTTAGATGATAGAAATATTATATATGAAAAATATTTGAATTCAAATTCAAATTTAATGATATTGAATTCATTCAAATTAATCAGATATATTCAAATTCAATTTGAATCAGATATATAAAATTTAGGTGTATAACTTTCATGCACAGAAATACTATATATAAAAAATATTTGAATTCAAATTCAAATTTGAATCGGATATATAACTTTTAACTTATAAATTTTTGGTCTTTAAATTTAGATGTGTAAACTCGAGGTGTATAAACTTTAGGTGCATAAATTTACTAAAATAGGAAAGCAATAAGGTGCTTTGACCCCTCGGCCCGGTAGAATCAATTTAACTGGCGATTGCGGCACATAGGCCATAACCCATGCGGCCCACGTTCACGGTTTGTTCTCGTGTGATCTGCTGGGTCCGCACGAGGCGGGCCTACCACAGACGAACACGAACATAGCGTGCGCGGCCGAACGTGGTGTGTCCTCGTCTCCGCTGCGACGGGCGTGGGCGAGCACCACTGCTCGTCTACGCGCTCGAGCATCAGATCTCGTGAAGCACCGTCGCCCGGCGGCAATGGTCAAGCCAAAGGTAAGGATAGTATGGGTGGCTATCAAACACCCGATCATAGTGCTGCCCTAATAAATTAGGGTAATATGATATTACCTATTATCTTACATTGACAGTTTTGGAATCAAACTAAACCTAACCTTTTTCATGAGCTTCTAGCATTGATGTGTAGTCAGCGTGTTGCACTGGACCAGTTTTTTAAAATTTTAGAATCTGATTTTTAGGATTAATTTTAGGTGGTTTCTTCCGCAGTTTTGTTGCCCAACTCTTTTTAATTTTTCATGTTTGCTATTCCTAAGTAATATAAACAAGTAAAAGAAACCAGCTAAATTTATTCTTAAAATCAACATTTCAAATTGAAATTAGCTTCGTCTTAAAAGCCGAAGAAGCTATGCCAAATACTGGCTTCTTAAATTGCATGATCAAAATAATAATAGAGAGGAAACACATCACTTACACAATGCTTTCTTCACCTCTGAAGCGCTTCGAAAAAAATAAACTAAAAGTAAGTTTCAGCACGCCAACGTACGTCCCTCTCTGGTGGATTCAGGTCCGGGCTGTCCATTCTACTCATTGCTGGGGACAATATCATAGTATTTGATGGATGTTCAATCCAAACAGACGAGTCAAGTGTGAAGCATGCAAAGAAATAATATACCCGAGACATGGACATGTACAGACAAGAAACACAAAAAGCACCGGTAACAAAATAGCTTGGGAGTTTACTGTTGTTACTTCGCAAGAAGGCATGAAAACATCATTGCTAAATATACGAAGGTAAATACCAATGAATAATCAAGACATGCTTTCAAAATCCACAATCTGTTATTGCTAACCTATTGGCTATTGCTGTAGCCATAAGTTCTTTAGTTTGTACACAACAAAACGGAAACAAAAGAATCAACTCAGTAAGCCCGATGGTTAATATGGACTGCTAACTACAAACAGAGCGAACGAACTCACCGTTGATATGGGGCTAATTTGTGTCATCTATGCTATGCGAAGAATCCATGTAATTAGAATTTAAAGAATCAAATCAGTTGTTTGATTTTTACTAACAGCAACAGAAGACGAAGCATGAATCATCTTGACTCAGAACCTGTACTGTGTGGGCGCCAGAAGCCCTTTGTAGCGACAAGAAATTGTTGCTTCACAATTGCAGTCCTGTAGTGCAAAGAGCGAAGAACTGGATCCATTTTTCTAATCACTTGCTCAGTATCTCGCAACACGAACCATTTTCCAGGTCTAAGTATCCTATCAATTTCTGCTGCTACTTCAATGATATCACACCTAAAATACAAAAGCATTAATACCAAGCTTGCTTGATTCTGTACGCTGGTAGAAGAGAATAATGAAATTTAAACAGAACAGTTCTCAAAGAATCAAGACATGATTTTTCACCTATTTGAGAGGCCCTGAAGGAGATAACTCATGTGAACAAGATCATAGGTCCGGGGATATGTATTAAAAGATTCACACCAGTCATGATATACCCCAATCAAACCTCTGTTGAAAATGATAGGCAAGGCTTCTGGATGATCAAAAGGTACAACGTTCATAACCCACAAAGGTTTGTGGATGAGTGATGCCGCAAATCTGGTAGAAGAAAGAAAACCAGGTAATTTTATCTCACCATAAAACAAACTATATAGCTAGACTGCTCATCGTTATAAGAAAAAGAAGGATCCTTGAAACATACTGTAAACAGCTGTTGGAATCGTGTGAACAGAACATCTGCTTTTGAATATTACATAGAATGATAGATCCTTAACACAACAAGCTATTATTAGACTACAATCTGGGGCATTTCAGAAATTCAAGAAGTTCAAGCCTATACGTGTAAAGATTGGCTGCTGAAATCCACTAAACAAAATGAAATGTACTCTTCAATAGAAAATATACCATATAAGGAATAGTGAACACTAGAACACTGGGACCAATATATAAACTCTCAAAACCAACAATCCGGACTAAACCAAATGAACAGTCTAACTATTCAGGAAAACAAAGGACAGAAAACTTCATGGGATCAAAACAAAGCATTCAAACATTGAAAGACATGGTCATAACTTGTGAAATATCAACAAGCCCATTGAAGAAAATTAAGAATCAAAGTTTTCTCACCCTCCAAAACCAGCATTCATATCCATGACATTGCGAACGGTAGACCAATTAACTGCAAACTCATTGAAATATACTTCTGAAACAAGGTCCTTCCAGTGCTTTGTGTCAGAATCAAATTTTGCTTGAGAAAACTGAGTAGAAGCGTTGTCAGATATAGTTGAATATTTGATGTTAAGCCTTTCTGGCCAGGAAATGGGCCAGCTGTTTCCTTCACCTGAACTTGACACAGCAGGTAACAAGAGGCAACTATCAAGTGGTGCATACCTAAAGAGGGCAACAAAAAAATAACATTAGTATATCTAGTACAATAAAAACTTCTAAAGCTTAGACACCAGTAGCAAGAACTACTAGCAGATGCCACAAAACTTAAGTGCCTACATCAATGCAGCAATCAGCCCAAACATGCACTAGTGATGTAAGGACTTGCACAAACTGTGTAAGTCTCAACTGTATGTGAAATAAAACAAAAGGAAATGACTCATCAATAAGATGTACCAAGGGGAATGTGATCCTTCCCTACTAGGGCATAGGGGTGGTTCATTCTGTTTTCTCTCAAAGTAGCAAGAATTTGAGGTTGGCTTCTGATATATAACAACACCAATCCTATTAACATCCTTAGATTTTACTACTGTCCTCCAGCAAATTGACTTGGTCAGAGTAACCATCGCTGCAATAAGTGGAACACAAACTCCAGTTAGCAAGAATACATTGATTCCTACAATCATATGTAAACTATATTGATCCGTGCCTTTAAGGAAAAGTAACAGGTAGTAACATATATAAACCCATCACAGGCCAAACAACAGTGAAATGTTCTGTAATCATACACGCATAATGAGAACACTATCATATGAATTTGTTAAATTCATGTTCTTAACTGCAGACTGTGTTACACACCAATATCGTTAAAATGTCAACATAACTGAGACGATACTTTTTATATCCTTAAAATGTGATGCTATCTCAACTGCCTGGGAACTTAGTGTGCCAAGCCTCTGAAGCTTTCACTCGTTCTAACAAGACATTGTAATTTCCCTTCTAGTACACACCCCTTCATTATACAGAAGTACCAAAGTTACAGTCTTTTTTTTTATTCTACTTAATATAAGCCAGCATGGAACTTGCTATTATATAGGATCACAATAAAATACTATGCATGAAACCTTCTTAGCAACAAATTATTTATCTGTTCCGCAAAGATGCATAATTTGTTTGAGATAGTAATGTGTAATTTGAGAACTTACGATGGTAAAAATCACTACGACACATAATAGATCTTACTAACCATTCCAGTCGTCTTCATCTCTTTTGCCACGACGATATACAGGAGTTGCAGACCAGATGTAGTATCCTCCAGGCCTGAGCACTCTATTAAGCTCTAATAATGGTTTTCCACCTGTATGCCCCAGGTTGGTGAAGTCGTAATTAAAAAAGTGCGCATTACATTTTAACATAGAAAACATAATAAATGAACCCACTGAACATTCCTATTTAAAAGTCAACAACGTGAAGAATTGTAAGATAAACATATCAACAATGGTTTAAAGTACTTGCCATCAGCATACCAGTGGACCCTACACCTTGCACAATGGATCACATCGAATGAATTATCAGGGAATGGAAGTTTTTGTGTTCCAATCACTGCCAACAATGCTGGAATTCCACGTTCGAGGGCAAATTGTATCTGAGCTTCATGTTCATCTTTGGGTGCAACAGACATAGTAATGACATTCCTGTCAAGCAAGTATCCACCAAAGCTGGCAACACCGCATCCAACATCAAGAACAGTTCTTGTATGGGTCCCCCATTGAATGTTTGGCATGATCTATTAAATGAACAAGGCTGGAAGTAAACAAATATAACAAGGGATAACATCATATCGGAAACTTTGAAGCAATATATTTTAAATTTGCATGATTATCCTAGGAATACATGTCCACGTTTTCTTTTGAACCACCAGGATTTCGATATTAATTTTAGGAATATGCCACTTAAACGCTGAACTTAGGCTGTGAAGTTGTTTCACAGACAAGCATAAATTTATTGTCTTAAAATTATGGAACTTATCTGTGAATTAACAACTTCTAAAGTATTTACCTGTTGAATAAATCGAATGTATTTAGTCACACCAGCTTTAAATTGAGTTCCACCTCCAGGGAACACAAAGTAATTACCAGACTTCCTAACCCAGTTCTGGTCCTTCTTGTATTCCACTAACTTTGGATGAGGGACATTATTGTACCAAATCTGAAATTTGCAGAGGAAATATGTCATCACAAGATATAGCCACAATTGGCTTTTATAAAACAGAATTCTAGTTGATGAACATCTTGTGGACGATAGTTGCACAGATAAAATGCACGGGTCTTTCTGATTTGACAAAAAAAAAAATCCTACTACCTAGTGGATATGCACAATTCTCAACCTGGCAACATACATTAGACGGGGACATTGAAGCCACGTCCCTAACAGAGTTCTCCATTATGGTTTCCAGGTTCATTTGTACATATAAGTTCATAACAGTAGCTAGTTTAGTAACAAAATACTAGAAGAAACTGCAATGTTTGCTTTGTTTACTTGGATGCTTAAACATGCTAGTTTGGGTTGAGTATCACCGATCACGGCACAGCCAAACCACACGGCACACAACACTAACTCTTTGTCAGGTACTCCTATAAGACAAGATTTAGCAATATCAAATTACCATTACTACCACTTCACCATTGTGGAATGAACAAACAGGTAAAACCGCTTCCTCGCTTACCGAAGAAGGCAAGCAGTCATGCTCACCATGTCACGGCTGCGCGGCCACGGCAAGGGTGACCGGTACCCCGTGGGCAGCGGCACGAGGCACCTCGGCCTCGGCGCCGTCGGGCAGTGCCGCTCCCGGTGCTCCATGTGCCGCAGCGACTTCAACGCCTTCACCGCCTTCACGTTGTCCAGGCACGGTATGTAGTCCGCGGCCACCACTCCCTTCCCCACCTCGCACACTTCCCACGACGGCACCGCCACACCTGCCGCCGCCGCCGCCGCTCCTGCTCCATCGCCGCCGGCCGAGACGCCCCTGCTGGTTCCGTTGGTGCCCGCCGATCCACGCACTCCGACGGCGGCAGGGGGCGTGCTCCGACTGCGATCTGGCTGAGGAGCGTCCCTGGTGGGTGCGGTGGCGCCAGCGTTGCTCCCACCGGACGCGTCAACTGGGGTCTCCGGTGAAGATGCGTTGGCGGGGACGGAAACTGGAGTCAGGGGAGGCGGCGTGGCGGCGATAGGAGAGGAGGAGGAGGAGGAGGAGAGGTGAGAGGAGGGGAAGGAGAAGAAGGGGAGCGCGGCAGGTGCGGGGCTGAAGAGGAGGAAGAGGGATGAGAGGAGGAGGAAGAGGAAGACGGAAACAACGATAGGGCGCTTGCGATCGGAGAGGAAGGAGAGGGCGGAGGAGATGGCCATTTCTGCTCCGGTTGGGGGATTGGAAACGGGAGAGCGGGATGGAGGAGGGCGAGATCGCCGACGGCGGCGATGGCCGCCGCCGTGGCCGGGGAAGGAAGCGGGGACAGTGCAGAGAGTTGCAGATGGTGGCGGAGGTTTGATTTCAGAGTTTCAGTTTAAGAGAGGTTGTTTAGTTCAGTTAATGGAGGAGCAGAAGTAGACTAGTAGTATAGTAGTCTCTTGTTGAGCTACTTTTGCACGTTGATGCCTGCTAGTCGTCTGTATTTTCAGGATAACCCTTGTGGGCAATCGGGAATTTTCGTCGTCTCTCGTCAAACAATTTACATTCTTGTTTAAATTTATATAATCTAGTAAAAGAACTATTAGCTAGAAACTGGAAATTTTAGTTTTTTTTTTCTAAATTCTCACCAGCTAGATATTTATAAGTTACTTTTCAAAATCTTTAGCTCCTTAACCTTACACTTTGTTCAGGACCAATCTTGAAATAACTAGTCATACGGTGATACATACGGAAAAGTTTCTTTTAAAATTGAGTATTGCAGAGCCTGAGCTGATCAGGATAAACCGGGGAAGGTATTAGCAGTCTCTGTTTCAGAAAAGAGCATGTTCTGGAATCTGGAGTGTCAGATGATTGTACCATTAGTGCTTAATAAACCATCTTCGCCATCCTTCTGAAAATGGGGCCCACTCTACTTTGGAATGCTATTTACAAGCACAAACGTGCCACCCATGTGATTAGTGAGAATCAGGAGAGCCGGGAAGGTTGTTTATTACTGCATCTGTTGTAAGAACAGCAACAGCCAGCAAGGCAGAAAGAAGTACAATTGCCAACGAGGCTGTCTTAAAAAGAGTCCTTCAGCTCCACCGGTTTGCTGTTTACAGTTTTATTTACACTTGATCTGTATAACAACAGGCCTAACAGAACAATCAAGCGTGAGCCTGACTAGTCTCCTTATCTGAGACAGTCAATGATACTGAACTCGCTGTTAGAGAAAAGAGATTTTTTTTTTTTTGCAGAGGCAAAGAAAGGGGGAAAAATTCGCAACTTTATGTGCTACACAATGCCTTGTTTGCGAATGTTGTTTACTTCTACTCCGTATTTGTTAGTCTACTTGGTTAGCTTCATCTGATCTTGAACTGTTTGAGTTTTCTCGACGAAATGGCGCTCCAGAGTCCAGAGAGGTCAGAACCACACCGCGATGCAGAAGGCAAGTAGAACGGCCAACTTTTGTGGATTCCTCTGCATTACAAGAACATGGACATCGATCAGGCTTGTGTATCTGAACAAAATGATGTGAACTGAAATGTGCAAAACAAATCTGTGCATGTTCTTATTAGTCCCACAAAAAAAAATTTATTTTTTTAGAGAAGGGTATTTTTTACCCGGCCTCTATATCCAAGCGGATATATACGGTCATTGAAATAGAGAATTTAGCCCCGCAAACAGCCTAATCTGAAATTCGCTCCATAGGAGATTTGAACTCAGGATCTTGGGGTACTACTCAGGTCACTGTAACCACTACACTACATGCCCTTTCGTTGCCAATAACCATAACACTAGTTGCATGACGGAAACGCTGGCTCAATCAACTGCAAAATACATCTAGACCAAGCAGAGTAGTATAGATTCCAGAACAGCTTGAAACAAAACATTTTGTTGCCTCATGCCTGTTTCTAAGGTTTATTTGAACTGACAGTTTTGCTAGCTAAGCACACCTTGCCTCCTCGGCTTGCTCTTGTCTGTTGAGCAATGGCGAGGTGTTTCCCCCTGCATGCCTCAGGAAGTTCACCATCATAAGCTCTGCAGATGTAGGCTTCAAAATTCGTGTAATCCTGCAGATCAGTGACATAATGTGCTAGTTCTCCTGACAGATTTAAGTAATGGTGCATAATATGACTAGAATTTTCAGAAAAGAAATGGAACTTACATCACCAAGGGGGCGCCCGTTTACGGTCACCCAGGGTACAAACTGATGAGGAGGCTGAAGGGCATTCGTCTCTGCAGCATACTGGAGTTGAAGCTGCACATTCAATTGATTTATATTATTAGATGATCAAAATTCAACGTACATAGAAATATGCTGCTGAGCTGTTCTGAACAAATCTGAAGAATAGCGCAAGAATCAGATCCATTATCTTGTGAATGCATATTACTCCCCCCGTCCCAAAATTTAGCATTTTTTTTGTGGATAGGACGTATCCTAGTAGAATCTGGACAGACCTTCTATCAAGATTCGTAGTAATAAATTATGTCCTATCCAGCTAAAAGTTGCTATATTTTGGGACGGATGGAGTATACGGTGGTCTTTAGAAAAAAAATCATTTAGGATGTACTTTCGTTGTTACTAAACACAACTATACCAGAACTACTTATTTTATTTTTCTAAATAATAAAAAACAAGCTGAGTACTTTCTTAGCTCAACATATATCAACTGCAAATCTGAAAGCAAAAGACAATGGAAATAGGAAGCCAATAACTGAACCTACCTGTGTGCCGTACCCTGAGTTATAGCAGTCCATAACAGGTTGAGAGGCCAGACCAGTTTCTTGAAAGCAAGATTGCCACGCGTTCCATTTTTGAGTCAGCGCTAAATGCTCAATGCAATTAATGAAAGGGAAATGCTGTTCCTGCATTCAGAAGAACAGATACCGGTGGCACTTTAGTGCATTGTCTCAAATTCTATCGATGTGAGCAATAGATGAGCTTGGCAGATCTACCATATGCTCATTCATACAGTACATCATACTACTACTATATAGATGGATTAAATGCCAGCATGTTTTGTCACATAATTACACTACAGGACACTGAACTATTGAGTTCAGAAACTTTTTTTTTTGTTCTGTTAATGTAAGGCATTACCGCGTCAGGCCAAAGTCTGATCACGCAAGCTTCTATCGCATTGAGTTGGCATTCCTCCTCTCCATGCTGCAAAACCAAGCAATTAGAGTAGGCAATCGGAAACCATGGTGAGCGCGGGGCGAGGATGACGAACAGATTAATAACGAGATGGGTGAGGAACGGAGGCTAGTGATCGAGGCGGACCTGGCAGGTAATCGATCCGTCGGGCGAGACGCGGCCATTGCCGAAGGGGACGAGGCGGAGGTCAACGACGGGGGAGAGGCCGTCCCGGAAGATCCTCGCGAGGTCGTTGACGACGAAGCCGGAGCAGAACGGGCACAGCGTCTCGTAGTAGACCGACACCGTGACCCTCCCAGCGGCGCATGGCGCCGTGGCGAGGGAGAGCAGTACGAGGGACAAGACGAGGATTCGAGGAAGAATTCGCGAGGAGGAAGAACAAGAACAAAAGGCGCCCCCTTTTTTTTTTTTTTTTGGTGCAGGGGGCTAGCCAATGTACGCGTCGTCGATCGAATCGATCGATCGCGAGATCGATATGCTTTAGCTCCTTTTGGAGGCGAAAGGAAGGAGACGGAGGGGGAGATGCTCTTGGATCATCTCCTCTCCTGGAAGGCAGCCTTTTCCCAGGTCAGGTTGCGCGGGAGACAGGTTTTCAAGAAGCGAGCGTGGCTGCAGGTCAGGCCGGCGAATCGAATCGAGTGAGAAGAACCAGCTTTGCCGCTTGCTACTGTAGCCTTTGCTTTCGATGGTGTGGCGGCCTGTGGCTGTGGGGTTCAACGTACGATTACATGTTCGAACTCCACACAAGAGCATCGAGTGACTTTATGCTGGATGCCGCAGATATCGACGATCAGGTTCCTATGGGGCTATGGGCTACGTCACTAGAAACTCCGATGACTGCACATACGAGGGAAACTGTTTTAACGGCTCGAGTGGACCCACTCATTTATTACATGTCATCTAAATAAAATGACAAAGATTTTTAACTGTGAGCTGGAGTCGGTTCGAAAAATAAAATGACAGATTTTTGAGTTGTAGGATGACCTAGTTGGTTATCTTATTGCTGCAGGTAAAAGAGAACAAGTAAAGGGAGGGACCTGGAAGAGATCTCAGAGCTAGATTTCTTCTGCTTTCCTTTTCCTGTTCTTTACTCTGTTCCTTTTTTATTTTGAATGATTTTGTTTCCCTTCTATCCACTTCATTTCCTAGCCTTTTTCCACTTTCTACTTTATGATGTTTGCTCCCTTATTCTTCTTTCGCTTTTCGATCAGTTTTAAGTCCAGAACCACCAAATGATGCAATTTAAAACATATCCATTTCTGAAGTTAAAAAAAGTGTATTATTGATGGGGAGGAAATGCCTACGCATTCCGACAGTTTATTCAACCGTGAAACCTGAAATACAGCAGTTTCTGAACCTGAGTACGAAATATATGTTCACAGGCTTATATATAACCTTTGCTTCTCAAGCAATCCACAGAGTCCCTGATAGTTTTGTCGAACGGAATGAAATGCACACCAAGATCAATTAGCTTCTTCGAGGCAGCCTTTGATCTCACCACCCACCCTTGTTTATCCTCCTGGATTCTGATGCAGAAAAAAAAAAGAAAGAAATTAGCAAGAGAAGAACACTGCATCTGATTTAAGAGATGTTGATGCCCATAGATGCATCACCTGTGGATCGGGAATTCAGGGTAAAGCTCAGCAAGTTTATCATGGAAATCAATCAGACGCTCTATGGACTCGATGCATAAGTGTCGTCCCTGTGCCGATGTGTTCTCATAGATCACTACCGCGGACTGTGCCACATCTCTGACATCGACACAGCCAATGTAGAAGTCATCGATGTCAAACCTCTGGCCTGTGCATGACAAGCGATCTTAGAAGCTACTTACATCAATTAAACATTGTAACACTGAAGAGAGTCGAGAGACTGACCTCCGAGAATCTGAAGCAGCATATGGAGACTAGAAGTAGGGGATGGCATCAACATTGGGCCCAATACCAAGCCTGGATTGAGGGCGACCAGCTGCAAGCCTTCCTTTGCGGCGAAGTCCCAGGCAGCCTTCTCTGCCAGCGTTTTAGATACGTTGTACCAATGCTGCACTGAGTAAAATTAGCACAGCTTGAAGAAAAAAAAAAGGTACAGTGCACTACATATTTCCACAATGTGAAGTTGATTTAATTCCGTTGCCATTACAGCACATGCATATAGAAGCAAAATACAGTAACTTTTCGGATTGCATGTCTGGATGATGTAGATATTCCCATCTGACATGCACTGTGCTTTTTCCAAATAAGGAAAAAGCACAGCAAGTCTGCAACAACCAACAGATTGCACAACTCACACCAAGCGTAACATCATATCAGCACATTTGATTGTGATTTGTGACTTGTTAATTAGTGCCAGCACCCTGATTACCCCCAAGTCCCCCAACACATCGCAGACTCCCGGTGCGGCTAGTGCAGTTGCAAATTGGGAAGTTGTGTACCTGATGTTTCTTGAGGAGCTCGACGTCGGCCCAGCTGTCGTCGTCGATGACCTTATCAGCAGGCCACTCAGGATTGGGCACCATGGCAACCTGCGACGCCATCAGCATTACACGGGCGACACCGCAGTCCTTCGCGGCACGGAGGACGTTGAGAGTGCCACTCACCGCTGGCTTCAGCAGCTCACCCTGCAGGGCAGGCACAGCAGCAGAAAACGTCGTTAATTAGGCGATGAGTTGACCGAAAGAGCTTTGCATTCGTGCAAGTGTGCAGGCAGTGCAGCTGCAGCTGTGCGATTGTGAAGGGAGAATTTGTTGCCTCGGGGTCTTGAGTCGGGTGAAGTATGAGAGGGGAGGCCAGGTGGAAGACGCCGTGGGCGCCGTCCACCGCCGGCGTGATGGAGGCCGGGTCGAGGAGGTCCATCTGGAACAGCCGGAGCCGCGTGTCGGCGCCGTCCAGAGCCTGCAGGTGCCTCGTCTCGCCCTCGTCCTCTACGAGAGGAGAAAAAACCGGAGATCTTGAGCTGCCCGCGTATGGTTTCGGTGTAGTCATGGTCTCGTGGAGATGAGCAGAGAGAATCTAGAGCGCGTGTTACATACGGAGGTTCTTGACGGTGGCGTGGACGGTGTAGCCGCGGTCGAGGAGGAGGCGGACGAGCCACGAGCCGATGAAGCCGCTGCCGCCCGTCACGCAGACGAGGGCGCCGCTGCTGTCCCCGGTCGCCGCCATCTCGCCGCTCCGCTCTCCGCAATCCGCTCGACTCGGCGCGCTCGGACGGACACGGGCACCGTGGTGGAAAGAGACCGGGTGGCCCGTGTTTGGCACGTTGCGTGAACTAGGCGGGTTAGCTAGCGTGGTGCACGAGGGCCACATGAATAGCCATATGAATCCGAAAACACTTACCCTCGGTCGTCCGGCGCGGGGGAGCCGGATCGGGCGCTCCCCCCACGCCGCTCCCCCACGAGTGCACCTAGGAGCCCACTCACTTCTCTCTCCCTTTTTTCACGATGTTTCACCTAGTGGATTTACAATGTTTCACTATTTATATACCTAATGTTGCAATTAAAATACTCTTTTACAACAAAAAAACCCACATATTTTGGAAACCCCCTATTAAGAGAATTTGGTTTATTTTTTGTTCCACCGAAAAATGTTTCACCTAGTGTACTCACAATGTTTCTATGTATAGATCTAATATTGCACTGAACTGAAACATTCTTTCGCTATTTGTTGAAACATTGTTTTTATATAAGGTGAAGCAACACCCGATTTGAAAGAGTGAAACATTTCCGATCTACTTAGTGAAACAATTCCGGTGGAACATCGTGCAACATTTAAAAATAATTCAATAATAAGCTAAATTTTTTTTCATCGGAATATATCCATGTGTGGTCTTGTTTTGAAGATTTAATTGCAACGAATTTAATGGTGCAATCGGATCATGATTTGAATAAGTAATCTAAAAAAAATCAGTTTAAAATAGTTTTGCACGTAAACGATTTTCCTGGCCCCGGATCGGATCGGTCGCCCGATCCGTAGGCGCGTCCATATGAATCCATCGTTTCCATTGGTCGTTGAGATGGACAACGCTGAGCTGGTGAGTGGCCCAGTTTGCTCTCTGAGCTAGTAGTTCTCCTTCCATCCCATCCCATAATATAAGTAATTATTCCCTTTTGGATAAGTATAAAGATAGCATGAAAATACTATAATGCCTCTATTAAATGATATTTGCTTATAGGTGAGTGGGTAGTTAAGGGTTAAAATGGGTAAAAATTTGAATTGTAATTGATGGATGTGACAAGTAGTACACCAAAATCTCTTATACCGTGGGATAACTAAAAATGGTAAAATCCCTTATATTATGGGACGGAGGGAGTATTACAGTACAAATTACGGTCAGCAACGATGTTGACGTGATTCCGCATTGCAACAATTTAATCAAAATACTATTATCTTCTTAAAAATATAAGAAGTTTAGATTAGATACGAGTATAACGAAAGTTAACGAAATTAAATAAAAAGTGATTGTGATTGGTCGAGAAAAGGAAATAGGTAAGGAATTTGAATGGTGAGAAGTTGTGATTGTTTGAGAAAAAAATATGGGTGAAGAAATTGTTACTCCATTCATCCTAAAATAAGTTAATTTTGTATGGGATATGGCATTTCTCAGCGAATTGTCAACCTCAGTATGAATTCTCTGCTTGTACCGTTGTATGGTGGAGCCAACCGAACATCCAATGCGAGATATTCAACTATTTATCACTTTTAGATTTGCAATTAATTATTTACCATTGGATTGATACATCATTCATATATGAATCGTAAATAGTTAAACATCAAATTTAAAGTAACAAATAATTAAATGCCCCGCACAACACCCGGGCGGGTGGTGGTTCAGACTTCAGAGAGGCGAGTGCACCAGAGGCATTGAAGTAAATCGCAATCCTTAGTTGGATGCTAGTTGGATTGGTTTGGATCGACATGGGCTGGAGGTTTTCAGACTTTCACTTTGGGCCAACTGGAAAGATGTCCATTTGTTCCGTTGGCTGGCCTGAGCCCTGAGCCTTCCAAGGATTTCTTACTCCCTCCGTTTGATCTTTTTAATTAAATTTATTTGAATTTAATAAATTTTATAAAAAATATCGATATATTTAAAATAAAAAATGTGTTATTAAAATATATTCAATGCTAAATTTAATGAAAAATTAATTTGGTGTTTTAGATGCTAAATTTTTCTATAAATTTGGTCAACCTTAAAAAGGTTTGACTTGAAAAAAAAGTTAAAATGACTAAATTTGAAACGGAGAGACCAGTTTGTTCCTTACCATTTCCCTCTGCAGTTTATCTCCAGTACCATATATCTTCCCCTCAAAACAGGGCAAAATATCATCTCTCTCCGAATTACGTTTTTTCCGATGGGTATCATCAAAAACAGTTCGATGACGGATTTGATGTAGCCCGTGGAATCTGGAGTTCTGGACAAGAAAAATAATTTCAGACCACCGAACGATGATTTGTTTTTAATAAAAATGAAGATCGAAGCATCCTCGGTATCTACCGTGAAAAAAAATAAACGAATCAATAAAGATAATTTATGATATATCTGTAGTCTTAACGGTTAAAACGTAGGAAAAGTATGAATTAACCACCCGAACTATCACGGTCGTCCGAATACCCGCAAACCACAAAACCGGCCATTCTTCACCCCAACTATGCAAACCGGACAAATTACCTCCCCCCCTCGACCCAATCCGCGGTGGTTTTGGTCCATGTGGCATACGCATGGCAGTTCAGTCAGCACTCTATTTATAAAAAAAATATGGGACCCACCTGTCATCTCCTCATCCTCTCTCTTCTCTCTCTCACTCTTCCTCTCTCTGTCAAACGGGTCGGCGGCGGCGTGCGGGGGAGGACAGGGCGGCGGCGTGCGAGCGGTGGCGCGAGCGCCGGGGAGAGACGCGAGCGTGGCGGCGGGCGGCGCCGACGAGGGGTGATGAGGAGGATGACGACGAGGATGGCGCGCACGGGCGGCAGTGGCGGGTGACGCGGAGGCGGTGACGGTGGGGATGAGAGGAGGACGACGAGGATGATGACGGGAGGAGTGGAGGACGACGACGAGGAAGTTGGTTGCGGTGGCCATGGCGGAGAGGCGGAGCGCGGGGGAGGACGCGGCGGCGGCGAGTAGCGCCGGGGTGCGCCGCGAGCTTTTGTCACCGCCCCCGCTATGCTTATTGTCCCGACGGCGCCACACACACACAGATAGAGAGAGAGAGAGGAGGGAGGGGGAAGCCGCGCCGAGCAACTGCCTCCTTATCCCCCGTTCCCGGCGCTCCGCCACCTCCTCGGCGCCGCCCGCCGCCGCCGCGTCCTCCCCGCGCTCCGCCTCTCGCCATGGCCGCCGCAGCCAGCGTCTCTCGTCGTCCTCCCACTCCGCCATCGCCATCCTCGTCGTCTTCCTCCTTATCCCCCCGCCGTGCACGCCATCCTCGTCGTAGTCCTCCTCATACCCCTCGGGCGCCGCGCCGCCACCGCCGCGTCCTCCCCGGCGCTCCGCCACCCGCCCGCACGCCGCTGCCGCGTCCTCCCCCGCACGCCACCGCCGACCCGTTTGAGAGAGAGAGGAAGAGTGAGAGAGAGAAGAGAGAGGATGAGGAGATGACAGGTGGGTCCCACATTTTTTATATATAAATAGAGTGCTGACTGGACTGCCACGCGTACGCCACATGGACCAAAACCACTGCGGATTGGGTCAGGGGGGTAATTTGTCCGGTTTGCATAGTTGGGGGTGAAGAATGCCCGGTTTTGTGGTTCGGGGGTAATTCGGACGACCACGATAGTTCGAGAGGGTAATTCGTACTTTTTCCTAAAAAATATGGTTGAAAAATTGACTTTGATAAAAAAAAAAAGAGACTAAATTAAGTTTTAAAATTTAGATTTTCAATGCAGTTGATGAGCAAATTAACAGGAAGGACATGTTTGCACAAGTGATGCAAATTCTATCTCCTCGATGACTTCACGTGTCCCATCGGAGAGATTTGATAATTTAACACTCCTTAAAATGGCTTTCGATTATTTGATATCTTGGTCCACTTTCATTCACTTAGATGGTCCCACATGTCATTCTCACAAGTTTCAATGAAAGTAATTGGACAAAAAAAAAGTTAAATTATCAATTTTTTTGTCCTATCGATGCCGGTCGGACACAATAATCGTCCAACGTGCATGGTGAGGCAAATCGCCACTCCCGGTCTACAAAAGTATCATCCTAGCTACTACTACACCATGCAACTGGCCGCGCAATTTGCCAAGTCGATCTCCTGCTTTGGATGCTTACATGGTCTCCTTTCTCTGTTCCTTGTCCTAGTTGGGTCTTTCGCAAACCAGTACATGCGGCGAGCAATTAAAGTGGCCGACAGTGTAAGCACACAATCATGGCGCCAAACCCTCGATACCAATTCGCCGGATGGCGAGTTGTTCTACCCCATTTTAGTTTTCCTTGTCACTCAACCCCCTCATGTCCTGCACAAACCTCGATTTCAATTCGCTGTTTACTGATTCTTCCACAGTCGATGCGACTTCCATGACAATTTAACCACGCAAACTGCACAGGAGTATTTCAGTAGCTGGGCCAATCTTTTCTGTAAGCAGAGTAAGACAAACTTGAAACTAGTGCTAATTGTCCAAGCTTGCTGGTAACTACTGATGCGTAGTGCTCAAGCCACTAATTTAGCTGACAACCAGCAAAGGAGCTTGTGACACTGACATGCGGCAATGTTTCTCTGCGTATGTCGAGAAGAAAGACTTGTAGATGGAGTATGATTTGTGAACCACTTGCAGCTCAAGTGTGCGCTACATGACCTACATCACAATGCAACTCGGCTCAAGTTTACGTGGTACATTTGCAAGATGGAGTAGGCCAAGGAAAGGCATCGCCGGACAGGGGGCTGCCTCCGATTTTTCTTGGCTAGATTTTGAATGGAGACACAGGCACACAGCTCTCGTTTGAAATGTATGCGCGCGCGCGCGGCAGCAAGTTGGCTTCGCTGCAGGATTCCTCCAGATTGAGACTTGGAAATGTGGGATGATTGTCTGTTTACGGCACAAGTTGTTAATTTGTTTATTTTAGTCCCTGTTAATTTGTCCATTTAGCACGCGTGTCTTTTACAAGTTTTATGTGCTTTTGACGTATTTCATTTTAGTTGTGTGTTATTGAATTATATTCCACCTGTTTAAAAATATTTGATATTCAGAAAAATATTGGGTTAAACTTTTAAATTCCGACCATCAACCATAAATGCGTAGTTTAAAAACAAAAGAAATGATAAATGCATTTTTGTCTTGAAAAGTATACTTTCATAATATCAATAATCTTGTTAGATTTTATATACTTATTCTAATATAAAACTGATCGTGAAAATTTTAAAAGTTTAACCGAATCTTGTTATCGTAAACATAAAATATTTATGATTGGAGGGAGTCTATATTGCAGACCTTTCTCCACCTTAAATCATTTTAGGCCTACGAGATTCGATCTAATCCACAATTAACCTGCAGGAGTTTGCAGTATTCCATCCCACTGGTCCTACATATATATCCTTTTCCAATTTTCTTAATTAGAATTGCATCTATATATGAGCTGAGAAAGAAATACCTTAATTAGAAATTTAGAATATAATATCGAATAACCTTCGAGTCGCAGTGAATCAAATCATAATTATGCTCAAGAGCGATAGAAAACAATGGCTATGGGGCCAGGATAAGCAGTTGACAACTGGGCAGTTGGCACACGAAATTTCATATGCAAAGAAAGGAGCAACACTTGTAGTACCAAGTTGCATCAATATTAAAATGCACGCTGAAAGAACTCGTAGAGAAAAAAAGAAATAAAATAATAAGAACCGTATAGCAAACAACGAATCTGAACATATCTTTGTCTAGATTCATTGTACTAGGAGAATGTAACCCTACATCCCTTCCTAGATTACGGAGGGAGTAAGTAATTTTCTCATCATTTGATATTGTTGGCTTATTAGATGCAAAATTTAAAATTTGAAACTAAATTCGGAGTTAATATTTGGGTTTATCTACGTACTTGCATAATATAAAAGTTTTACCTTTAAATTATTTTTATTATTCCATTTATATTTCTACGATTTATTGTGTTCTTTTAAAAAAAATGGGGGCATGGCCTAGTTTGGTGCCTCTAAAGAATAAGGATTGAGATAAGAAGCTTCTCAAATATTGCCATCAAGCCTATATAAGCGTACCTTTTTTTAAGGGGCAATTGCAAATTTACCACTACTTTAAATCGTTATTGTAAGACTGCCACTAGAAAATTACAAAAATGCCACTAGAACTGTCATTCAAGTGGTATCCTTGCAATATTGAAAAAACCGATGGCAAATTTGCAAATGCCCCTTTTTTTAACGGTGAGTTGCTTACCGTAGGAAGAATAAGATCAGGTGATACTCTAGTAGTTTTGATACGACGTGCTAAAGAGTATCACTACTTAAACAGAGCCCGGCCAAAACAACGGGTCATGCCCCCCCCCAGGCATGTGGCGAACGAGTCGGCAGGTTATCTCTTTGCCCACTGTAGATACACTAGAAGAATCTAAAGTCTAATTGCGCCCTAGGTTATCATACCAACAGCTGGACCATTGAGATCCAAATCAAAGCGTTCAAGAATGGTGGAAATGTTGGCCAACAAATCCTATTGGTCGTGTGGGAAATCTGGAAGGAAAGAAACCGATCTTCGAGCACAGGAGACCACGACCCCTAGACTCATGGCGAAAATAAAGAAGCAAGCAAGAACATGGGTCTTGGCAGGTGCAAAACGGCTACGAGAGATTTTACCAAACACTTAGGTCCAGTTCAGCTCTATACAGTTTTTCCTTTCCATCCCTAGAGGTTGTATTTTTCTACCACTATATGTCTATATTCAATGAAATAGCAAAATCTCGTACTAATTCCGTTAAAAAAAAAAAGAAGCGTCCGGCGAGATAACTACTTGAAAAGCTACTCTCATCACATCAAAATTATTTAAAGTTCGTGCACATGTAGTCAATGAATGAGACTATATATTAACTGGGACGTAGCATAATGTTATGCCTCTTGTTGACTAAAAATGTTCGGGTATAAATGGGATCGATAATTGATATATTTTATAGGCTAAGACCCTGTTTAGATGGGACTAAAATTTTTAAGTCCCTACACATCGGATATTTGGACACTAATTATAAATATTAAACGTAGACTATTAATAAAACCCATCCATAATCTTGGACTAATTTGCGAGACGAATCTATTGAGCCTAATTAATCCATGATTAGCCTATGTGATGCTACAGTAAACATTCTCTAATTATGGATTACTTAGGCTTAAAAAATTTGTCTCGCGAATCAGCTTTCATTTATGTAATTAGTTTTGTAACTAGTCTATATTTAATACTCTAAATTAGTGTCTAAATATAGGGACTAAAGTTAAGTCCCTGGATCCAAACACCACCTAAATTACGTCAGAGAGTTTATAACCATCAAACGGCTTGCCGAGTCACTTTGTAAGTAGGTGATAATAGGATGTCACTACAAACGATTTAAAATGAGACCCTTTAACAGACCGTCCAAAATGAAACATGACCAATATAGTCAGCTATCAAAAGTGGCTTAAATACAAACCATCTTTGCTAAGGTGCTCTGAAATTTGATAACTCATGAGAGTTTTTACTGCCCTTAAAGTGATACCCCCAGATACTTGATACTGGCAGGTACCATTTGAAATCAAACCACTAAATCAACAAGGTCATGATCGGAAATAATTTTTCCATGGGAAACGCTCCACCAGACCCACATGTCAGGAATGACATGCTCATGCCTCTCTCTCTCCCATTGCTTGTGTCTCTCGCGCGACCACGACCGCATCTCGGTCTTTTGACCATCGTCACGTTCTCATCCAACTCCTTTGACAACGCGTGAGTGAGTTGCCTTCCCCAACAAGGCCTGACCAGCAACTCACCTCATCGAATTCTAGCTTGCCTCCTCCTAGTTTCGATGATGGCGCATATGCGCCGCCTCGGCCTCCCATAACCTGCCTTCGAGAGTTGCTTGCTTCGTCCCCGACACCGGTATACTAGTACTATTAGGTAGGAGGGAGGAGGACAGTGATCATTGAGCCAACACCCTTAGCCGGCCCATTACCATCACCACTGCCCCCGGAGGGCACCACTGAGTTGGAGGATCGGAGGCCTCCTTACCATTGCCCTCGGCCAAATATAATGGACTAGAGACGCTGGTGAGAGGGGAGGGTGTGAGAAAGGGCAGGTGATGGTGGGGAAGGAGGAGAAAGAGGAGCCGTTGAGGTGAGAGCAGAATGACAATTGATGATCCGTCGAGGAAGGATGAACACGATGCCTTGGGGAATTACATAAATGGAAAAAAGACGACCATTTTACTTTTATAATTTACATGGTGTTTTGAGGCTTGGTGTGGTGGGATGAGTGCCGGTGTTGGCAAGTAGCAAAGATCCTCAGCCCCCCGATGATGATCGATGAGTGGTTACTACCTCTTTCCGGCAGTACCAAAGATTCTCAGCCATCCGATGAGATGATCAATTAGTGGCTACGATTTGATACCTCCCTCCCCCGAACAAGGGTAAGAACTACGAACTCTCTTACTACGGGTATTATTTCCTCCGTTTCAGGTGATAAGATGTTTTGACTTTGATCAAAGCCAAACTATTTCAAGTTTAACCAAGTTTATGAAAAATATAGTAATATTTTCGATCAAAGGTTTTGTCCTGATGCATGATGCCATGATGAACAGCCCATCATCAACGGGAGAAGCCAACCAGTCTATCATGGACATGTCGTCCTGTGTCGTATGGCGTGCAGTTCGTACTTTGGATTACAGGTAATATTGATCTGTACATATACTACTTTTAATAATACTCCAGAAACTAAATACTACTAGAAAGGATTTTGTTCGCCTTTTAGTACGTGAGGGATAATTATCCTTGATGTTATTGGTCGGAGGACCATTGCATCACCATGACTGAGAAATAATAAGGAAATGAAAAGAGGATTGCAAACCAAACTGGGATGCTCCCCGCATATGGGTTCTGCATTTAGCAGCATAACATCTAAAAAGCAGATATCACAAATATTTTCAGGGGACTACTCCAGGACCAATAGGAACTAGAGATTACTACCATGAAGGGCACATGCTTGCATCGCATGCTAACCATCTACCGTAGAGTAGTAAATACAAAATCTCCAGTTCTGCCAAAAACAACCAGCTCGAGTCAAGAAAAAGGACAGCAGTTTCATGCAAAAGAAAACATTAAATAGTACATATCCGGGAGATATGCATTACTTACTGCGAATCAGCTAAATATTTCCCCAATTTATTAGGCATGTATTGCCCCCCTGGAAATATAACAAAGAACCAACTGGAGTCTGGAGAGTATTAAAACCAAGGCAAGGGGTTCCTTCTCATGGCGCACACCATTCTACTCCCAGTAGTGCTCCTCCTTTCCTCCACCACCACCATTTCCACCTCCAAGAGAACTCAGCCAAAGTTCTCGGCTATCTTCTACTTTGGCGACTCCGTTCTCGACACCGGCAACAACAATTATATCCCAACATTGGCTGTGGGAAACCATGCTCCTTACGGCAGGAACTTCCCAGGAAGAAAGCCAACAGGGAGGTTCTCCAATGGCCGGCTTGTTCCAGACCTCCTCAATGAGAAGCTGCAGCTCAAAGAATTCTCACCACCGTTCCTGGAGAAGGACCTGTCCAACAATGACATCATGACCGGGGTGAACTTCGCGTCGGCTGGTTCAGGATTTGAAGACCAGACGTCACGCCTGTCCAATACCCTGCCGATGTCGAAACAGGTGAACCTCTTCAAGGAGTACCTCCTCCGGCTCAGGAACATCGTCGGAGAGAAGGAGGCTTCCAGGATCATAGAGAACTCCCTGATATTTATCAGCTCAGGAACCAATGATTTCACACGTTACTACCGTTCGTTAAAGAGGAAGAAGATGGTCATAGGTGAGTACCAGGATAGTGTACTCCGGATAGCACAGGCTTCTGTCAAGGTAAAAGATCATAAGCATTTCCTGAGTTGTTTGTACTCAGCTAGATTGAAGCTGATTGTTTCAATTCTGTAGCAGTAGAGACTAGATATATGACTCTTCTTTCACTTACTGGAATGCAGGAACTGTTTAGCCTGGGTGGGAGGCAGTTCTGCTTGGCAGGTCTTCCACCATTTGGCTGCACACCAATTCAGATTACGTTAAGTGGAGATCCTGACAGAGCATGTGTGGATGAGCAGAACAGGGATGCCCAGGCCTACAACTCTAAACTTGAAAAGCTACTTCCAGCATTGCAAGGCTCACTCCATGGAAGCAAAATTGTCTACTTGGATGCCTATCAAGCTTTCAAGGAGATCCTCGACAATCCCGCTAAATATGGTATGGTTGTCCAATAATGGCGTGAGTTGTAACTTACTACATTGCAAATACACGCATTCATTTGTAATATCATATAAAGTTGTGAAGCATAATACCACAACAGATTTGGTAAACACTAAAAACACCACAATGTTAAAGTTGGGAATTAACAGCTAGAAGCTGACAGGAAACCAAACAACTAACTAGCTAACAATTTAATGGCAAGAGACAGATATATCATTTCTTAGTTACTTATTCCATGTACTGTTTTTTTTTGGTAACTATAGCAGTTCTCACCAAAGTTTGCCATGATAACAGGATTTATAGAGATAACACGAGGATGTTGTGGGACTGGGCTCAGAGAAGTCGGACTGTTGTGCAATGCATTGAGCCCTATCTGCAGGAACGAGTCATCATTTGTATTTTACGATGCTGTGCACCCAACAGAGAGGGTCTATAGGATAACAACTGATTACATACTGAAAAATGCTATTCCACAGTTCAGTTAAATCAAATTATCAAATAATATTTCATTCCTTATGTTGATGCATTCTGCCCGTTCTTTTTGCTGTCCAGTGTGCACTAAGTCCATATAACAAGAAAGAACCCTTTGAACATTTACCATTAATCGTGTTATGCTTATGTATGACACACTGTAATCCTTGGCAGTCCCAACAATGGGTTTAAACTGTTTACAAGGTGAAATATAGAATGAAGAACATAAAACTTTGACTGGATAATTTAAATTGAGATGACTATAGAGACAAAACGACTACAGGATTATCCCTTTGTAAGAGTGATGAAAGGAGTTTTCTATAAATCTTCCATACTGTGAAATCAACATTTTGGTTGAAGCAAGGGTTCCGCTAAATAAAAGGTCAAGAGGTCTGCAAATTCCATTAAAATAAACAAACAAACTAAGCTACCATATGGATCCAGAACGAAATGGCACATACTATGCATTTTTTATGCCTCTGTTTTATAAATGGGATAGGTTCAGTGTTGAATAAAAAATTTCTTAGATTATAGAAAAACACATCAACATCTAAAACATCAAATTAGTTTCATTAAAATCCACCAGGAAATATATCTTGATAGTGTATTTTTCTATAAACTTGGTCAAAGTTTAAGAAGTCTGACTTAGAAACTAAAATGTCTTACAATATGGAGCAGAGGGAGAAGAAGATAAATCCCGGGTAAAACAGTGCAGTAGTATATTAGCATTAGTTGCTCTAGGACTCCAGAGTTCACATGATCCCAATTAGTAAAGCATCAACCACTACAGCACATACTGTGAAAATAATACAAGTGGCTAAAACAAGGATGCTACACACCTTAGGCTGGTCTCCCTGAGAAACATTATAACGCAGATTAGCACAACGCACCCAGAAGAAGCACTTCACCTGGTCATTGCTTTGAACAACTGCTGAATTCGTGATCTCACATCCTCAAGTCGCATATATGACTCTCCTGCAGATCCTGTTGCCTTCAACATCTCAGCCATATCCCTGTAGGCTGGAATTACCAGCTCCTCCACTAAAATGCTAAAATCCACTCCTTGCTGCTTATCCACCAAGACCCACCGTGACTGCACTTGGCAAATTGCTTCTACAAAGTTGTTAAAACGGCTCAGCTTCTCTGTAATAACATTCACGTTGCTGCAAAACCTTTTGTCCATCTCAAGTATCATGATAGCCTTACCCCAGGTAGCCCGTCGGTATTCCAAAATCCATTGGTTAACCTTTGAATGTATTACCTTGATCCAATCCTCACCCAGCAAGACCTTAAGTTCACAACCATTGACTTTCTTGATTATATAGATCCCATTGTTAACCAGGAAGACACAACTGAGAGGAGCATGGCGATAAACCTTGGATTTTGAAACGAGATTTCCCATGAGCACATCCACAATCCAAGCAAGGTGGACTGCCAGTGATGACGTTGGACGATCAGGTTCTATTGGACAGTTTCCAGAAGGATCAGAACTACCAAACTCTAATAGCATCACTTCTTCCAAAGTATGGCGAGAAACACATGCTGTCACAAGATAGTTCATCACATACCTTGTCATTGGATGCACTCCACCATCTAGTGGACAAGACTCACTTGGATCACGTCGTACTAGGTTTTCAAGAGCCATTAAGATGGCCTTAATTGACAATCCGAGGCATTCACGAAGAGCAGCTACTTCAGGATTAAAAGCATCATCAAGAACAGGAAGTATATCACGTACAGCATCATACATATCAACTATGCGGAATAGACATTCTGGATTTTTTCCAGCAGCGGCAATAAAATTTCCGAAGGATAGGAGTTGGAGAAATGGATGACACGCAGTGACAAAAGCAACGTCACTGTAGGATGTGAAACCCTCAAAAATGCTATCACACAGGTGTCTTTCACTTGGGATCAAGATGTGAAACACAACACGAATTGCAGGGATCCAGCACATGATTTGAGTCTCAAGCTCCTCCCACGATGCTGACTTGAACATCTCTGCCATGTGAGCATGAACCCCAAGGCGTGCAATGCTCTCATCAATGAAGTTGAGGCGTGAAGAAGCATAGGTCTCAGCACATGAATCACCAAAACCAGCGGCAACCATCCTCTTTGCAATTCGGTTTGCCTCAAAGATTACGCCCTCAGGTAAAGCATCAACAATGATGTCGAAGTTGCTAACTGGCTGGGCTACAAGGGTGTGCCTATCATCATCATCATCATGGCTTTTCCTGGTGTTGGGGTAGCTGCAGTTGGTATCGAAGCCAGATGCATCAATCAGGTGCTGCAACTCTTCTCCAAGCCTCAAGGAACAACGCTCTAGAAGATGGTCAAAACTCTCAAGGAGGATATGGTCCGCTGACATGCTTTCAAGGCTGTGGATGGTGGAAGTTAGTTCATCCACAGCTTCTAAGAAGGCATCAGCATCATCAGAACTAGACCAGAGGGGCCGATTCAAGCAGAGAAATTGGGAAATCAGGTCGTTAAGTGCCTGCAGAGTATCCTCCATGCCAGCCATCACCCTTTCTTAGATTAAATTCCTTCAGATCTGCAACTTTGGATATATGAACTTCTTGAGTCTTCAGTGCAAGCCATGGAAGAGGATGGTGCAGTCCAGTCCAAAGATCTGCAGCTGACAAAATTGACTAGTTCAATCATTTCAAAGTTCATGATAATACTCTGAGATGAATGAAATTGCGAACATACCTCAGTGAAGACGAATTTTGAAATTGGTGATGCAAAAGATTGTATAACTATAGTCACAGCTCTTCATGAAAATTAGTGCTTGATGTTAGCAGAACACCATTTATGTAATAGGGGAATAATGGATTGAGCGTATGATGGACATAACTACAGCAGTTTTTCAGAAACAATAAAACCTGTGTGTTGACAGGTCGCAATCAAGTTAAGTCAAGACAGAAACATCCAACAGTTCGATGGAAGAGTACAATCACAAAGCACTATTTCCTGGCAACCATAGAATTTGGACTTTTCTTTCAAGTTTGAACCAACTCAGCAAGTTACTGAGACTTAAAGGCAAACTGCAGTTGGACTGACTGATTCCACAGAAAAAAGAACCGAGAAAGCATTGACAAGCAGCACATATAAGTCTTAAAAACAAAAGAGCAGCAGGTTTCCTCCTCTTATGGTTACCTAACATCCAGTTCTTACCCCATTCCAACGGTCCCACCCCCCACCCCCACCCACCCCGCCCAAAAAAAAAGATAGCTGTTAAAATTTTCTACATGATGTACCATGTACCTGTAAAATTAAGATCAACTCATCTATAGTTGCAGCAACCAAAACTAGCACCTAACCTCATACATTTTCATAAATTTCTTAGATTGTTGGTTTGTCGTTTGACATTCTTAAATTATGTAAAACTAGTATTGTACCCCTGTTTTGCAGCTACTAGATATGTTAATGCAAATGTAAGTGGGTGTAACCCGATACATTCAGCAGGCTATTTTAGTATTTTCCTTGAATAGTTGGTTTGCATGCAACCAAGCATGCCCAGCATGTAATGTTAATAGTTAAGGAAGATAGATAAGTGCAAGATACTTGGCTGCTCCATACTGTCTCACCTAAGAGCATCTTACGACCAGAAACCTCAATTCTACATTTGAGCAATGAACGTCAGTCAACCTTTAGATCATGCTTCAATGTATCCACCACAATCATTCATGATCTTATTTCAACCGTGTTAATAAAAAATACTCTAGGTCAACAAAACTCATTGTTGAAATAGAACACAATTATCAACAAGTTTAACATGAGAGCTAATTTCACAATGGCATTTAATATCAGTATAAAGGCAATAAAGGAATACATAAAGATTTATGTTTGAACCACTTCATCAGGAAAACAAACCCAAAAGAGGAAAAGGCTGATTAGCTTGCCATGCTTATTATGAAAGAGTTCTTACCACTCTAACCATCATAAAAGCCGGGCAATATAAATTGGCTAAAATCTAGTGGATCTGAATGATATAGGTGCTTATCACTTGAATGCAGTAAGCATTTGAAATAAACAAATCATCACACTTCATTTGTGAAAACTTAAGGAGCAAATAAGCCAAAAAAGGAAATATCAATAACATCATAAATTAGATTGCATTACCAATTGATAATTAAACAGACACCTAGGATAATTTACAAAGTTTAAGAAACCCATAATTTTCTCATCTAAGATGAAAAGTAAACCTTATGGAACAATACCACCAAACACATAATGGCAGAATGTCACCATCACCAGTGTTCAGATATCCACCATAGCAGCAACAATGACACCAAAATCACAGCTATAGAAGCATAGTGACTATAATGAACTAATAATCACTTGGACACTCCTTCAAACAGGTGCTGGATTCGTGCTTCAACATCTTCTGGGGAATGCTTGATGAACAAGTCCTGTGCAGCTTCCGGAGATGATTTCAACCTTGAAATCAAGCCCATATATGCAGGCTTCACAGAATCTGTTATTGCTGCCCTAACATCCTCACGCAGCTGCTCATCTGCAATCACCCATTCTGACTGGATAGCACATATCTCTTCCAAGTAGCCATTAAACATCCGCAGTTTTTGTAGCAAGGCCTTTGCAGGGAGACTACCAATGCCAGGACCACCCGTCTGCAACACTGACATGACCTTTGCCCAAGCCCCACGCTGGTACTCCAAACTCCAACGGCGCACTCTACTCATCATCTGCTTCATCCACTCCTCACCAAGCAAAACCCCAAGCTCACTGTCATTCACCTTGTGAATAATGTACTTCCCGTTGTTCATCAAGAATATGGATGCAAGTGGCGGGTCCCTATATATCTTAGATTTGGTCTCCAAATTCTTGTGAAGCACATCCATGATCCATGCAATGTGCACTGCAAGTGACGAAGTGGGGCGATCGGGATCAACAGCAATAGCTGCCCCGCCAACAGCACCTAAGTCACCTTCCATCACCTCTTCCAGTGTCTGTCTTGATCCACACGCAGCACGGAGATAATTCATCACATACCGGGTGATTGGGTGTATGCCACCACCAGGAACAGAAACACGGGCAGGATCACGTCGGATGAGATTTTCCAATTCCATGAATATACCTTTGATAGAGGAACCAAGGGTGTTGCAAACAGCAGAGACCTCGGCACGAAGTGCAGCAGAGTAGGGATCAGCAAAGACAGGGTCGAGGTCAGGAAGGAGGTCTCGCACGGCCTCATACATGTCAATGACACGGAAGAGACGCTCTGGAGCACGACTAGCAGCAGAAACTGCGTCGCCGAAGGAGATAAGCTGCAGCGCCTGGGTACGAACTGCAGCAACGAAAGCGAGGTCGCCATAAGGCGCGAGGCCGTCAAAGACACGGTCGCAGAGGCGGCGCTCGCTGGGGATCAGGATGCGGAACACCATCTTGAAGGCCGGGATCCATCGGGCAATGTCGAACTCGAGCTCCTCCCACGGCAAGGAGTGAACCTCGTCGATAGTGCGGGCACGGATGCCGAGGCGGGCGACGCTCTCGTCGATAAATCCGCGGCGTGCGGCCGCGTACGCCTCGGCACACTCGCGACCGAAGCCAGCGTCCACCATCCGCCTCGCGATCTGGTGCACGTCGGAGACCGATCCCGGGGGGAGGGCGTCATGACCACGTCGAAGTCCGAGACCGGCTTGGCGATTGGGATTGGCTCATCACCGTAGCCGTCGTCCGCGTCGTAGTCCTCCTCCTCGCTCTCATCAGAAGCGAACCCGCCGGGCGCTGGCGGCGCCACGTCGTCGGGGCGCTCTATGAGCGCCCGGAATTCATCCTCCAGCCGGGCCATACACCGGCTGAGCAGCTCATCGGCACGGTCGAGCAGCCCGCGGTTGGTCCCGGCCGCGTCCAGCTCCTGCACGGTGCCGATTAGGTCGTCCACCGCCTCCAGGAACGCGTCCGCGTCCGCCGAGTCGGCCCAAATAGCCTATCCATCGTCACGAACTGCGAGATCTGCCGGTCCAGCGTGCGCACGGTCCGCTCCAGCGACGTCACCGCCGGCATCGCCGCAACCGCCGGGGAACCGCGGCGGGGCGGCATCGGCGGCGACGCTGGCACCGAGTGCTCCCCAGCACCCGCTCCTCCAGCCGCCGCGACCGCCGCGCCCGCCGCCGCGGCCCGCGTGGCGTAGAGCTTGTCCAGCGAGAGGCGGCCGTCGTAGTTGGAGAAGACCTTCAGTATATCCTCCGTCATCGTGTCGGTGCGGCCCAGGGTCTTGACGATGTGCTGCACCGTGGCGAGCAGCTTCTCCTCGCCGTCCTCCGCCATCGGCGGCTCCGGCAGGAACCCACCTCCCGAAGCCTCGGACTCGGCTCCCCACCGGCGGCCTAGCTCCGACGGGTAGGCTTGGCTCACGCGTGCAGCCGCGAAGCTCCTCCGCGTGGTTGCTGTTGCGGAGGATGCACGCCGTGGTGGTCTGGCGCTCTGGCGGACAGCGACAACGCGAGGGACTGTGAGAGCTCACTGGGGTGTCGCCGTGTCGCCGTGGTTAATCGCAGCGTTTGGTTCCAGAACTTACCGCGCCGTCGGGCCGGTAAATCCCGGCGGGCGGTGGATGTGAGCCGTAGCTTGTCGTATGGACGGTCAGATGAGGCCCGTGGAGACGGGGGCAAGAGAAAGTAAAAGGCGAGGTGACCACGGCAGATTGCGGTGGATGGGGGCGGTGGGGAAAGCATAAATGCGGATAGCGGTGGGTTAGACGAGGGTTTTAATTACTCACTGGCATGTAGGGTCACGGGGTTTTGAGTGTCACGTCGTGGCGGAAAGGCGCCGGTGGGCTAGCGTGATTGACGCGCAAGCCGAGGTGGACGGACTATGGAAATCGCACTTGGGCTGCCTTCCCGCAACATCCGCTTGGGCTTGGCGAAGTACATCGAGACATAAAACTACATGGGCTGCCAAAAAGGGACGGTCCATTAAGGGCCCAAGATTCCAAAAGAGTTAGGTCTCGGCCCACTCAGGAAGATATTGTTAATCGTGGTAGGGTGAGATTCAAATCACGGGTTAAACAACGGAAAGAAAAGGCTGACGCGTGGGTCCCAAGTTTGCCCCGAGTCCACTGTGAAACGAGGTTGGTTCATGGAAGAGTGGAGGCGGCACAGATCCACCCATCGACGGGCATAAATTTGGGCTAATCCCGAATCTATTCGCTCCCAGAACAAACGCCATGGCCTCTGCCGCCGCACCGACGCCGCAGCCGTTGCTCCCCGTGACCAACCCCGCGGCCGCCGGTGGCTCCGCGCCGTCCTCCGGCTCGTCGCTCACCGACGCGCCGCTCGCCACGCCGGCGTTCCGGCTCTTCATGAGTAGGTTCTCCGACACGGCGCGGCGCTCGCTCGCCGACCGACGGCCCTGGACGGAGCTGGTCGACCGGTCGGCCATCTCCAAGCCGGACTCGCTCTCCGAGGCCACCTCGCGGCTGCGCCGCAACCTCGCCTACTTCCGCGTCAACTACGCCGCCGTGGTGGCGTTCTCCCTCGCGGCCTCGCTGCTGGCGCACCCCTTCTCCCTCCTCGTCCTCCTCGCCATCCTCGGCGGCTGGTGCTTCCTCTACGTCTTCCGCGCCGCCGACCAGCCCGTCGTGCTCTTCGGCCGCACCTTCACTGACCGCGAGACGCTGCTCGGCCTCGTCGTCGCGTCCGTGCTGGCCTTCTTCATGACCTCCGTGGCGTCGCTCATCATCTCCGGGCTGCTCGTCGGCGGCGCGATCGTTGCCGTGCACGGCGCCTTCCGCGTGCCTGAGGACCTCTTCCTTGACGACCCGAGCGTTGGCTCCAATGGCAACACTACCAGCAGGCTGCTCTCCTTCCTCGGGGCGCCCGGATCTGGGGTTTGATCCGGCGCAGGATCTGGTAGGATTCTTGGGCTCGTGGAATTTATTTTGAGTACGAATTGGTATGGATCTGGTTCGTCGGCTGTAGCTAATTGGTTGCCGCTCTGCTTGTGCTTAATTGTGAGTAGTTATGAATATGCAGATCATATTTTGCCTTCTAAATTTCTAATATGTGGTTCGAATTATGCAAAGATCTGCTAGATTTTTACTTCACTTGTTAGTTTGAATCTGAGTAGTGACTGGTAAGAATTGTTAGATGTCAGCAACTCAGTATGTCTTGTGCTCTGCGCTTTCAAGTAACTGTACACCGACACCTTAGCAAGTTTATGGTCCTTCAATTACTTACTGCGTTGTTTGGATCATTTTATTTACTGCACTATTTGGAGCATTTATCTGCTTTATTATATTCACTGCTTTATCTGAATGTTTTGATGTTGTACTGCAATATTTGCTTTTCATGTCTTACTACATATTTTGGAGAACCAGTGCATTGTAATACAGCAAGGATGTATATCTGTGATTCTTAAACTGTAGGACTCTGTAGGTTTGTTATGTTGTTAATAAGTATGAACACTTGAGAGTATCACTTATCAGTTTGTTGTGTTGTTTAGAATGTCCAGAACTTCACATACCATTTTACAGTGAATGCCTTCAATATTTGAGTAGTTATGCAAAGTTTTAAGTTATTCCAGTTATGTTGCATGTAGGATAGAGAAACTTACAGTTTTCTTGCATTGGTCAAATATGTTGGTAAACCTTCTTTGATATCTTATTGACTTGCTGCTAGAGAATCCCAGTAACATGTTTTTGCTGTATATACATGGCAATTAATATTTTAACTGGTGTTTTACGATCCTTGAGTAATGAGTAGGCCCCTGAGATATGTAGTGGTACCTTTCATCTGCAGAATTACCATAAATTAACACTACAAAGTGTGATACCTCTGCATTACCCTTCTAGGGATCAATGGTGAATCCTAGACTGTCTTATGGTACGAGTCCAGGCAAGTCTCTCGTTGATATATCACTGCATAACTTTCTCATAAGATGCTGCAGATTAAAAGTCTAACCTTTGAAGGTGCTTCATCATTCTTGCCTGTTTGAACTACCTTTGGATATTGGATTATGATAAAGACATATGGCAGTTTTTTTTTCAATTTGACTTACTCAACACCTTGATTGACTTCTTATGTTGAATATATGTGAGAATGGTTGACTTTGTAAATTGGAAGCTAGAACAGCACCAGCGACAATGAGACAGATGTTAACGTTGACTAATTGTCAGTACTCAATAGTAGTACGAATTTTGCTTCTCTATGGAAGTTTTGCATTTATGTTGCAGTATGGAGTTAGTCACTTTTCGCTATCACATGGGTCTTCCAGTTATTTACTCTTTTCCAGGTAAGTATTGGCTAATGATTGGGGTTGAATATTCTTAGGACTTCCTCATTTTCGAAGATGTTTTCTCGGCTATTCTCTGAGTTGGAGTATATGTTTAACGGATTTCCTAAATTTATGGCGTCATATTCTGTTGCTCGTCATATTCTGTTTAACGGATTTCACAGTCGAATATTTTGGCCATCAGTTCATCAGTGCACGAATATGTGGGGAAGGAATTATGGGTTGTGAAATATGACTCCTGACAGAAGAAACTTTCCAGATCGCATTCTGTTGTCTCGCTTTTGCACTTCTGTATTGTACTACTACTGTTATTGACAAAGCGTAGTAGTGCGCGTGGAGGAGCGAGGTGGTCTGCGGGAAGACGAAGGAGATGTTGTTCATGCTGGCCGTGAAGCGAGTGTTGTTGGGACCCCCGCACTGCTGCCCGGGCTCGCAGTTGAACAGGCCGACACCGACGGTGAAGAAGAGGTTCTCGTCGACGGGGCCGGGGATCTTGACCTCGTGGGGGCTCCTGATGCCCGCGGCGAAGGCGGTGGCGGTGTTGGTGTCGTTGAACGCCGGGAGGACCGGGAACGCCGGCGGGATGGAGGGGCCGAAGTCGGTGGCGCAGCCGCAGTCGTACTCGATGACGGCCGTGGTGGTGGTGTTGTCGAAGGCCACGCCCTGCGCGGAGTCGTAGGCGCGCGCGGCGAGGTAGTACCGGGTGGGCGCCTGGTCCATGGTGACGAGGACGTCGGTGGTCTGGCCCGGCGCGATCATGAGCACCGAGGTGGTGAACGGCTTGGTGTAGGACGCGTCGACGCCGACCACGGTCATCTTGTGCTGCGCGATCGAGACGAACAGCTCCTGGTTGAGTGCCGCGTTGATGAACCGCAGCAGCGCCGTCTCGCCGGGCTTCACCGGGACAGCCGTGGTCTCTGCATGCATGTTATCATGTCTCTGTAAATTTGCCACGCACTGACGCACACACACTGGCCGGTAGAACACGCATACTAGAGTGAGTGATTTTCTACCTTCCTTGGAGCAGTTGTACAGATCACCAGGCTGGCCGTTGATGGTGTACGCGTCGGAGATGTTCGGCGCGGCGCCGGTCCTCTGAGCCTCCCTGATGACTTGGATCGGGTCCGCGTCCCACCATTCCCCTGTCCATCGTGCCAAGTGCCAACATTTTCAGTGTCAGTTCAGACGACTGATCTGATAGTTAATCTGCAGATCTGTGTACAAAAGTAGGAAGGATCAAGACTGACCGAGAATAAGGGGGACTTCTCGCGCGGGCTTCTCGAAGGGGTAGGTCTTGTTCTCCCTGGGGCGGATGATGAGCGCGCCGTAGACGGTGGCCCTGAGCCAGGAGCTGTGCGCGTGCCACCACAGCGTGCCCTCCTGCCCTTCAATGGTGAACCGGTACTTGTAGCTGCCGCCCGGCTTGATCGGGCACTGCGTCACGAACTCCGGCCCGTCCGCCCACCCCGTCCTGAACTGCCGGATGCCGTGCCTGCACGCGCGCGCGCGTTGATCACCGTGTGTTAGCTAGCTAGATCTCGACCGGCGGCGCAGAAAACAACAATCGTCGTCGTACGTTGACGACCAGGAGCGGAAGTCGTTAGCTGTTTGATTGGCAAACGTAGTTGGGTCGACGACACGTACCAGTGGATGGTGACGTTGTACTGCGCGTGGTTGACGACGTTGATCACCACGGTGTCGCCCTCCCGGACCTCCAGCGTCGGCCCCGGCAGCTGCCCGTTCACCGTGATCACGTTGTGTGTCTTGCACAGCCTCTTCACCGGCGTCTCTTGAACCTTCAATAATCCATACACAAAAAGCAGTACCAGTACATTAATTACACGTACAGAAAACGGTGCATCGAGATATACAGGCAATAATAGTGTGCTCGTAGCTAGTAAGATGACACAAGAGGAAAATATATGGCACGTACAATGAATTCATGATGGTGCACTTCGGCGCCGGCGAGCAGCGCGAGCACGCTGCACGCGAGGAGGAAGAGCAGCCGGGACGACGAGGACGACGCCATGCCGGCTTAAGCGCAAACGTTGCGGCGCGTGTGCTGGCGTCGGCTCACCGATCGAACGGGGTGACACACAGTAGCTTAGCTAGCTCTTGTCCTGAAAGGTTTCTCAGGTGTGGCGATGAGAGACTTCCCACAGTGATGGCGCGGTATATATAGCGTTTCAAAAAGGACATGGTTCTACGACCGATTTCTCGTTGTGTTTCGTTCATGCATGTTGCTTCTCTGGTTGGTTGGTTAGGTTTTGATTCTTTCGTGGTAGAGGGAAAACTTTCGCAAGCCATACACATGCTCATTCACGCATATGCATGCCTCGAGGTCGAGTTCGTGTCACCAAGGTTCAACTATGCAGATAGTTTGGTGCACCCACTGGCCTGCCAAGGACAGCAGCGGCTGCCCCCGTTGGCGCCCTGGTTTCACAGAACAAAGCTTAAGCACTTTCTTCGCACGCGCCAACGCGTAAAGTTGTGTTTGGACAATGGTTCTGAGCTTTTTGTGTGCTGTGTCATCTGATTAGGTTGTTACTTTACTTAGCTTTTGCGTCGAGTTTGAAAGACAGACATTCCATTTCGTACCGCTACCAATCCGTTAATCCGTCAATTGAATGGGACAAAGTCGTTGCGGTTAATCCATTTTTACCCCATGATTTGAGAAGCAAAACTATCTCATGCAAACGATAATTAAGGGTGGGTTGGTGTGTTTTGCAGTCTAGCTACTGATCTGCATTGTGATTTAGTTCTATTCATCCTTTTGAACCTTGTCTGATTTCAGACGAAACCTATAGCTAGAGACTGTTTGTTGACCATCTCTGTCGTATCAGTTAGTCTGCCGTTATCAATAGCTGAGTAGGGAGAAATACTTGTGCCTTTTCATGTCAATTGCGTCTTTGCTAAAACTTGTGGGCAAAGCGAACTTAGTTTGGAATTATAATGATTAGGAGTTAACTGTCACATTTTATATTATTAATTCCTCACTGCTCAGCTGTGAGCCTTTTGTGTTTCCACTGCTGAATCTGATTGGAGTCATATTGTATTGACCTTAGTACTGGGGAGTTGGAACTGGTAGCCTATAATATCAAGTGTCAATATTTGTTCCAACAAATCCTCCAAATCAATCTTCTGACAATAATACATATTGGCACCAAATCTGATTGCAGCCCATTTTCTAGACGGCGGGTGTGCATGCATGGCTTGCAAATGAGCTTGGAAGCTAAGACTTAACACTTTACATGCATCCATCAATCGTCGTAAAACGAATTTCCATTTCTTCATATGAACTGCTCCAACATATTGGCATCGATTCCAGATATAAATCGCATTAGCGTCACCTAAACAATGAAGTTCTTGCTGATGCAATATTGAATTGAGGGGGAAATGATAATGAAACGTCTCTTGTTTCTGCAGTTGACATCAACACCTTGTTTCTGAAAGTCTGAACAATGACACTAGAAAAGCACCAAGCTCCAACTTTAGAAAAACGTTTGCATTTTTGCCGTCGTGGACCGACCAAGGGGGGTAGTAGGTTGTTAACTTGGCGCGCCGGCGTGTTGCCGTCGTCCACGACGACCAGTCGACCACCCTGCAAAGCGTCAGCGTATCTATCTTGGTGAGTCATCTTCTTCTCTGAGTTAGGAGGGGGCAGGTGAGAACAACAAAAATGTTCAAGCAAAGCAACCAAACTCCGATCCACTCTCAAAGCCTCCAAGGCTCCAACCGATCTGAGAAGAAATTCGGACATGTCGTTTGACTTCAATCATTAGTGAGATCATCACTTGATGACAGTGGTGTTGTCTCTGGCCATGCCAAGGGGGATTTCTTTTTTGTTTTGACAGAGCAGCTTTGGACTTTGCAGGTTGGAGAGAAAAATGCCATGGCTGAATTCTGCGCCTTATTATAATCGGGGTTGGATGAGGCGTCCGCGTCCTCTTGTCATCCGGGTACGACTGAATATACAATGTGATTAGTATTTTGGATCAATGACGAGGTGGATGCAGTGACAAAGGAGTTGTTGATGAGAAGTACTACATTATCTGGAAACTCTGCAACATGTTATGCAGCATTTTCGATCACTAGTTTTGTAACAAAATTTCAATGGCTGAAGCAAAATATTCACATCTTCCGTAGTACCTATCCTCTGTCCGCAGGATATGACCCTGAACTTCCTTACTTATGATCGTTTGCTATGTGGATTGATCTCGAACACGATTTTGTATTCGTCTCTAAGGCTGTGTTGGTTGGAGCTGGGAACACATTCCCTCCGCATGGAATATGGAGCGACACATTTTCTTATGATTAATTAAGTATTGTTTTTTTTTAAAAAATGATTAATATGATTTTTTAAAACAACTTCGTAAATAATTTTTTTTAATGCTCGAGCTCGAGGTCGTGAGGAAGCTGGCGGCACGGTGCGCCGAGGCCGGAAGGAGCATCTCGCTTGCGCTCGAAGCCTTCCCGTGCAACCTCCAGGAGCAGCTCAACCAGTTCATGGACAGGAGGTTGTTACTGAGTCCTATCCCTTCTTTGTTCTACACTTCTACAGTTCTACTTATTAGTCTAGTTTATCTAGCTGACTGACTGACTGACTATATACAGGATGGGCTCTTCTTGTGATTTATCTGTAGCTTTGGGTTTTTAGAGATTTGAGTCCTAATCGTTTCAAATTCAAGTGCAGTTAGTACTTGTCAGTCTGTAGTTTGTGTTGAGCTCTGAGATTACTTAGGCTCTATTAGATTGTAGCGTTAAACTTTGTGGAAACCTTGCCACAATACTAGCTAAAATTGCCTTGCAGCAACATCACCAAACAAATGTTGTACTGTAAAAGTTCCAACCGGCCACCCCAAATGGATTTTCTAGAATTGACATGTACTTACTACATTGCAAGCATGATGGCGGCTGGCCATGAATTAATGTCTGAATGCAGCTTATGATAATAGCAAGTGCACTTACCTTATGAAAATTCATTCTTTGCTCAGAATTGATGGCAACGACTTAAGGTTGTACACTTCTCACTGGGCACCAGAGCGCTGGCAGGAGTATGAACCCCTTTTGAACTACTGTCGTGATAATGGAGTCAAACTTGTTGCCTGTGGAACTCCACTTGAGGTAATCCATATGTTACATTGCCCCCAAAAAGTGCATGTGATCAATTCAGTTGTGTTGCCATAACAGTATTTTTTATTGATCATTCTTATTTTGTAGACAAGTCACAATTTAGTCATTTTATATTGATATTACACCATTCCAACTGGCAAGCTTTTTCTTGTATTTTATAGTTAGTCTAGTGTTTTTACCAACTGAATAAGGGCCTGTTCTACACCTTTTTTTTTGGCCCATGTCCAGAAAATGACTCCTATTATAACCCCCTCCACCCTCCTTTTCTCCCATGCCCAAGTAAATGTTCTGATATGCATTATGCTAAATATATGGTTTACTTTTCATCATTTACAATATTTGGTTGAAATACAATTATATAGTCCATTTCCTGGCTAGGTGTCAAGAACTGTCCAAGCAGAAGGAATTAGAGGCCTTTCAAAAGCACAAAGAAAGCTGTACGCTCCTCCAGCTGGCTCAGGCTTCATTTCTGGTTTTACATCCATCTCAGGCCGATCATTGATAGACAAGATTTCAGCAATTCATGGCTCTCCATTTGGCCCAAGCTCGTACCTATCTGCACAGGCAAGAGTAGTTGATGATTATACCCAGGGATTTAATGCACATTCAGCTTAGAAATTCTGGTTCGAGAATTTCTGGGCATGACAGGCGTATAGCAGAATTTTCCAGGAAAGAGAATCAAATGATCAGCAAACCAACACAACTGTTTTTTTTCTCAGTCCTTTTTTTTTTCCACCCTGGGCTTTACAGTAATGTAATGTTGAGTTTCTGTACACGAAACTAGATTAGCTGGAATTTTCTGGTTCCTGAGAGAGAACCACATACATGAAGATTTCGGGCCTGTTCAGATAGTAGCCAAAATGAATCTTACCAAATTTTAGCAATATTGCCAAGTTTTGGCACGATTTCTTATGTATTTACCAGAGTTTGGTAAAAAAACTAAATGGGTGCATATATTTGGTAACTTTGCCAAAATTTGGTAAGATTTATTTTGGCTACAATTTGAACATGCCTAAATTTTTGGTCTCCGAACATATTTGTACACGCATGCACTTACCTGCCAGCTACTCCAGTTGCCATATCCACTTCTTTTTGTTTCCTCTACGTAGGAGGAGAGTACTGAATGGTTTTTGTGATGTACAACGGTTTGGCTCGATATTATGCTGGGCATTCACCAGGCAGAACGAGCCACGTTTCTGCAGAAGGTGAGCCACCCATTCCAGCAGGCTGCTGACTGGGCATGCTCGCGACGACTCAGCCTGTGCCCTGTGGTATGTGCGGCTCGTGGTCGTGGCGATGACCTGACGACTCCTTTTGGGCCCATAGCCATCGGCATCAGCTGCTTATCCCCCTACACGTAAGTATCATTTTATCAGTTTCTACCGGTGGTTCCGAACCTGTAATTCGATGAAAGATTTCTTCCCAGCCTTCCTTGTGTCATTGTGTGTACAGAAACTACATATTGCTCTCTACAATGACAGGTACACTAGTTTGCACTGTAGTAGTTCAAAACCGTACCACAAGGGGAAAATGGGAGCGGCAGATACCACTCCATCTCTGCCATGAAAAATCGAAAATTAGACCCGTTCTCCACCACGAGAAATTCCCTAAAAAAATCTAGATTTTAAGTTCAATTCTCTGTACAACTTCTGCTGCACCTGCAGCTGCATGGTGGTGTCAAGCAAGTGCAGCCATTTCTGTTCCACTCAACCTGTTCCTTCTATTCTTTTCCTGTGAAAATATTTTCCTGGGTAATTTCTGGGATAGGTTTATCAGAACTGCAAAATTGTGCACCGCGAGAGAGAGAGAGGCTCCGAGAGGAGAAACGGCCGTCTCCGCGTCTGTTTTACTCTACGCCAACGACCACAAGCTGCTCCCTCTCTGGACTCGCCCCATTTCCTCTCGCCGCCGGCGCGTCGGCGCCGCGCCTCCGGCTGAGGAGAATGCTGCCCCACGCGCCCACCCGAAACCCGGCAGCCTGCAGGTTCATACCCCTACTCCCACCAAAACCGCTTCTCTCTCCCGCCGCCTCCGCCTCCTCCCGCGGCGGCCTCTGCGTCGCCGCCGCATGCCCGCCGCGATTTCCTCCTCCTAGTCCCCTCCATCGCCGCGGCCTCCACCGTGCTCCAGTCCCTCCAGCTATCCGCCTCCGCCGCGGACGATGAGAAGCAGGCCCCGCCGCCCGCGCCGGGCCCCGCAGCGGCTCCGGCTCCAACCCCCGCGGGAGAGCCCGAGGCGGAGGCGCTGTCGAGGGTGTACGACGCGACGGTCATCGGGGAGCCGCAGGCCGTGGGGAAGGACGCGCGGCGGAGGGTGTGGGAGAAGCTGATGGCCGCGCGGGTGGTGTACCTCGGCGAGGCCGAGCTCGTGCCCGACCGCGACGACAGGGTGCTCGAGCTCGAGGTCGTGAGGAAGCTGGCGGCACGGTGCGCCGAGGCCGGAAGGAGCATCTCGCTTGCGCTCGAAGCCTTCCCGTGCAACCTCCAGGAGCAGCTCAACCAGTTCATGGACAGGAGGTTGTTACTGAGTCCTATCCCTTCTTTGTTCTACACTTCTACAGTTCTACTTATATACAGGATGGGCTCTTGTTGTGATTTATCTGTAGCTTTGGGTTTTTAGAGATTTGAGTCCTAATCGTTTCAAATTCAAGTGCAGTTAGTACTTGTCAGTCTGTAGTTTGTGTTGAGCTCTGAGATTACTTAGGCTCTATTAGATTGTAGCGTTAAACTTTGTGGAAACCTTGCCACAATACTAGCTAAAATTGCCTTGCAGCAACATCACCAAACAAATGTTGTACTGTAAAAGTTCCAACCAGCCACCCCAAATGGATTTTCTAGAATTGACATGTACCTGCAAGCATGATGGCGGATGGCCATGAATTAATGTCTGAATGCTGCTTATGATAATAGCAAGTGCACTTACCTTATGAAAATTCGTTCTTTGCTCAGAATTGATGGCAACGACTTAAAGTTGTACACTTCTCACTGGGCACCAGAGCGCTGGCAGGAGTATGAACCCCTTTTGAACTACTGTCGTGATAATGGAGTCAAACTTGTTGCCTGTGGAACTCCACTTGAGGTAATCCATATGTTACATTGCCCCCAAAAAGTGCATGTGATCAATTCAGTTGTATTGCCATAACAGTATTTTTTATTTATCATTCTTATTTTGTAGACAAGTCACAATTTAGTCATTTTATATTGATATTACACCATTCCAACTGGCAAGCCTTTTCTTGTATTTTATAGTTAGTCTAGTGTTTTTACCAACTGAATAAGGGCCTGTTCTACACCTTTTTTTTGGCCCATGTCCAGAAAATGACTCCTATTATAACCCCCTCCACCCTCCTTTTCTCCCATGCCCAAGTAAATGTTCTGATATGCATTATGTTAAATATATGGTTTACTTTTCATCATTTACAATATTTGGTTGAATTACAATTATGTAGTCCATTTCCTGGCTAGGTGTCAAGAACTGTCCAAGCAGAAGGAATTAGAGGCCTTTCAAAAGCACAAAGAAAGCTGTACGCTCCTCCAGCTGGCTCAGGCTTCATTTCTGGTTTTACATCCATCTCAGGCCGATCATTGATAGACAAGATTTCAGCAATTCATGGCTCTCCATTTGGCCCAAGCTCGTACCTATCTGCACAGGCAAGAGTAGTTGATGATTATACCATGTCCCAAACAATAATGAAAGAAATTACTAATGGAGATCCTTCAGGGATGCTTGTTGTTGTAACTGGTTCAAGCCATGTTATATATGGTTCACGTGGAATTGGAGTCCCTGCTAGAATATCTAAAAAGATGCAAAAGAAGAAACAAGTTGTAGTACTTCTTAATCCTGAGAGGCAAGGTATTAAGAGAGAAGGTGAAATCCCTGTAGCTGATTTCTTGTGGTACTCTGCTGCCAAGCCATGCAGTCGAAATTGCTTTGACCGTGCTGAAATTGCTAGAGTTATGAATGCGGCTGGTAGGAGGCGAGAAGCATTACCCCAGGTATCACTCGCTCTTGCTCAAATATCTGTGGTGTTACATAACCTAATAATTGTAAATGCTGTGCATAGAGGTGTAAGTCCAATGGAAAAGTATAGCTATTGGCAGAGAGACATATATTTGATGAAGAGACTGTAAAAACAAGTGATTTTTTCATCGAATAGTCAATTGAACTCCTTTAAAAGTAATTAGTGTAAAAGATCTTGCTACAGTTAATCAGTTTTTGTTTACTCATACAGCCTTTTCCCCCTCTTATCTCTGAGACTTTGAGCTAATGGTACATTCTGCTTTAAATTTATGACAGGATCTTCAGAAAGGAATAGATCTTGGCGTGGTTTCTCCTGAGATATTGCAAAACTTTTTTGACCTTGAGAAATATCCTATTATGGCTGAACTGATTCACCGATTCCAAGTAAGCAGCCATTGCACTGTTTATCTTTTGTTATTTTCCCTTTTACAGTTTTACTCGAGGTCTCTATTTATTTATGTTAGTGGTTGACCAAAATGCTACTGCTTTGAAGTATATGCTTTCCTTAGTTATCAGAAAAAAAAAAGAGTCAATTGATGATGCTGGTATATCAGATAATAGAGATGTTCCATGGTTAAATATAAAAAATGATCATTTTATGCAGGGTTTCCGTGAAAGGTTATTAGCTGATCCCAAATTCCTGCATAGATTAGCTATTGAAGAGGGTATATCAATTACCACCACTCTCATAGCTCAGTATGAAAAACGGAAAGGAAGGTTTCTTGAAGAGATCGACTATGTCCTTACTGATACGATTAGAGGTTCTGTTGTTGACTTCTTTACAGTGTGGCTTCCTGCTCCTACTATTTCACTCTTATCTTTAGGTGATAATGGTTCTGGTGAGAGTTTGGAGCTCCTCAAAGGACTTTTAGGGTCACTTCCAGATAATGCATTTCAAAAGGGTATTATGGGGCAGAGCTGGAACACAAACCAGAGGTTTGCCTCAGTGCTGATGGGTGGAATTAAACTTGCTGGTGTGGGATTCATTTCTAGTATTGGAGCTGGAGTTGCTTCAGATGTTCTGTATGCTGCTCGTCGAGTTTTGAGACCTTCTACAAGTGTCGAAACAGCACGCAGAAGAACCCCCATCTGGAAATCGGCGACTGTTTATAGTTGCTTCCTTGGAACATCAGCAAATCTACGATATCAGGTACAGAGCATCTCACAGCGATTATATCTGTATGATTTAACTGGTGGTCTTGCGAATTCCCTAGTTCAGTTCGTATGCTATTGATAACTCACCATTGAATTTACTTGTCCAGTAATTTGTGATGAAAATAAAGGCAACTTAACATTTCCCATTCAATTTTGAGAATGATTTGTAACGTTGCCCAGTATATATGTTCAGGTCATTGCTGGTCTGGTGGAGCATCGCCTAGGAGAATATCTGATGGCTTACTATAATCAGCCGCTTCTAGCTAGCTTGTTGTCCTTTGTTTCACGGACAATTAATTCATACTGGGGAACACAGGTAGACTGTTTCTTCACTTTTTATCTCCCCGTGATTTTTTCCGTAGTTAAATTGTGTGCTCAGGCTGGTTAATGTATAGAGCAGAAATAGATAAGAGCTGCTAGACCTACAGTTATATAGTACTACTTCTGTTTTATATTATAAGTCGTTTTGATTTTTTTTTTGTCAAGTCAAACTTCTTTAGTTTTGATCAAGTTAATAGAAAAATATAATAATATTTTCGACATAAAATAAAGAAACTATCAAAATATATTCAATGTTAGATTTAATAAAACTAAATTGGTACTATAAATGTTGCTATGTTTTTTTATAAGTTTGGTCAAACTTGAAGTTTGACTTTAAAAAGGTCAAAGTGACTTATAATATGAAACGGAGGGAGTATTAAATGGCAAGCATTCTAAAAAACTCCTATAAACATGCACTGGTGTCTAACCATATTATTTGTGCAGGGGATATGACTAGTTGAGATGAAGAGGGAAATTCTCATTATTCACTAGTAGTGTAGTAGTATAATACTAAGTAGTCCTTAATCAGCTTTTTGTTTGATAAAACATTTGTTAAACTCCTTCATGGACATTAATGAAAACCTTTCATTGATAGGATCAATCCCTGCAAAGTACTACTGTAGTCTCCAACTTCATATATACTCCGTATTACACAAGTTAGGACTTGCAAATTGCAATCTACCGTTTCTTTGCTGACACTTATGTTTGATCGATGCAGCAATGGATTGATCTTGCACGGGCTACAGGCCTGCAAACTAGTAAGAAAGAGCTGCCATCTCCAGAGATTTCAAACCTATCTGACATGCCACTGTTAGAATGTGGCACAACAGAAGTACAAAATATGGATGATAGCAACAAGCAACAGCCAATGAAGTAACCGTACATAGCCAATGACTCCTTGGCCTGTTTGATTGTGGCCATTCAACACAGGGACAACTTTTGTTTTGATCACCCGATACTGTACAGGCATATATACGGGAAAGACTTCGTACGGCAGATTGAAGCTCGGCGATATTTTTGTTTCCCAATCTTTATGGCCAGGCCAATTTTAACCCTTCCAGAGTATATATTTGTACATCAGTGAATGAAACAAAACAAGTTTGAAACACGTAAACAATTACACGCTGGAGTTCCCTCTGAACACATCCTATTTACTCATTCTGAATCCAATGTTTTCTTGAGGATTGGCAGTTTGGCACGTGTCAGCCTTAATCGTTCTATTGGCTGGATTTTTTGTAACAAAGAAAGTATAGCTTCTGTCATCTGCATCAGCTATAGGTACACATAATCGAACCGCATAATCAGGGTAAAAGGATTAATGTAGAAATTTCATAGGATTCAAATCTTATAAGAAATTCTTTTATTTGGTCCTTTGATACAAAGGATTGGAGCTTTCTAGATCCTATTAAATTTCTATGGAATAGCTTATTGCATATAGATTTTGGAGGAATTTTAGCAAGAGTTCTAACCTCTTGGAATTTTCTTTAATAAGTCTATCTCCTTCATTTGATTCTTGCGTTGTCATTCTTACACTTATATTCCTATTAGAATCCTACTTCCTTTTCTTTTCCATTCCTCCATTTTTTACATACCCGTGATTTGAAGGGGTGGGATACCAGGATTGCACTCTTGACCATCACACCAATTGTGCTACCCTGCTAATAATATTGGCTGGATATGATTGTTTGTCTATTGAGAGAAATGTTTTCAGCTTCCAAGCGTATTTCTTCTGGTTTACCCACTAATAATATTTCTCTCCAATTCCTAACGATATGTTTTGTTGCTGATACTTCCATAGCAATGTACCATCATTTGCATTTTAACTTATCAGTCGCGGTCAAAATTTACATTTTAAAACTTAGTTTTAGTTTTGTAATTGATTTTGGAGTTTGTTTATCATAGTTTATTTTTCAGGTTTATTTCTTAAATTGATAAAGGAAATTTTCAGGTTTATAGGAAAATCAAAGGAATTTTTCCTTTTCCACCAAGTTGTAGAGAGAATACGGGAAAATTTCCTTCCACTCATACCTCTTAAAAATTTCATATGGATTGATTTGTGCATACCTTTATATTTCTCCACTTTTCCTATTCCTATGGATAAAAATTCCTCCAAACCAAACCCATCCTTAATAATTTATGGATGGAATATTTATATATGTATTATTGGCCGTTTAAAAGCTAATACTAGAAAATAAAGCATGTTTTTTAAAAGAAAACCTAAAATTAACTTTAAAATTAAGTTTCTGTATACAATCTTTAGCTATTGTTAATAAGCTAGCAAGCAATAAGAGACGAATATTCTACATTTCTTCAACAAGTGCTGCACTATGCAGCCATAGTACCCTTAGACATCTTTATGCTTTGCTCATAGCCATGAATCTAGCAGGGATCACCAATGCATATGGTGAAAGTGTTCCATCTGGATGGGACCCATATACATGCACTTTAACTATAACGATTCTTACAATACATATAAACAAGGTAGTATTATGAGAAGTAGAGATAGATAATATTATTTATTTTATATGGGTAGTTCTTATGCATATGGATTTCTTTCGTTATTTTTTTTATATAGACTAGTTCACAATGATATAGGTAGCAAAATGAAATATTATATTACTATGTACTACTTTTACACCATATCGTAGATGCCCTAACTTGTGAGATGGTGATGCCTCGAGCATAAGTTCTGATTGTTCATCCAAGATTCCAAATACATTGCAGGGCTTTTATCCTATCAATACTCAATACTACTCAAACTCGAATAATCAAACAAGACCACGTCCATCACCCTCCTGCTGTTGCGAGGGGAATCCAGTTCTCAAGTCCCAACCATCCAAAGCAGCGATATCCATCTCCAAATGGAATTCAGCAATATTCATCTTTTCCAAGAACCTAAATATGCTGCCTCACCATCCGATCTCTGGACCACCGAAAAACAATATCCAGATGAAGGCTTAGTTTGAAACATATTATTGAGCGGATTGAACTACATATTATCTACTTAATTATAAAAATAACTTAAATATTTTGATAAATAAACTCAGCAAACAAATAGTTTAAAACAAGTGGCCCAAGCACATTAAAACGTTGTAAGAAAGTGTATTTTTTTAAAATGTGAAGGAAATAATCCATTTCAAAAATATGGTAAAGTCTTACAGGGCAAAAACCGGAGATCCAAATATACATTAATTAATCCAATTGGTACCAGATACCCACACTTTAGCAGTTCAGCCAATTCAAGTGTAGAACCCTTCCCGAATAAAAGAAAAAAGGCAAAATTTGCTACAGGACACGCAAAAAACTTGTAATTAGCTGGGAGACACCGCGAAAACGTGACATGGCTGATGGACACCACAAAAATCGTGTAATTGGCTGTAGGACACTGATCGTATTATTTTATTATTTCCGGATCAAAAGAGATGAAATATTTTCCTAAATACCCGGATTGCCCCTTCTCTTTCCTTCGTTCTCTCCTTCGCCTCCATTCATACCTCTTAAAAAATTCATATGGATTGATGTGTGCATACCTTTATATTTCTCCACTTTTCCTATTCCTATGGATAAAAATTCCTCCAAACCAAACACATCCTTAATAATTTATGGATGGAATATTTATATATGTATTATTGGCCGTTTAAAAGCTAATACTAGAAAATAAAGCATGTTTTAAAAAGAAAACCTAAAATTAACTTTAAAATTAAGTTTCTGTATTCAATCTTTAGCTATTGTTAATAAGCTAGCAAGCAATAAGAGACGAATATTCTACATTTCTTCAACAAGTGCTGCACTATGCAGCCATAGTACCCTTAGACATCTTTATGCTTATGCTCATAGCCATGAATCTAGTGGGGATCACCAATACATATGGTGAAAGTGTTCCATATGGATGGACCCATATACATGGATTTAACTATAACGATTCTTACAATGCATATAGACAAGATAGTATTAAGAGAAGAAAAAAAATAGAGATAGATAATACTCCCTCCGTCCCATAATATAAGGGATTTTGAGTTTTTATTTGTATTGTTTAACCACTCGTCTTATTCAAAAAAATTCGTGCAAATATAAAAATTGAAAAGTTGTGCTTAAAGTACTTTGGATAATCAAGTAGTAAGTCAGAAAAAAATAAATAATAATTCCAAATTTTTTTGAATAAGACGAGTGGTCAAACAGTGCGAGCAAAAACTCAAAATCCCTTATATTATGAGACAGAGGGAGTATTATTTATTTCATATGGGTAGTCCTTATGCATATGGATTTCTTTCGTTATTTTTTTATATAGACTAGTTCACAATGATATAGGTGGCTAAATGAAATATTATATTACTATGTACTACCTCCGTTTCAAATTATAAGACTTTATAGCATTGCCCACATTCATATAGATGTCAATGAATCTAGACACATATACATACCTAGATTCATTGACATATATATGAATATGGGTAATGCTAGAAAGTCTTATAATATGAAACAGAGAAAGTACTACTTTTACACCATATGGTGGATGCCCTAACTTGTGAGATGGTGATGTCTCGAGCATAAGTTCTGATTGTTCATCCAAGATTCCAAATACATTGCAGGGCTTTTATCCTATCAATACTCAATAGTACTCAAACTCGAATAATCAAACAAGACCACGTCCATCACCCTCCGGCTCTTGCGAGGGGAATCCAGTTCTCAAGTCACAACCATCCAAAGCAGCAGTATCCATCTCCAAATGGAATTCAGCAATATTCATTTTTTCCAAGAACCTAAATATGCCGCCTCACCATCCAATCTCTGGACCACCGAAAAACAATATCCAGATGAAGGCTTAGTTTGAAGCATATTATTGAGCGGATTGAACTACATATTATCTACTTAATTATAAAAAGAAATTAAATATTTTGATAAATAAACTCAGCAAACAAATAGTTTAAAACAAGTGGTCCAAGCAATGTAGCACATGAAAATGTTGTAAGAAAGTGTATTTTTTTAAAATGTGAAGCAAATAATCCATTTCAAAAATATGGTAAAGTCTGACAGGGCAAAAACCGGAGATCCAAATATACATTAATTAATCCAATTGGTACCAGAAAGCCACACTTTAGCAGTTCAGCCAATTCAAGTGTAGAACCCTTCCCAAATAAAAGAAAAAAACAGAGAAAGTATTTATACTCGTATCTGTATTTCCTCTAAGCAAGGTTTACCAAACCGTGCGGTAATCGCACAATTGCGGTTATCGCGTGTCGTAACCTTTTTAATTTTGAAATCATGGTATACCTCACGATAACCACGCGGTTTTCGCGATAACCATGTGGTTACCGTGGTAACCACCAAACCTTGAGGTGGCGGTAACCCCACCCCAAGTCCACGCACTGCTCGGTTAAATTGTACGATAGTACGTGTGAGTTTTGATCTGGGAGTAGTATTACAATGGTTGTCTTTAGATCCAGGAGTGAAAATTTTTGCCGTGTCACATTGGATATACGGACACACATTTGAAGTATTAAACGTAGTATAATAACAAAACAAATTACATAATCCACCTGTAAACTGCGAGACGAATTTATTAAGCCTGGTATAGTCTGTCATTAACAAATATTTACTGTAGTACTATATTGTCAAATCATGACGCAATTAGGCTTAAAAGATTTGTCTCGCAATTTACACACAATCTGTTTAATTAGTTTTTCTTTTTATTTATATTTATACTTTATGCATATGTCAAAATATTCGACATGGCGGTGTGAAAAAACTTGCCAGTTATCTAAACCGGCCTCATATATGGTTTAAACAGGAACACTTGATACTCAGATCACATGACATACCCACGGCTAGCCAGCGTGACAGACGGGGCCAAACGCCGGTGCTCTCTCCCGTCTCTGACACTTGCCAGGTTGGTTGCCCAGCCTGCCAGCGCCGGTGCCACATGTAAGACCCAGCAGTTTACTCCAGGCGATGCGGATAGAATAGCGCAGCGCCTGCCTGGCTCGCTGACCAAGTCGATGGATTCGGCCCTCTTCGGGAGAGCCAACGGTGGATTTGATCCGAAATCCCGAATGAATACTCGTATTTCTGACGGGCTGGACGGATGCCGAGGCGGTCGGTGCCGGTACGGCAGGTGCGGTTGGATTAATGTACCAGCTCCCGGCGCCCTGCGAAGCTTCGTGGCTGCTTCGTCCCCAGCTGCGGGAGCTCTACCACCACCACCCCGGCGCACGTGAACTCTCAATGAGTCCATCTGTCACTCACGCCTCCGCTGCGTCGGCCTGACAGGTTAGAGGAGGATTAGTAGTAATAATACTCTATATGCCAAATTGAAGGTTTGATCCACGCACGTATCTGGATTCTGGACGTACGTGGGGAGTAGCGGGTAGCCGCACGTAGATGGAATTCCGGACGGAAACGGGGAAAATCTCGCGTCGCGTACGTACACGGCGACGTGATGATGTGCGTCTCCCAGATCCCGGCTGCTCCCCCGCCCGGGCCGCACGCGTGCCGCGCGGCCTGAAGAGCCCCCGAGCCCTGGGAGACCCGCCCGTGCAGCAGCAGCGCGTGCGCTTGGGCGCTCCGCGCAACAACCAGGCGAGGCAACTAGGCAAGTGGTGGCGCACGGTTGGTGCGCGGGGGTGCAGCGCTCTCGGCGCCCGGGGTTACTGCGGATTTGGGCGGTTTCGCGAGGGGGATATGCACCCCGGTTTGCTTGCACCGTCGTCGCACGGTCACCGTGCCGTGCCGCCACCGTGCAGCAGCAGCAACAGCCACACCAGGAAGGCAGTTTCCGGACTGCGACCGAGTTTAGTTTCCAACTTTTTCTTCAAACTTTTAACTTTTCCATTACATTAAAAATTTTCCTACACACGTAAACTTCTATATTTTTTCTTCAAACTTTCAATTATGGTTAGACTTCCAATTTTAACGTGGAACTAAACACAGCCTACGACGGAGCGTCCGACGTTTTTGGGATTCCTACAGCCTGGGGAATGTGAGAATGTCATCGTGGCATCTTTTGGCTGAAAATTTGGTTCCTAGCTTCCCCGTTCGTGCCAGGTATGTTTGGAATTATTCCTTTGTTGCGCGTACTATTTCGATGCCATATGTTACTGATAATGCTGTGAAATTTAGCTCTGTTTTCTTTTCCCGTTAAGTTACTATGTTCAAGATCAAGGCGGTCCTAACTGCTACGGCTGTTTATTTGTTTAACTCGAATTGATAATAGGGACCTGATAACCTAATGTCTTCCTCGAAAGAAAAGGAAAGAAAATTAAGAAACCAATGCCGTCTTGATAAAAGAGAAGCTCAATCTAGCTACTTTTCCCATATGATATGTATTCTGTTCTATGGAGGTGGGTGCATACAACGATCTGGTTGGTGCTTGAGATTTTTCAGATCTCTACCAGTAAAGATTTTCTTATATTTTTTAAAAAGATCTGATACATCATACATAGATGGATGAGGCAAAAGGTGGCGTAAAGTGGCAAATTCGTAAGGAAGTGCCAAAAAGGAAATTTGGTAATCGCCATATTCATCATAAGAACATCATGTGATTTATTTTTTTTTGAGAATTATCATGTGATTTAATCTGCGCACTCTTGAATCTTGATCATCCTCTTCCCCATGCTATTTAGCCATTACTAGGATTTAGGAATGTTCTCCCCGAGAATCATTACAGATAATGCAAGGTGGATTATTAGTGCTAATCATTGCAAAGTGCTGTTTCGTGGCAACTTCCTGAGTAAGACACAGGACCATGACCATCCTGATATCCCAATATTTCAAATAATTTGTGTAATGATCTAACACTCTGACATCTAGTAGGTATTTTGATTGCTAGTGAAAATTTTAGTATAGATACCTCCAAAGGAATCTATGGGAAAGCAGAAAACACGTATCCAGTGAAGCAAAGCACTAAAAAAAGCTTAAACGAACCCTGCATGGCCCAGAGAACATGATGCACTAGTGCATTTCTTTGTCCTACAGCCTAGATATAGTTGAGAAAAAAAATGCTTGATGTATTTCATTTCGTTGGTTTTGCTAGATCCACACCCCCAAAGAACATTGCAAAGGAAAAAAAAAATCTCGCAATTCTATTTTTTAAAAAAGACATTTTCATTTTGAAAAGGCAAAAATCTCGCTCTTCTACTGACAAAACACAAACAACTCTTTATTGGTGAACTCAATTGTAATTTAAAATTGATTTACTATCATATCATGTTTGCTGTCCATGAAGCTTAAGTATATGGTATATTTACAAATAATATTATAAATTGAACCAAAATAATTACCCTTGAAAAATAACATTGTTATGGCACATTGCCCTTAATTAGATTATTCAACATGCCTGCAGAGTGAAAAAAAAACATTTGCATGTTTTTTTATGGAGTATAACAGTATGAATTTTCATTCAAACATGTCATAAATTGTTTGTCATGGTATTGTAAAAGTCACTCTGAATTCAGTAAATTGATAGTGTGCTGAATATTGTTTCTAAATATTATGTTTGTTAGTAATACATTAATGCAGTCGAAGAATCGTAAACAACTTTCAGTACAAGAATTTCCTTTACTATAAGTATTTTTCAGTCCTTCGAAGTTACATTTACCTCAAAATGTTACTCTAATCAGGAGGTTTATTCCTCTTCGTGGATCGAGTTATTGAACATACTAATTGACTCTCAGGGAGTCAAGGATCATGAAATACTCATAGGATAAACTAAAATCATATAAATTTTCATTGGAGTGAGAAACCATAAACCTGTGAACCAAAAAGAGCATGTCGTTTTGGATATTGAAATAGAAATTAGTAATCAATGATTTATTTTTTATTTTGGAAAAGGAAATCAATGTTTTATTTTGAAAACCCTATAAATAAACAAACAATTTGTTTTCAAGATCGAAAAGAGTATAAAGAAACATAATACTCCACTTGTATTAGGAACATGTCAATCTTATAGTCCAAACCGTGTAACACTTGTGTGTAAACGTAGCATTGCTCTATTTAATAACCACCGAGATAGTTATGATTTGTGATGGCGCCCCATCTCCACTTGGCGCGCTATATATACGCACGGCTAGTCAGCCTCCTGTGCCACTCCCATCAAGCTCACAAGAAAACCAAAACAGCAACCAATCAACAAGCGATCGAACACCTTCGCCGCCGTTTGAAGACGACGACGACGACGACTCCGGCATGGGCAACAGCCTGCGGTGCTGCCTGGCCTGCGTCCTCCCCTGCGGAGCGCTCGACGTCGTCCGCATCGTCCACCTCAGCGGCCACGTCGACGAGTTCAGCTGCCCGGTCACCGCCGGCGCCGTCCTCGCCGCTCACCCCAACCACACGCTCACCACCGCGTGGTCCTCCGCCGGCGTCGGGTGCCCCACCAAGAAGCTCGTCATCGTCTCGCCCGACTCCGAGCTCAAGCGCGGCCGCATCTACTTCCTCATCCCCTCGGCGACCCTGCCGGCCGACAGGCGGAAGAAGAGCCGGCCGAGCTCCAACAAGAAGAGCAAGCGGCCGAGCCACCACCATCACAAGAGCAACGGCGCGGCGACGGCCGCGAGCACGGCGGAGCAGGACAACTACCTGAGGGAGCTTCTGTCCGAGAAGACGGCGGCGCCGGGTGGCCAGCGGAGGCGGCGGAGCGGCAGCCGGGTCGGCGTGTGGCGACCGCAGCTCGAGAGCATAGTGGAGGAGCAATCGGATTAATTAAGGAGAGCTCGAAGAGCTCTCTTCTTTTTCCACTCATATATATATTCTTTTGGTTTTCTTTCTGATCTTCCGATGTGAATACCGCGAGAGAGAAGGCATTTCCGGTTCTCTCACCTTCAATCCGTCGACGCATGTATAAACATGTCCGGGTTTGAGCGGTTTTTAGCTCGGGAGATGAGGGGAAAACGGTGACGGAATAAATGTAAAAAGAGCCCCAACCTGTACAAAGAGATTTGGTTGGGTTCATTCAAGCTTTCTAAATGGAAAAAGGGCTTCCTTTTCTTAAAGTGCTGAAGGGTGGAATTGAGTTTGACAATAACGAGAGTATAAAGAAATGAATTAAATATTAAAATATTGATTTAAAAAGGTTTCTAAAGAAATTTTGATGAAAATTTATTGTAAAAAGTCGTACATTTACCTATACGTAGTGCTGACTAGTAATCAAGACAATAGGCGAGTCCGGGGAGGGGTACAAGGGAGCATTTTGAATTCCATTCAAATTTATGCAACTTTTCACTCATCGAGGATGAGGTGCCCTAAGTGGGTTTTTGTTTGGAGAAAATGAGCTCCTCCAAAAATCCAATTCTATGCCTGGCTTTTAGCGAAAGAGCACCTCCCCACGAAGGTAAACCTTCACAAGAAGAAAATTGTGCAAATACCGATCTGTGAGCTCTGCAATCAGGAGGATGAAACAACTTTCTACATCTGCATACAATGCTCCTTTGCTCGCTCCTTCTAGCATGCAATACAGATTCAACCGTCGATTACCAGCATGATTGATTTAGTGAGTCTGCAACGGCCGCCAAATCTCCCCTGAAAACACCTCCAAGTTTTTTATGTTCTTTGTTTTGGGGGCCTTTGGAACATGATGTTGTGTTCCACGGGATGCAATCTTTGCTGAGGATATTAGTGACGAAATGCCTAGAGGACACCACTATCTTGGCGGAACGTCTTAATAGCGATGATAGAGTGTTTAATTTGTTTCATCATGGAAGGAAACTCTTTCCTCTTATCTAAGATAAGTTAGAATCTAATAAACTGTCTAGTCCCCCCTCTTATGAAATTCAAGTGGGGAAACTCCCCTGACCTTTCTAAAAATATTTCTGATTTAACAAGGGAAATGACTTTAAGGGAAATTCGATGCATGCTATTACAAATTTATTATTTTAGGAAAATATCATTACTATTCCCGTTCAAATTACCTTTTTTATCTGGAGAAATTTTTGGTACTTTGGTCCGTACAAGATCCATTCGACATTTTGAACGCGCACATGAACATAACAGTCAACTCAATCACCTTTTGAATGATCCAGCCTGTGTGTGTTGTATAGCACCGCGGTAGCATTATTTAAGTGAAGTCAAAATGCTAACCATTATTGGAGATGTCATTTCAAGTTCTCGACATTAATTAGGCATTGTAAGCTAGCAGCGCGGCACTAGCATGTGTGCTAGTGCCACAACTGATGACTCCAAACAGGAACTCATCATCTTCAAGTTGTCTAGCTTGGTGTTTACTCCTGCATCCTACTCCACTGGCTCATGCTTCTTCGACCTTTTTGGGCACTCATATCTTGTATAGAAATAGTCAAGTCAATCTCTTAGCTGTACCTTGGACAAAAATGCTCCAGTACCCGTTACTATTTCAACCCCACTATAGATTTTACTCCTTTGATTCATTATGTGTCATTCCATAGGAGATACAGAATAGCATTGTTGGATGTAAAGTTTGATGTTTCTAGAAATCGACAATGAGAAAAAAGAGGTAGCTCACGAGACTTAAAGTGGATATGTATGAGTAAAGTGGATAACAATTTAGACAAGTTCATGCCTTCTCGATAAAAAATAATATCCTATTCCTGTTTCATGATTGTATATGTCGCATGTTATATTGATCCGACGATTGAGTTATGGTTATACCTTTAAAGGACTCTTTACTCATCTTATATAAGTTGGGAGGCAAGATTATAATAAGAAAAACCTAGCAGGAGGTCATTAGTTTTCTTATCTATTACTCCCTTGGTCCTATAAAAAAACTTCTAGCTATAAATCTAAACATAGGTTATGTTCAGATTCATATCTAGAAAATGTTTTTTTAGATAGAGGGAGTACATGATAGTACATAGCCCAAACTATAAGCCATGCCGTATTACTTAAGGCAATGTTAAACTCAAGTCCGAGTCTGTTTACATAATTAATATATGGATCCGACCCATTATCTTTCTCTAGTCAAATAAGCAAGCGTGATTATGTAATATTCATGATCTCCATAAAGTTGGCATAGCCTCCACCGTGAACTGAGCCTTAATTTAGATTGCCCACCAGTAAAGTCCACTGTAAAGACACGTCCGTCGCTCATTTGCTCTACTACCAGCAAGCCGGTCCGGCGTGCGCGTCACATACGGCCAGTCGGCCACAACGGGTGCGTGACTGTGCGCGAATTGCCCTGCACACGTAACAGGCTATCTCAGCAGCTGAGCTCCAACGCGAACACCCGACACCAATTTGGCAAGTATAGCCATCTTCGTGCCGGCGCATCCATATCCATATGACCATATCCATCCGCCTCGCCCGGCCCCGAACCTGAGCGCATCAACGTCGCCCGGAAGTGGTCCGCGTCCATCCGGAGGCGCAAAGACAAAAAAAAGTGCAAAAGACGCCGCGCCGATGCCCGATGGGGAGAGGTGCAGCGACCCCTGCCCCCGTTTGATTCGGTCCCGCGCGCCGTGCCGTCCCGCTGCTGCTGCCATCTCATCCACAAGCGCGCGGCCCGGCCTCCTGTCTTGCTCGGCTAAAACCATCTCATCCGCGCGATCCCTCCGCGAGCTCGCTCTCGATGACGCGAGCCATCCCGCGTGACACGAGCGATGCGGGCAAACACGCACACAACTGTGTGTCTTTTACCGCGTTCGGGCTCGTGGACGTCCGGTAGATCGGCCTGGGTTTTACGTGCTCAGCTCGTGTGGCGGCGGGCGGGCATGTGTTTGGCCTCGGTTACGTAACACGAACGGGGTAACTCGCGCTTGGTTTATTACTGCTGTACCCGATGGCGCGGGAGCTGACTTGCTCTGCGTGGTTTGGACTTTGGACCTCTGCCGTTTCATTTGGTTTCGGGGACACGGTCAAATGACGTTCAGCTCGTTAGGTATGTGAGAACCATGGTCAAGATCCACGGCCAAATACTTGCGCTGTGTGGCTGCTAAACTCGATTGCTTTTCTTTGCTGACTAGTTCTAACTCAGTTTTGCTGTTCCCTGTCCATTAGTAGTAGTCGTGCACATCTGTCGTCTCTCGGCAACGCGTGTATCTGATGAGGTGTTTTGAACTGTTGGCGTGTAGCCACGCAAGGAGGCTTGAAAGTTTTCCAGGCTATGCTGATGAAACTGAACACGTCAGAGCCCGACAGGAAGAAATTTGATTGTACTTACTCAGTTCTTTTTAGGAAGGGCTGCCGGAAACCGATTTGATTCAATCAGAGCACCCGCAATAGTAAAGTAAGGTGCTCTCTATAAAACATGTACATCTCAGCAATAGACTAGATTAATAGTAAACCACCTCAATAGTATGTCTACATGGGGAAATTTAACTATTTGCCACTCTTGTGACATAGCAATTAACGATTTGCCACACCCTATCAATGACATGTGGACCTTCATGTGTCTATGACATGTGGGCCTAGTGGCAAATCATTAAGCACCATTCGTAAGAGTGGCAAATAGTTTAAAGCCCACATGGGTATCTATAGCTCTCTCATTCATTGCCTCGTTTTTCTCTATAGACTATCTCCAGGTTATTAGATAGCTTTACTCTCTCTCTTCATTTAATCTCTTCCAAGTAGGAAAATATACTGACATGGATCTCTTGTAGAGAGCCTATAGATAACCATTACGGGTGCCCTCAGTATGTACAGTTGCAGCACTGGTCGGTCTAGTATTGCTTAAATACACACATATAGATTTATTTCCCCCTAGTAAATTACATTTAGAGGATATGAATCTTTGATGATGTAAAAAATTAAAATTGTATACAACATTTTTCTATGTGAAAAAAAATTACAGAGCAAAATTTGCTGTGTATCCTACAGGAGTACATCCTTTCCTCCCATCTCCAGTGTTAAGGGACGGTACCCTTTTCTGCAGCCATCTGCATTCCTGGGACCTCCAAACAAATAAACAAATGTATCAAGACTACAGTATATCCTAGGTACGTACAAGTACAAAGCCCCCCCTAAACTACAATTTCCGTCGTGTCATGTCTTTGAGATTCCTACGACGACGATTCTTTCAGTCAGTAGAGCGAGTTCTGGAAGAACATGTCGTCTCCGGGCTCTTCCTTGGCTCTCGAGGCGTGCATCGCGTCGTTCTGCCTCTGCTGGTGCTGGTGCTGGCTCATGTACGAGCCCCTGGCGTCGTCGAACCCGGAGAAGCCGCCGAAGCTGCTCCCGCCGACCACGCCGCCGAACGGTCCCTGGCCGCCGAACCCGTCGGGCCTCAGCGCGTACGGCTGTGGCCCCGTGGGCTGGTAGGACATGGGCGGCGGCTGGTTCGGCAGGTACGGGTGGCTGCTGGTGGCGGCCGCGGGCGCGGCGCGGGGCGGTAGAGCGCGGCGCTCCCCCGCGCGGCGGGCACGTCGTGGTTGTGCTTCCCTCGTAGGTGGTGATCACGGCGCGCAGGTCGTGGGACGCGCGCTCCACGTGCTTCCGCACGGGGCAACCGGCCGTGGTGCACTTGTAGTAGCTCCTGCAGACACGAAAGCAGCACGCACGATAAGTACAAGTACGAGAGATACACACGCGCGATCACACCAGTAGACGAACTGAAAAATGGACTTTTTGGGTTCTTTATTTACCTTGGGTTCGGGTTGCCCTTCACCACCTTCTGGCCGTACTTTCTCCAGCGTAGCCGTCGTCGAGGATGTCGATGTCGCTCATGGTTTGGACGACACCCTCGGTTCCCGCACCGTCCGGTGCCAGCCATGGAGATCCCCTCGCCGTCACCGTCTTTCCTCCTGATATTATGGTGAACATGTTCAGTTCACTGTTTTATCGCAACAACACAAATTTGGCGCGAAGAGGTTTGGGAACAGGGCACTCACCATCTCTTGGAATCCGGCTCGTCGTCGTCGAACTCGTCGCCGCCGCCGTTCCCGGCCCGAGGGGCCAACTCCGATCTCGTCGTCACCGAACGAGCGCCGACGAGTTTCTCGGGCGTCGCCGCTGTGCCGGACATGCCCCGAAGGAATGCTCCGACATGTCACCGCCGCTCTGCAGGACCTGCGCCGCAGACGAGCCGGAGTTCCTGCGCGTGTTCTGCGGCTTGGCGTGGTTGTGCGTGCCCTTGTACACGATCTCGGTGATCTGGCCGTCGAGCGACCGCTCCACCTTCTTCTTGGTCGGGCAGTTCGGGAAGGTGCACTTGTAGTAGCTTCGCGGTTCTCGCTCCCCTTCACCTGCTTCTGCCCGTACTTGCGCCAGTTGTAGCCGTCGTCCGACGACCGCCTCTGCGACTGCTGCTGGTGTACCCCGCCGCCGCCCTGACCTGTGGCGCCATCTCCGACGAGGTCGCCTGGAACGGCGCCGCGCCGAAGCTCGCCGTGTTGGCACCTGCGTCCATGCCTGCAGGCTGTTGCTGGTAGCCCATGGCTGCTGCTGCTGCTGACTTCTGTATGCCTCGTCCCCCTGTCAGAAAAGGTTATTGTTTAGAGGCTATTCTATAGTTTGGGTTTTGACTATTGTAATTTGCAACTGAAATAGTGACTAGGAGTAAGAAAGATGCTAGGAGTAGTTTCTTTGGACAAAGTCAGCTAAGGACCCCTCCAAAAAGGGTAACAGCTGACGTTATGGTTGCTCTCACTCACCAGTGGGGCCGGGGGACCGGTGGCTGGAAAGTCGTCGTTCGCGCGGCCTCCTCGCTCGCAGGCGCCGTTGAAACGAGAAGTCGGAGTAGGAATTCCTCTGCTCGTCCTTGCCGCCTTGATCGGCGCTCTGCGCCGCCGCCATCTCCGGTCTCCAGTCAAAGTGCTGCGACGCGAATGCGCCCGTCGTCGGCGACGGGAAGAATCTGAAAAACCAGCAAGTGTTCTATTCTCAATTTCTCATTATCATCTGAAAAACCGTACAGAAATGACATGGCATTAGGCCATTAATGGAGCTCGGCCCATTCGCGTGCGTGCTTACACTGGAGGTCAGGAGCACCGGCGAGCCGAGGAAGTCGGCCTGGTTCATGCCGATCGGGCTGTTGAAGAAGGACGACGGCGACACCGGCGGCGGCGAAAGCGGCAGCGAAGGCGGGGTCATGGCCTTGTACCTGGACACACCTCCGCCGCCGGCTCCCGCGTTTCCCCCGAGGAGGTCCGTGAAGCTCGCGCTGGCGAACGAGAACGTCCCCGGCCGCGAATTGGCCGACGTCTCGACGCTCCCGGACGACGAGGTTGTCATCGGAATCCCTCGGGTCGCGACCAAAACCGCGGCGTCTCACAGCTCGTCGCCGTGCGGTTCGTGTCTCTGTCCGGCCTCCGGCGTGTACGTACGGGAAGAAGGAGGAAGCGGTGGTGGAGGGAAGAGAGAGTTTGGATTGCTTGGACGGACAGGAGGAGAGCCTATATAGAGGTTTGAAACTTTGACCGTTGACTGGTCAAAGCTCGTGGCGTTTGACTGGCGGCGCATTGGGCGAGCGCTTGCGCGAAGCTGACGAGATATTGTACCCACCACTAAGGGGACGGGATTCGCAGCTGCGTGGGGCCGTGCGGCTTGTTTCGTGTGGAGCGGGTAGGGTTTTTGGCGGATAGAGAGGTTGGTGGCCAGGAATGGTTTCTTTGACCTGCTCAAAACTTTCAATGGGATTATGGGTAAATCTGGTGGATTTGAATTGCGGTAAATAAATTCGGTTTAAAGGTAATGTCCAGGGGTAAAAAAAATGATTCGAGCTACAGGACAAGAGACAATATTTTTAGATCAAGTTTTGTTTGTTTATTAATTGGAGTTATGTTACACCACACACATGTTTATCCATTTCTGGTGCTACCTTGGCTGCTTGCCTGCTTTTACTGGTTCGTTCTTAAATTGGATCCGTTGTGTTTTTTGTTCTTGTCTGATCGTAATTTTGCAGATCATAAAGGAGTGTAAAATTACACCTCAGTAGGTCATCTTTCTAGATGCAAGGCTACTGCTTGTTAAATTTTGAAGTGGAGAGGAAGTGGTTTTGACCTCTTTTCTGTTTGATCACCATTTTACTTACGGCAGAACTGCAGTCAGCCGAGTATACGTATGGTCATTGTTCACTAAGACAAGATTATATTTAATCATGCATATTGACGTGCGACGAAATTCTACAGTTTATACAGTAACAAGTCAAACATAAATGCCTCAGGGAAACCTGATTACCTGATAAATGAAGCCCCGTGCTGTGCTTATGCTTAAATTAAGTTAATTAAGCTCATTATAAACTATTGGGTTCACAGGACCTCCCTTAGGCCTTGTTCGGTTTACAGGGAATTGAAGATAATTGGAGGGTATTGAGAAGGAGTAATTCCACATCATAATAGGTGTAAAATAAATCCCCTTAAATCCCTCCCTCACAAGAATTAACCGAACAAAACCTTACTCACGTCAGGAAACGAAAAGGCCGGCTAGTTTTTGCTGAAAAAATGAACAAGAGCTCTCCGATTTTCTGAACATTTCTGGGTTCACAAACTCTGAATGCAACCCCTTTTTATTTCAGGAGGGAGGTCACGGGAAACAAAATGTTCATATGAGGAAATCAGAAAATATACATCTCCGGATTGCTTGCTTCTTGAAAATGATTACGGAATTCAATAGGCATGTGATTCTTGAGAGCAGAAATGAGACCATGTGGTCGAGATGTAGAATAGGCATTTTGTTTGGGCAATCTTCTTTGAGCTAGCCGTGTGTTCCTGGGATTCGGATCGGCTGGTTTTCCTAGTTCTACCTCACGGATTTTACTGAATCTTTACCGTCTGCATGAATTCAACGCGTCTGTTATGGTTTTCTAGTTCAAGATTAGCTCGTGGGTCAGATGGTTGGAAGGAAATCCATGGAGCAAGTTTACTACAGGAGGCGTGTGTCCTAAATCGCAATTATGTCCCTGCTACTTGGAGCGTTTTATTACCCTTTTTTCAGTTTGGGTTTGCAGCAGAGATGTTGTCCGTTGATCATTACTGCCACGCTGTTCTTAGCAGACCATTCAACATGACCCAGTCACCAGGACAGATTGTTGGTGTTCTCTGAAGAACTTTGCAGATACAACCCTGATATACTGTGTATTACTGTACTTTCAAGATCTCAGTATTTTTTTTCAGGGGATCCTGCAGGATCCCACCTTGTTGGAAATGTTTCGTTTTTTTTTCCGATAATCTTATTGGAAATCCCGTTTTCTGAAGATGCATGTCACCACAGAAAGAAAAGCTCACATGACAAGAGCGCCAAACTGAATTGAGGTGCTATACCTATCAAAATAAAGAAACATGAAATTTTCCTTTTGCCACTCGATGTAATTGTATTATCCCTTCTATCATTAGAAAATAGTAAATTTCACAAAACCCCACCTATTTATAGTCCAAGTTGTACAATACCACAGTAATTTTAACACATGGTATATAACCCCAGGTATTATGGTCTTAAAGTTTCACAAAACCACACCGTTAACCATTTTGACTTTGATCTACCATATTTTTTTAAGTTCTACAATCGTATCACAATATTTTGAGTTTTTGTCTATTATATGAGTGTTACATCCGTTTTTTTTATTTTGATATAGGAGTATGTAGAAATCGTTAACTGTGTGGTTTTGTGAAATTTTAGGACTATAAGACTCAGGGTTACATTTCACGTGCTAAAATCCATGTGATTTGTACGACCTGGATCATAATAGGTGGGTTCTATAAAATTTACTATGTTTCAAAATCAAATAACAATTGAAATTTTAACAGGCACCAAGAAATACCAATAAACAAAGTTTTTCTTAAAATATCTCATTTTAAAGTTACACGTTAAACCATCCTAACTAATTTAAATATCTTACTATACATTGTACACAACCATTGGAAACTTAAAATAAAAAACTACATTTCCTTGAATTTTTTAATATCTCTCTTTTTTTAGTGTTTTATAAGGGGGTTGGCTAATGGGCGATCGATCCCCATCCACCCCTATACACTCCTCTCCCCCCTTCCTCCTCCCCTTCTTCTCTTCCTGCTACATCATAAATTTTTTTAAAAATAAAAAAACAAAGTTGAAAAAATTTATGTAAAGAAATACTATATATAAAAAATATTTGAATTTAAATTCAAATTTGAAACGGGTATGTAAACTTTTGACTTATAAACTTTGGATCCATAAACTAATATTTGAATTCAAATTTAAATTTAAATCGGGTATGTAAACTTTTGACTTATAAACTTTGGGTCTATAATTTTAGGTGTACAAACTTTAAGATGTATAGAAATACTATATATAAAAAATATTTGAATTCAAATTCAAATTTGAATCGGATATAATTCAAATTCAAATTTGAACCGGGTATGTAAACTTTTGACTTATAAACTTTGGGTCTATAAACTTTAGGTGTATAAACTTTAGATGTATAGAAATACTATATATAAAAAATATTTGAATTCAAATTCAAATTTGAATCGGATATAATTCAAATTCAATTTGAATCGGGATATAAACTTTTGACTTATAAACTTTGGGTCTATAAACTTTAGGTGTATAAACTTTAGATGTATAGAAATACTATATATAAAAATATTTGAATTCAATTCAAATTTGAATCGGATATATAAACTTTTGATTTATAAACTTTTAGTCTCTAAACTTTAGATGTGGTCCGAATCTAATCGCTAGGGGCGATCGATCGCCCCTTAGCAACCTGTTTATAAGGGCATAATGGTCTTTTATGGACAAATCTTGTGGTCAATTGGCATTGACCAATGACAATTGTAAAAGAGAGACATGAGCACAAATGAATTGTGGCGAAAGAGATAAGAGCAAAATTTCGATGGCAGAAAAGAGAATATGGTTTGATCGAGCAGAAAAATAAAATTTTCCAAAAATAAAGGACACATGAACACGTTGAGGTGCTATGTGAACGATTACTCGTAACTAGCTACTCGTTGGCGTCAAGATGCGAAAAAGGATCCATCCTGGTGGCATCCAGTGTTCCTTTTTCGTGTTTGTGACTTGGAGGCTGGAGACGTGGACGGATGGGTCTACGTGCTGACGTTTCTCTACGGTGTTTGGTGAGCACTTCCATCTGTTTTAATTTGTTCGCTAGATCTTGCCATGGGCCATTCAGATTTTGGACGCTCCTTTCTCCATGCTGCTTCTGTTTGAACTCATCAAAGTTCTCCGTTCATCTCATATATATTCTCATTCCTGGAAAATGGAAGACCGTTTCTTTGTGATCCTCACGTCTTTCTTCGGAGCATGTGCCACTCGCCCACGGCCCACTCCTGATTAATTATAGATGGCTTGATCTTATAATCACACTACTGCTCCTGCCACTCATGTTTGCTAAGCTTTCTTTGACTCGTAATTTTGAAAACAGAAGAAAAACTTTTTTTTACACCAAGAGAGAAACTTCCTTTTGACGACTCATGATCATACATGTATGCGCGTTTTTAATCACTTGCTCGATCTCTACTCGTCGGGAAAATGGAGACAGTGGTGTTAGAACATCAAAAATTGGAAATTTCACACCAGATTTCAACAAGTGGCACTTAATTACTACTAGTAGCATTTGGCGTGGTACTAGCTGTCTTCAGTCCACTAGACACTGGCACGGTACACGCCGGTGCCGGTGCCGGTGCAGGTGCGTACGTGCAAGCAAGAACGAAGCAACGCCGTGTCTCGTAGCTTCTGAACCGCCGTGTACGTACATTTACGCACGCACGCGCGCACGGCGACAAAGGCTTGACCCGTGTGTATGCTGCGCGAATTCCCAACGTACTACTACGTGTTGTTCTTACCATGTGTGCTGCAAAAGTTTCCAAACCAAGACGTCACCGACTCACCGCATGCCTTAATTACTACCGTTCGCCAAAACGGAAGAGAAGATCTATAAGCCGTAAGTGCTGACATGCATGCGGTTCAAGCAGTAACGAGGATATGGCTGTGTTTAGATCTAAAGTTTGGATCTAAACTTCAGCTTTTTTCCATCACATCAACCTGTCGTACACACATAACTTTTCAGTCACATCATCTCCAATTTCAACCAAAATTCAAACTTTACGCTGGACTAAATACAGCCTATATCGCGAGGCTCGGACACGGATGTCATCGCACTGCTGTATTTTGTTCGTACGACGAATGAAGATTCAGCTCAGTTCTACTCTGCTAAACGCGTGTGCAAATTAACCAGTGATGCGGACCATTCTGTGACAGATGCATCTGGGCTTGTGGTAGAAAACTTTCTGGGAAGATGCCTCCCGATCGGAGACAGCTGCCACGAGCATGGCCATTACTGTGTTGCACATGTGACATGGCAGTACACACGCATGTTCTTTGCTTCCTACGAAGAAGGAAACTTCAGAATGAAACGAACGAGCGGTGTCTTTCTTGTCAAAACGGATGGTTGAAATTAGCAGTCTCCTTCCACTCCTCATGGTCATGGTTGATGGATCAGTATGAGACGGTACAATCGATCTCCTGTCCCTTTTAATCTCCATCATATGAATGCACCGACGAGGTACCTGCAGTTTCTTGTCTCCCAAGGTGTTAGCAACTATCTCCTCTGCTCATACATCGGCTTGTGGTTGGATTGCACCTAGTAGTTAACTACAAAAGACCCAGCTGATCTCAAGATTTTTCAGAGAAACGGGTAACTTTCTTGAATTGGGTCGTTGTCTTGTTGAGGGCGCCGGTTTTGGACCATTAAGTTGCATGGTTCTAGGTAACCAGTACTCCGTAGCTACCAAGAATAGTGTCAGTCAATTTATATTGTTACTCGGTGTTTGCTTGAAACATTGCCACCAAGAGTACATTGCCCGGTGTTTTGCTTGACTTAGTGTGCTCTTGTTAACACCAAAATTTACTACGGTTCTTTAGGCTGTGTTTAGTTCAGCGCAAAGTTTGGATTTTGGTTGTAATTGGAGATGATGTGACTGAAAAGTTGTGTGTGTATGACAGGTTGATGTGATGGAAAAGGACTGAAGTTTGGATGTAAACTTTGGATCTAAACACAGCCTTAGTGGAGCCATTTTATCATCCAGCAAGTTGTACCGGTACATATAATCTGAGCCATTGATTTATTTGATTCAATGGGCAAGAAAAACTATTACCTGGTGGTACAACCCACATGATTTTATACCGTAGATGATGAAGAGGTACTGAAAAGGGTAATTTCGTGTGCCAATTGTATCTTCTTCACCTCTTATCTTTTCTCACTCATGAAGATGTCAAGCAGGAGTGTCTTCTTTATTTAGGGCTCTCGCCGGTGATGGAGTGGCCAAACGGAATGGAGGCGGAGGGAGCTGGCAAGCTCGAAGGCACTTCATGTGGAACCTTCCCCTTCCAAATTTTCACGCGCTATATATATTTTTCTTTTCTTTCTCCTCTTTTCTATTCTTTCGGCGAGGAAAATGCTCACAGTTGATTGTGCTAGATCCAAGCTAGCTGGTCATGGTGACCTCCTTCTCTAGCTACGGCATTCCCTGGCAACCGCCTCCTGTGACGGTTATTTCTCAATTTTGCCAGTCAGATTCGAGCTCGCTGGCCACGTCCGCCTCCCACTACGTCCCTTGGTGAGCTTGCCGGATATCTCCGCCCTGCTCACCTCCTAGTGCTCGTCGGTCATGGATCCAAGCTTGCAGCCCATCATTTTGACATCTCTAGGCTAGCGGCGGCAGCGGCACATGCTTGACGCAGAGGATGGTTGCACTTGCACATTCCCTTTCCGCCGATGTTTTAGTTCATTACCTATCATGTCCCTGTTGATTGAATAACGGTTTGATTTAATTTGATACCTGGTGATACCAGTACCTGAAGGTACCACCTAATGCACCGGAACAAAGCTCTTTTTAGTGGATTCGAGTAAGGAAATAAACTGCTTGGTAGCTGAAAATTTATATAAATAAGGCTGAATTCAACGAGGAGTCGGGAAGACCACAACAGGATGGTCTCATATTTTCTTAGTATATCTCTTAAATAAGTAGAATTAGTTATTTCTTTTTTCTAGTTATGAAATCTTATCTCGTGTTCGATTTGGACTTGTACAAACTCGAGGGTATAAATATGTACACCCAATGTCTTTATACATCTTTGTTCTTAGGATGGGCTGCATGAGTTAAGTTCGATCTTTGGCGAGAAATCAAGTTCGAGGCCATGCTCTCGAGTTGGACTACATCGGTTAAGTTCGTTATCTGGAGAGGATGTAAGTTCTATCAACTTCGTTTGTATTGGCTTGGTTAGAACATTTTCAGTTAAGTCCGATATTCTAACTAGACTGTTACATGCTTTGCCTATCAGATATATCAACTCTATCTTTAGAGTTGTATCGGCTTAGTTAGGATTTTCTTGGTTAGGTCTGATATTCTAACTAGGTTGGTGTCAGGGTTATGGATACCACATACCCAATAGTAATCGACTAAGCTCGGCGGGGCCCACCATATACCAAGTCTTATACGAGATCATACCTCGCATATAGAAGGAGTTCCGGATAAGGAAAGACAAATAGAGTTTTATATGAAAACTATAAGAACTACTCGGATTGCATCCATACTTGACTCCGTAGTTCTACTTGGGCAAGGGAACATCTATGGGTATAAATACAAGACCCCCTAGGAGGAGAGAAGACACAACGAGACAGATCGACACACAAGTCAGAATAGAGACCAACACATGCCGCCAGACATCGACATCAGAGATAAGCCTAGACAGACCTAATATGGTGCCTGCAGAGGCCGACAAGAGAGATCTAGCGCCATCTCTTATATCGATGAGTTCATACTCGAAAAGGAAGACTATCTTGTCGTCAACTACGTGTTGGTTATCCATACCGCCAAGTCGACGACATCTAGATAGATTATCCCAAATATTGTACTTGTGTTATTTAGATAAATATAGAGCAACACCGGTTTCGGCCAATAGGAGTAGGGTTATTACCTTCCTATGAAGGGGCCCAAACCTGTATAAAAATCATTGTCTCTGTATCTTTTACCTGGTACCAATGATCCCCATACTATGCAAATACCGTAGTTGTGACCTCAAACGTCGACAGTTGGTATTTCTCTAATCATATTGTTGTTTTAGATTGATCCAATATATCCATCACGGTTTGTGTAGATCTATCAGCTAAATATGTTTTTCTTGTTATCTTCAATCTTATATTGTCTCGGTTAGGTTCGATCTATTAGATTGCTGCTAATAAGTTTGATCTACTAAGTCAATATGTTATTATGCAACGTTTCATCGGGGTTTTAACCGATAAGTTATCATTATTATGAGCTTCAGGTATTAGATGTATCAGTTAGTTAGCCGATATACATGCGAATCTACCTGCATCGGATATCCAGCCGATGTATACTTTAACCATTGGACCTACATCTACCACACTATATCAATATCGGTTGATTAGTTTGATTATTTCTATCGTTCTTGTTAGTTGCAGGATCAAACTAACTTACACGCTTTGAATCCCATTTTAGGACATGTATTGGAGTTAAATAAATCTCACATACCTTCGTGTGTTGCATCGGATTTCTGTCTGTTCCATAAACAATGCCTAAACACTGTAACATTCACAGGTACGAATTGGTTGGAAGCAAAAGAAGAACCAATTTTGCAGCCTTTATGAACTGCAAGCAGCAGCAGAAGAGAAAAACATGATTTCAGGCCCCCAAGCTCCAACCTTTTTGATCCTTTTGGAAGAACAAAATCCAACCATTGACAGGGTTTTTCTTTTTCTTTTTCCGAGAAGATGGTCTATAGGAGTGCAAGCGAAAGCTGATTTAGGTTTTGAAGGAAAGGATGGATAATTTTGTTCTGAATAAAGACATATCATGCATATTCTCCATGAAAACGTAGAAAAGTTTGTCTCATCATCCGGAAGATTTTGCAAACAAATCAGGTACACATCAAAGGAGGTAAGGTAATCCAACAGGGCAACGCATAATCCATTGCATTAATCAACTACTGAGGGAGAGTAAGCAATGCGGAGTTTACCCACTTTATGTTCCTTAGTACTACTGTATATCTGAAGTATAAACAGCTCAAAGTAACCATAGAAAGGACTAAGGACTAAGGACATCAAGTCATCAGCTGATATATACTACTAGCTAAAGATGAACACTTCAGTCTTCACCCCAGTTAGTTGCCGTCTTCCCAATCTTCTGCAGAGCCTTGACGACTTCATCTGGGGTAACATTTCCTGTCACGGTGACCTTGTTTATCTCTGTCTCTAGCTGATAACTCTCCATATCTGTTAATTTTACAGAAGAAGCACGGTTGATCATGCAACCATACAAGTACATGTTTTGTAGCGTATAAAAATGACAGATTCAGTGGAACGAATGCTTACCATCGATCGTTTTTATTGCTTTCTTGATCGCCTTGATGCACCTGTCGCAGTGCATCCCAACCTTCAACTCCACCACCTGTCGCAACAAAACAAAAAAAATTCAGACCCGTTGTTGAGAAGCATATGCGTGATCAATTAGTAGATGTACAGTACTACAGATAAAATTATACAGTACTGTTGCATAAACAGAAGAACAGAGTAGAGCTTACAGCCATGTTTGGAAAGTAGAGAGAGATTGACTCTCACAGGTTTACACAGCTTCGAAGTGTAGATGTCTGTTTGTCTCTCTGTTCTGAAGCTTAAATAATCTACGACCGTGCCTTTCTCTTTTCTGCAAGCAAGCGCAACTTTTGTTCTCCACCGTGAAAATTAAAGCACATACAACTACAGCATCTATTCATTCTCCTTTAACTATACATTTCACACTCGAAAAGGAGTAGTACAGTACTAAACTACTAATCCATATTGCCGAAGGCCACTATGGTCCACATAAGAATCTCCTTTTGAACTGGCTCCAACTAATTCCCTCTGAATTTACTGAACCTTGTCACGAGAGTCTGGTGTGCACAGATTATTCCCTACTAGCAAGTTTAGTATAGCCAACGTTAACTACTAACTCCAAATTATCTATAGCTAATTTAATAGCTAATTCATACAATAGATACTTAGGTCATTCCCAACCCAATAAATAGGATGGTGTCCATAGCATCAAATAAGCTGCCACCTAAAATAAAAAATGATGTGGCAAGTGAATAAATGAGGAAAAAGAAGGAAACCATGTCTCGACGTGGTTTCTACCCAACATCCAAGCGGGATTGCTAAGGGGCGATCGATCGCCCCTAGCACGCCCCCTCTTCTCCACGTGGTTTCTTTTTTTTTTGGCACCGCATTACTTTCCTATTATAGTAAATTTATGCACCTAAAATTTACACATATAAAGTTTAGAGATCAAAAGTTTATAAATCAAAAGTTTATATATCTGATTCTGAATTCAAAATATTTTTTATATATAGTATTTCTATACATCTAAATTTTATACACCTAAAGTTTATGGACCCAAAGTTTATAAGTCAAAAGTTTACATACCCGATTCAAATTTGAATTTGAATTCAAATATTAGTTTACAGACCCAAAGTTTATAAGTCAAAAGTTTACATACCCGTTTTAAATTTGAATTTGAATTCAAAATTTTTATATATAGTATTTCTATACATAATTTTTTTAACTTTGTGTTTTTTATTTTTTTAAAATTTATGGTGCAGTAGGAAGAGAAGGAGAGGATGAAGGAAGAGAGTAGTGTATAGGGGAGATAGGGGGGTGATCGCCTGGGGCGGTCACCCGCCCATTAGCCGGCCCCACATCCAAGACATCATGTGAGATAAGTAACATTAAATTTAAGTATGGAATAGTGGTGTTTATATTGGAAGAGTGGTGTCTAATACTAGTTTCTCGATGATGTGGAGTTTATGTAAACTATGTCTAATGTCTTGGGTTAGGAATGGTCTTACTATACTACTCCCCCCGTCCCATAATATAAGGGATTTTGAGTTTTTGTTTGCATTGTTTGATCACTCGTCTTATTAAAAAAATTTGTGCAAATATAAAAAACGAAAAGTTGTGCTTAAAGTAATTTGGATAATAAAGTAAGTAAAAAAAATAAATAATAATTCCAAAAAAAATTTAATAAGATGAGTGGTCAAACAGTGTAAGAAAAAACTCAAAATCCTTTATATTATGGGACGGAGGAAGTATTAATATCTAGTCCCACCTGTTATACGCACATTGTGTCTTGAAGTTCGTGCTGTAGCTGGCTACAGATCTGTAGCCTGCTGCTCTTTTATTTCCTCTTTTATCTCAATAAAATATTTCTGCTATGTTACCTGCCCTAAACCTTTGCCACACGAAAACAGTAGCTGAGCAGAACATGACAAAGCAAGAGCACAATGCTGGAAAGATGGTGCCAATCCCCAAAAAACAAGATTGATTCCCCCGCAGCTTCTGCACACCATAACATCACTCAGATAATCAACCTTGGGTTTAGCTACTGAGCTCGTTGTCACCATTTGCCGCAACGTCTGCACCACTGCCTTGCGTATCGCCACTGGTCTCCATCACTGCCTGCGCGGGTGGGATCATCTCACCGTCCATACCGAGTTTGATGTCACCGACAACGCCATCCCCCTCTCCTCCACCCACCGATACCGGCACTACTCCCGTCGCAGCCGTCGATGCCGCGCCGCCCTCCACATCGCCGCCGTCCATCGCCTTCTCGTAGAAGCCGCCGCCGCCGTCCTCGACGTCGTACAGGTTCCCCGTGCGCACCTCCTGCGCGAGCGCGCACGGCCAGCAGAAGAGCCACCGCGCGTAGTCCGTCAGCGACGCCGAGCCGCAGCACCACCGGCTCCCCGGCAGCGCGAACCTCTTCCGCATCTGGACCCTCCAGAACCCGCCGTAGAGCAGGCCGAGGAAGCACAGCGCGACCCCCGCGGCGCCCACGGCGTCGCTCAGGTCGTAGTCGTGGATGTGGAGCGCCGTGACGTTGAACACCCAGAAGGGCGCGACGCAGAGCAGCAGGAACATGGCGGTGTGGACGTACATGTTGCCGAACCCGAGCCGCTCCATGTTCCAGCCGAACACGCAGAAGGTGCACAGCGACGAGAGGCAGCACGCCGCGGGGTCCTCGCCGCAGTCGAGGAGGCCGCCCGCCCACACGGGGTCGACGACCACCGTTCTCGTTCCGGGCAGCTCGGCTTCGATCATGTGCTGCTGCTGCTGCTTGGCTTCCTCGCCGGAGGCATCGTCGTCTGTGTCCCTGCCTAGAGGGCTGTACACCGTGTACGCTCCGGCGACGACGGGCGCGACGACGCCGAGGACGAAGAAGAAATTGTCGGCGAATTCGGATCGCGATCTGCTGCGGTAAGCCCAGTAGAGGTTGCAAACCACGTACTGAGAAATGCAAGTGACATGGAGGAGAGCCACCACGACGGACATGTGCGCCCGTTCGCCGGGACGGCGGTCGCCATTCTTGCAGTACACCTTCCGGAGCTCCGCGGCGTCCTCCGGCCGCCACCGGCAGAGAAGAACGAGGTGGTGGATGAGGCTGGGATGCTGGTGTATGCTCATGAGCGTGAAGAGCGCGTTGAGGATCTGGTTGTCGATCTCTATCCAGTGATGCCTCAATGGCTTGGAAGGGAAGGCCCTGTTCAGAAGCCCTAGCAGGAGCAGGATCAACATGCCACCAGCTGCAGCGACGCAGAGCAGCCATGCGAGGAGAGCAATGTTCAGAGGGTGCTTGAGCCAGTTCTTGCAGAAGCTGAACACCGAGCTCCAGTTGATTCTTCTGACGAAGTGAACCTCGACATGGAGGTAGCGGCGGACGCCGGTAGATGGCAGCCGAAAATTCGTCAGTGGAGAACAGAGGTTGATATTCTTCAGCCACTCCACCGAGGGAGTGGCTCTGAGACAATCCAGAAGCCTTCTCTCGTGATGAACAGATCCATGCATTAATCCATCATGAAGAGCAGGAACTGTGATATGATATTCAGTCAAAATTGGTGAGGTTTGATCAGAGCAAGGTGTGCCTGCCATGTCGTCTTCAGGAAAATTCTGAACCATTTTTCTCTGTTTAACTGAAACTCTGAACAAACAGGTATTTCTTCTTCAGCCTAAAAAGCAGAAGGCACACAAAACATAAGAATTCGCCCCAAATCGCCAAATCCAACAGTCACAAAATTATCCCCCAAAGCCAAAGAACAGGGTTATGCATGAACTGGGACCGAAGACATAATAAGTCACAAGTGAACATACCTCACAGATGTACAGGATAAGTCAATCGGGCGAAAAGCAGCTCAATTCATCCAAACAGGCTCAAACTTCTGAAGAACTGGAGATGTGGAGAACTCTTGAGGTAGGGGAAAGTAGCAGTCTGCTAAACTGCACTTTGATTCTTTAAAATCTCACGACTTTCGCTTGCCAGGACATTTGACTTGGGCGCCAACTAAATACAGCCTTGTCATCTTCCCAAGTTGTAGCAGAGCATCGAAGTCTTGTGCACGAACAAAGCAAGCAGGGGGTCACAGTTCACACATCAGCAATCTGAATTGATGTTATGCTGTGCCCCGGGATCCATAGAGTACCAAAGCAGTCAAGCTTGGAGGCATGTCAGTGTACTCGTGTATACGCGATATGCCATCAAAACCATCATATAAATCATAAATCAAGCGGTTTTCCTCGGTCAGATGAAGGCGGCGAGCGTTGAATTCTCAAACCAGGTCGTCGTCCTCGCTGGGTCTCTTTGAAGCCTCCGCGAGAGGCGGGCAAGAAGCAGTGCAGCACAACGGGATTGACCACGGTGGGGAGAGGGCAGCCGGCAGTGTCTCTCCATGACGATAGGTTCCGTGGATTTTCTCAACAAAAAAAAAAGGAGAAAAAAGAAACCTTCCGAATACGCCGGTAGGTTGACGGAGATGGAAGAAACGGAGAAAGACTAGAGAGGGTTTGGCCTGAAGGCACGCGCCGCCCCGCAGCTCTGCTCTCCAACAATATACTCCGCCGGCCGCGGATCTCGTCGGCCGACGAGGCGACGTGGCGTCGGACTTGCGGCCTCGAGGGTTTCCCCAGTGGAGAGCCAAACCGCAAAGGAGAGGCGAACGGGAGGAAGACGGAAAGGTTTTCACTAGGTAGATTAGTTTACCATGATGGGTCTAGAAGTAGGCCCAACTCCATGTAAACCACTCAGCCTAAATAAAGGCCCAAGCAGGCGAACTCTCAGGCTTGTTCTCTTGCCGAATTGTAAAGCCCAATTGGTCTTAATTGACCACTCAGGCTGTGTTTGCAACTCCTTTTTCCCAACCCCTCTCCCTCATTTTCCGCGCGCACGCTTTTCAAACTGCTAAACGATCTGTTTTTTTAAAAAAGTTTATATACAAAAGTTGCTTTAAAAAATCAAATTAATCTATTTTTTAAAAAAAATTAGCTAATACTTAATTAATCATGCGCTAATGAACCGCTCTGTTTTTTTTGCGGGGAGATGGGTTCCCAACCCCAAACTTACAAACACACCCTTAGTAAGTTAGTTGGCAAATTGTTCGTCCATGTTGTAGTTTGTGGAGAAAGGGGTGCGGTAGATTTACCAGGTTTGTCATCTCGGTGTAATAAGTTTGTCTTCTCACTTTGGAGAGTTCAGAAAGGAAAAGCAAACATCTAGTACGTCGATCCCATGGATCAATGGATTCAACGGCGCCTGTCATGTTGCTAGATTCCAGCAAGCAAGCCAATGGTATACTGATATGCCTCCTGTTAATATGCCAAAGAAAGAACGCGAATTATTGCAGTGGGATGGATCCGTTAGGCTGGCCGACTGGCCAATCGTTGGGCATAGCAAATCAGCACGCCGCTGCTAAAAAGGGTCCCGCTTCATTGTATCATCGCGAAATCAGGAATCGGGGCCGTGTTCCCGTCCAAGTACAGCACCTGAAACACTAGCTTCCTCTCTCCGCTCTGTAATCACATCAGTCCTTTCTGTCGCGTAGTACGCCTCCCACGCGGAATTACCATATTAGGCCCCGTTACCAGCTGCTGCTTCTACAGCGATCATCATTAGCGCGTAAGGATATGGGCGTAATTTTCACCGGATTAAGGAAGCATAGGTTCAAGTGGTACTAATTTAGGTGGTGCCAAGTGCCAACGAGCGCCATCCACACGCCTGAAATCCCCACCGAAAATGACGCCGCCGGCGAGCACGGGCAAGTGCACCGGCGCCGGCGCCGGCGAGGTGGAGGAGCCGCTGCTGCCGGAGTTCTCTGGCGGCGGGCATGGGGCGTCGGTCTCCGGCGCGGTGTTCAACGTGTCGACGAGCATCATCGGCGCCGGAATCATGTCAATCCCGGCGGCAATGCGGGTGCTCGGTGTGCTCCCCGCGCTCCTCCTCATCGCCACCGTCGCCGCGCTGTCCGACGCCTCCGTGGAATTCATGCTGCGGTACACGGGCTGGGACAGCGGCCCGCCGTCGTACGCCGGGATCATGGGCGACGCGTTCGGCCGCGCCGGCGCCAAGGCGCTCAACGTCTGCATCGCCTTCACCACCACGGGCACCCTCGTCGTCTACCTCATCATCATCGGTGAGCCCACGCGTTCGAGGACGCGCTGCTCTGCAGCTCTGGATACATCCGAATTGCGGGGGGAAATTATTGAATTAACCGCGTCGAGCATCTTGGTCGCCGTCGCAGGGGATGTGCTGTCTGGGAGCGCAGGAGCAGGAGACGAGCACGCCGGTGTTCTGCAGGAGCTGTTCGGAGCGCAGTGGTGGACGGCGAGGGAGCTCGTCATACTGGTCACGGCCGTCGTCGTTCTGCTCCCGCTCGTGCTCCGCCGCCGCGTCGGTGAGTTGCTCTCGAATACAACCTGATGCACTTAATTTAGTATTTATTAATTGCTACTCTAAAATAGCTTGATTAGTTTAATTGCTACTCTAAACGTACTTCATCCGTTTCATACTAAACTAAGAATATTTTTATTCAAACTTTATTAAGTTTAATAAAATCTATAGAAAAAATTTGACAATATCTAAAACATCAAATTAGTGTTATTAAATCCAAATTGAATATATTTTGATAATATATTTGTTTAATGTTAAAGATGCTACTATATATTTTTTTATAAAGCCAAAAACTTATGACATAGAAAGTAATTAAGCTAGTGCTGAGTTGTAAATTTGAGTTCTCGAGCGGTGTTCGACACGAGTAGTTGAGCCACCCGAACTATTTGGGACATGGAGATGGAGTGGCTCATTGTGGACGTCGGATTGCGCTTGTGCACAGGGTTTATCTCAGCTACCGATTGAGTCCGCTAAACGCTTTAACAAAAATCCAATTTGTCGAACTACGGAAACAGCACATAATGGTGGTGATTTTTCCTTGATTTCCATTACCATGACTAAACGGTATATTTTATTAAAAAAAACTTGACCAAATGGTATATTTTGTGAAAAACTTGTATGTAGAAGTTATTTAAAAATATTAAATAAACCTATTTTAAAATTTATACTCATTCCATCTACTTTTGATAGTCATATTTCATCTTGGCACACAGACCAAGGATAAGTAAGTCTACTTATCATCCATTTAAATATGCTACTAGTCATTCCTCATAAACAAACGATTCATTAATATTTACATTTCTCAATGCCCATGTAGCCAATCTTGTGTGGAACAATGGAGAGTTAAGCATTAAATCCAAGAAAGTCATTAAGATGATAGGTTGTTGGATCGAAATATGCCTATCAAAATAAATTTTTCAGATTTGAAAATATGACTATCAAAAGTATATGGAGAGAGTAATAATTATTAAAAGTCAATTAACTATATGCTAATGGCTTTCTCATTTCACATTCTCTAACTTTATCTTTATAGTAGAAAATAAGGCACACACGTTGATGTGTCAACTATTTAGCCTGTGCGCTGGTTAGAGTTACTTTTAGAATGCATGAAAGACATAATATATTACTCCCCCGTCCCATAATAGTTGTTATTCTAGGTTGTTTAAGATAGATTAAGATTTAATAAAAAAATATAATACCTTTTATTAAATAATGCATGGTGGTAAGTGAAATGATTATTAAGGGCCAAAAGGGAAAACTTTTGAATAGAAAGTGATTGATGGGATAATTAGTACTCCACAGTGACAAGTATTTTGGGACAAAATTTAAATCCTAAAGAGACAGTATTCTAGGACGGAGATAGTATTAGCCAAAAATTGTTGACGTGTTTTTTTTTTTTTTGGAACGATCGATTTGTCAGCCATCAGATTCACGTCACGAATAGCAAATGTGAGTTACATATAAATAACTATATTATAGATACACAACAATTATACTACGACTACGTTTGAAAGTTTAGCCCTATATTTGAAAGGATATTCTTTTATCAACAATCGTTGTAGCAAAGTCTGTTGCACTTAAGAAAATGAAAAACATCATATTTTCCATCCACGTCTTTATTTAAAAAAAATCATAGTTTTTCATCAAATTCATGAAATTCAGAAGATATACGTATTAGTTAGGTCACGAAGGAATATACTTATGATGATGTTCTTGCTGGATGAACACAACATCCACCAATCGATCTCCTTTTTTACTATTTTTCTGATGGAAAGATTAATTGAAAGGAGGAGAAGAATGGTTTGGTAGGTTCTGGATTTGGTCTAATAGGATAATCTCTTTTTTCTAGATTTTTTATGAATAACTTAGAGATTTATTTGAAAAATTACTGTGCCACTTGGCACGAGCGACTAGCGATAGATAGATAGGATAATATATTTATCTCGATTTTTTTATGAATAACTTAGAGATTTATTTTAAAAGTTACTGTGCCACGTGGCACGAGCAGCTAGCGGTATAAACCATCAGCTTGAGGCTGTTTGGATGGGCTAAAATTTTCTAGTACCTGTCACATTGGATGTTTGGATACTAATTAGAAGTATTAAACGTAGACTAATGACAAAATCCATTCCATAACTCTAGACTAATTCGCGAAATGAATCTATTGAGTCTAATTAATCTATGATTAGCTTATGTGATGCTACAGTAAAGATGTGCTAATTATGGATTAATTAGGCTTAAAAAAATTGTCTCGCGAATTAGCTCTCATTTATGTAATTAGTTTTGTAAGTAGTCTATGTTTACTACTCTAAATTAGTGTCAAAGTATCCGATGTGATAGGTCTCTGGATCCAACACCCTGTTAGTAAGATAGATAGGAGTAGATAGATAGATTCTGTTTCATCCATCTACCATGGAGTCCGGAACAAGGTTTAAAAAACCGCGTGGTTACCATGCGCGGTAACCTTTTCAGTTCTTGAAACCACGGTATGTCTCGCGGTTACCGTGGTAACCGCCTTACTACGGGGGTGCCGTGACCGCGTTAAAAACGGTAAGGGAAACCCTGGTCCGGAAGGCCGAAAGAGCGTTGTCTTGGGCCTCAATCTCATCTGGACCCTGAGACCCATTTACATATGGAATAAGTTCATCTAAGGTCCCTTAACTTTACACCGAATCCGATTTTCGTCCCTCGATCGGAAAACCAGACACAACGGGTCCCTCAACTATCAAAACCGGTGCAGATTAGGTCCCTCGGCGGTTTTGAGGGCGGTTTTGGCTGACGTGGCGCCTACGTGGCCAATTTGACTCGGTCTTCGTCCGACGTGGCATTGACGTGGCGCTTACGTGGCAATTCGACCCGGAAAAATAATAAAACCCGTGGGACCCACATGTCAGTCCCACATAGAAAATAATAAAAAAATCGTGGGACCCACGTGGGCCCCACGTGTCATCCTCACCCCTCTTCTTCCTCCTCTCTCCCCATCTCCCCTCTCTTCATCTCTCTCTTTCCTCACTGAACCGGTGGAGCGAGGCGGCGGCGACTAGAGCGGGCGATGGACGAGGCGGCCGGAGGCGCCCGCGCGGGCGCGCCCGCCGCCGGCGCCACCACCGCACCCGCCGGGTGCATCGCCGGGGAGGAAGAGCCTAGGGTTTCGACCCCCGAGGAGACGAGCGAATAAACTACTACTACTACTCGTAAACCGCTGAGTTAGCGAGGGGGGAGAGGTAGGGGTTAATCCGTGCTGTCCGTTTAGCGCCGCGGAAGCAGGCGTGCGGGATTAACAATTTGTCTCCGTCACGACGGGTGGTCCCAAGCGTGACGTGGCCTGTCACGCCTCACGGGCAAAGGATTGGAGAGATATTAATAGTACCACTCCGTATTAGGATTTGGTCAACGAGTCCTGGAGTTTTTCTTCTTTCGTTGGCTTGTTTTTCTCTGTTTTCCGTCATATTCACAGACTCCAGCCTGGAGAAAAATTTGATTGAGTAATTGTATAAAGAATACAATTGTATGTATATGAAATAGAGGCTAAGAGTTATACATGACAACCAACTATACTTTTCAAAACTACTGTATAGGAAATACAATCGTATATAGGGAACAAACAAACAGTTGTACATCAATTT
>CM020188.1:10186661-10238082 GCA_009805545.1 Oryza longistaminata | reverse complement strand
GCGGGTGGAGAAGGCGACGAGCCACCTGCTCATGGGGCCCGACTGGGCCGTCAACCTCGAAATCTGCGACATCATCAACGCCGACGTCTGGTGATCACCTGCTGTCTCTCTCACCTCAACTCCGCCGCGTTGTTGCTCCCGATTTTGCCCTGTTCGGTGTACGGCTTCCTGCGTGTGAGATTGGGTGTTTAGCGGAAAAATTTCGGTATTCGATTAGGGTCTATTGGGTGTTCCGACGGGTTAAATTAGTTAGTTGATTCATTGTTTGGGGCAAATTTTGGTCGACTTTGGTATTCGGGTAAGACGGCCGTGTACGCATATTCGAAGTAGAGTCGAGATGGTCTCAAGGCCCTGGTTTCGCGATTCGATGCTTTTTGTGGTGAATAGGATGCTACTCCATTTAACTTAGCGTTCAACGTGTGCGTGGATTTTTTCCCTCTCCCAACTCCCAGGCTACCTGAGAGCTCTTTTGATAATTACCTGCACTTGCAAAGGGGATGGCTTTGACTCTAATATGAAGAAAGCAATTGGAGTGAGGGAACTCATATAGGGCCATAGATAGGTCGATAGTATGAAATAAACTAGCTTATTTTTCTACTCCAAGTAATTATCTCCTTATCAAGCTAATCTTTGTGAATTCTTATCAGGCAAACAAAGGATGTGGTAAAGGCAGTGAAGAAGCGACTACAGAACAAAGACCCAAAAGTTCAGTTCTATGCTTTGACGGTATGTTCTTTTGTTATGTAATGATGGATGCAGTGTTTTCTTGGCTACATAATTTTTCATCTTTGAACAGAATACAAATTTTATTTCACAAAAAAGTAAAGGAGAAAGTTCCCTGAATACTTTCTTACCCAACAATCTGAAGTTGCTGTTTGTCTGATGTATTTAGTTTGAAATTTGTTGCAGCTCTTGGAGACAATGATGAAGAATTGTGGTGAATATGTTCAACTTGAAGTTGCTGAGCAACATGTTCTGCAAGAAATGGTGAAAATCATCCAGAAGAAGGTCTCTTTACTCCCCTCCTCACTACTAATTACTTGCTCTTCTGAATTCCTAATTTTGTGCACATGGTGATTTTCTCAGTTGTTTTTTTTTAATCATATGCGTTCTTAATGGCATTGCATAATTTGAGATGACACTGAATACTGCTAGTGTTTTTGGTATAAGACATTTAGAGTTTCATGTGTTACACGAATCCCCTGTTCTTTTGGCTGGTTTTACGGTTTGTCTAATTAGCAATCAAACTAATCTTCTAATGCGATTGGATGGTTATTCTGTAGAGAGCTAATATATTAAAACAGGATAATAAATGGTTAAACCCATTTTCTTCACGGGTGGAAGGATATTTTTCATAATAAACGCTGATTGGTTGTTTGTAGTAGAGTAATAGGGTAACTAGCCTGCAAAGGCACTTGATGTCACCAGCCTATCATTAATATCATGGTTACTTGTTCAATGCCCTGCTTAAAGTTTGATATTATGTGGTAGCACTTACAATAACCCATATTTACCTTTACTGAATAGTTTGATATTATGTGGTAACACTTACAATAACCCATATTTACCTTTACTGAATTAATCTTTGCATTCGATTAGTCCTCACCTGTGCACTAAGAAAATTTGAGCGAAACACCAATTTCTTCACCTATACTAATTTTGTGGTTAAGTTGAATCATCGTTGACAGTGCACCTTATCTTCTTTTCTCTCAGCACCTGATGTTTACACACATCAGATTTATTTCCTGGAATATCAATTCTCATTTGGTATTTGCATGTTGTTCAATTCACATCAATGAGGCAATTACTGGACATGCCCCTACTAAAATTATGAATGTTTTCTCTTTTGTAATTTTCTTTCAGAATGATATGCTAGTAAGGGATAAAATATTATTACTTTTGGACTCCTGGCAAGAAGCATTTGGTGGACCTGGAAGTAAATACCCACAATATCACTTTGCGTATCTTGAAGTAAAGGTATGTAACAAATTCCATGATTGTTCCTTAAGAAGTATAGAAGCCTTGTTTCGTCATGGTATGTGGAACGATCATGATTACAAGAGGCATGTCATGTACTCATGTGTTCAACATGCATGGCTCACATGTTTATGCTGAAATATTCATTTCTTTTCTTTGAAAACATCCCTATAATATCTAACCATATTTGCAACTTGTCAATTTTGAATTCAGAGGATAGGTGCCGTGTTCCCAAGGCGTCCTATAGATGCACCACCGATATTTACACCCCCCGCGACACATACTTCTCAAAGCTATGGTTCACCCAGATATGAGGCAGGAAGTCTGAATGAGATAATGTCTTCCGATGTTGAGACACTAAGGTTGCTTTCTTGGCATATCGGATTCATTTGATTTGGTCAGCTATCACCCAACTACTTCAATTTATGATTGTAACATTTTTTTCTCTTTTTCTATTACAGTTTGGGTGACCTGAATAACATTCGAAATGTGACAGAACTACTATGTGATATGGTGCATGCTTTGAATCCATCTGATCACATGGTAGTGAAAAATGTTCCTGCCTAAACACTGTTACTTTTGACCATATGGACTAAATGCCAGCAGATTTTGATCTAGCTCTTGACTTGAACAACCTCCCTTTTTTTTTAACCCAGGCTGTCAAAGATGAAATTATCACAGATCTTGTGAGCCAATGTCGCTCAAACCAACAAAAGCTCATGCAGTTTGTCAGCTCAACAGGGTAATGTTATCAATATTTGTTGCTGCCCCTTGTATTTTGAATTTTGTAATGTAGTGATTTCAGGGTTCTCCTTTGTTTCTCTTCATAGCGTTTCATAGGCAGCGCAAAGAAGTTTGCACAAAATGTGATATGATATCTGAATTCATTTATCTGTTGTTTAGGAATGAACAGTTACTGAAGCAAGGTTTGGAGATAAATGATCGGCTACAAAATATTATTTCAAAATATGACATTATGGCCTCCAGTACTCATTTAGCAGTTGAAGCACCTCCGGCAGACAATGTTGAGGCTCCTAAAGAGGATCCAGCAGAAAAGCCATCTGCACCTCCTATCAGCACTCTTAAGGAGGAGGAGGATGAGTTCACTCGACTAGCACAAAGGTATTTATAAGTACTTAAGTAGCCTTGTAACATGCAGCTACATTTTCATGCACAGTTAACTTATGCTTCATTGTGCATCTGCAGAAAAAATAAGTCTGTGATGACTAGTGATGATTCATTATCTAGCACTGGAGACCTTGCCCTTGTACCCATTGATATGGAAAGTTCAGAATCTTCATCTTCTGTTGCAAGCAATGCTTTAGTTCCTGTTGACCCAGCTCTTGTCAGTAGCAGTCCTCAAACAAAAGAGCAGGATATGATCGACCTTTTAAGCCTCACCTTGTGCAGTCCTACACATGAAGCTTCTACAGATTCTTCAACGCAGGGTCCTAATGGACCTCAGCAGCCTGCAGTTACTGATGGGCAGCACAACCCATCGGGTGTGCCACAGTATCCTTCAAACCACCAGTCGCATCCAATAAATCAGGAATATATTCCACAGAACAGAAACTATGTTGCACCTTGGGCACAAAGTGGTCAATATTATCCAGCACCACCATGGGCTGCACCTCCAAGTGTCAATTCTAATCCTTTCCAGTCAGCTACTTACCAAGAACAACCCCCACCTGTTGGTTCTGTTTCCTCAACCTATTCAGCTCCCTCAGCATCATATACTTCCCCTTCAATGGCATATGTGCCACCTTCAGCCTCATTGCCGATGCAATGGAATGGTTCTACTACAAGTAATGGACTAAGTGCAACACAAGCTCAAATGAATGGGAATCAACAACCGCCAGGTTCTTCAGCGGCAGCAAGCAAACCTTATTACATACCTGACAATTTATTCAGTGATTTGATTGACTTGAAGGGTCTCAGTGGTGGAAATAAGATGGGCGGACCCACTAGCATGGGTAGTGCAAATGGTGGTCAACCTATGATTGGTGGAAAGAAGTAGGTTTCTCTAAATGGTTGGTGGTGCCGTGGTGAACGTTAGGTCCGTTTTCTGAATTCTGATCACTCAGTTTGGTGTACATTTCATGTATATCTCCCTTGCCCCATTTACATGTTTGGTTACATTGGTTGATTTCATGGCTGCTGACTGTTCAGTCGAGTAGAGATGGTATACCATTATTACTGTACATAAATGATGAGTTGCGCATTGCCTTGTTTTTTACTTCGCGACTCATATTTTGATATGTTTGGCTTCTCATTATTGAGCACACGCATGAAATCGTGTTCGTCCAGGATATTAAATCCTGTTCGTGCGTTGTTATTCTCCAGCATATTTTATGGTTCTGTTGATCTCAAGGAAAGTTCTCTTATATAGTTATTACTTCCTCCGGCCCATAATATAAGGGATTTTAGAGAGATAATATTTCTTAGGACTACGAGAATCTGGATAGGTCGTAGTCCTAGGAAGTGTTACGTCTCTTCAAAATCTCTTATATTATGGGACGGAGGGAGCAGTAATTTCGGTGCGTTGGTAATGCCCAGGATTTGGTCTCGTTTTGGCGTTGTTGTAATTGTGGGTTTGTACGCCTGCCACCGGTGCGAAGGGAAGGCATTCCAGCGGTTCATGATGAGGCCCAGCATGGGGTGTAGGCCATGATGAGCCCGTGAACTAAGGGCCAGGTCGTGACAATTGTGCATTTGTGCACGTAATAAGTATAGAACTCAAATACACTGGGTCTCCGACTGATGGATCAAACAAAACTACTTACCATTACTTTACAAAAAATTACTTTATCTCCATTGTCAAGCAGATGTACAGTTAAAATAAGCTTAAACTTTGCAGTTGATATGCACAGGAACAGAAGGTATATTTGTACCATGGAAATGATAATCTTTTAGCGCCTCAACAGAGTTGACACACATTTGAGTAGTTTCGTCGTTCTTGCCTCAACAGAGTTGACACACATTTGAGTAGTTTCGTCGTTCTTGTGTTTGTTGGTACGCAGGATCTAAAAGTCACGTTTCTTTCTCGTCGCGCGCGGAGCGCAAAGCGACAACTGCAAATCTGCAATGCCGCCACTCCACTTTAATTAGTCCACTCCATGAACTGGCAATTAATGATCAAATCTCTGCAAGCATAAATGCTGATGAGGAGGATATGTGCATTAAAATGTGGTATTCTTTAGTACAATTTAATCTTTATGTAGAAACAAGGAGAAAAAACACACTTCCACGTAAAAAAAATAAACCCTCTTTTTTAACATAAACTATTTTTTAAAAATTATTAAACTTCCATCAAGCTTTATCAATTACAGAGGAACATGTGTATATTACTCCCACTTTTATACTTGTACACCTTCTATCCCCAAAAGGATAACTTGTAGATATAAATTTGAACCAATGCTTGTCCAAGTTTATCTCTAGAAGTTAGTTTTTTATCGGACGGATGGCTCCTTTAGCAATTGCATACTAGCACTGTTTCTTTGGTTCATTTCAGGTAGTTCTATTTGACTGTTTCTTGTCAGTAAAACCATTAATTCTCACAGCCTTGTGACCATTTATAAACGCTAATCCTGCCAAAATGATTAATGTCAACAGTTAAATCATATACCGTTCCCCACCGTGAGTCTTCACACTCTAAATACAGAGCAAATCTGCGAGAGAAAACAAACCAAATTGAACCCATTTTCTCTTTTCCTTCTCCAACTCAACCCCAAAAAAGAAAAAACGAATTTAGAATTCTCCAACCACCGCGACGGCCATGGCCATGGCCCCCCGGTGCACCTTGTCCGTGCTGCTCCCGGTTGCGCTTCTCCTATGCGCCGCCATCGCGTCGCCGGATTTCCCTCTCGGCAAAAACTTCACCGTGCCCCTGTACTACCAGCAGCCGGCCGACCTCGCCGTGACGACGACCACGGTGCTCAACGCGTCGCACGGCGCGCCGCAGCGGCCTGGCGTCGCCGCCGCCATCAGCGTCGTGGCCGGCACGGGAGGCCTGGAAGGTTTGTCCATGTGCTCCCTCGTCGTCCTCCTGGGCAACGTCACGGTCTGGGCCTCGGACCACGACGGCGGGAGGTTCTTGGTGCGGGGCTTCTGCCGGCTCGAGCTCACGGTGGACGGCGATCTGCGGCTGACGGACGCCGCCGGGACCGTCGGGTGGTCGTCCGCCACGGCAGGGCGACGCGCAAAGGTGATGCATGCATGACTCCTCCTGTGGATCTACCTAGTTTGCTTTTCACCATTCTGTCTGCTTGATTATTGCAATCTTTACCATTGTTTCTGCTCTTATTACAAACTCGATAGGATTGTAAGCTAGATATGCGATGCGAGGTACGCCCAGCGAGCCAACAATCAAGGTATATAGTCGTACAATGTTGTTGAAGATGGAACAGTGCTAGACTTAGTGCATCAGCGTTATGCCGATATACATATGGGTCGGTTGATATGAATTATGATGGAGTTATCTGTCCGAGGATTTGATGATTTGTCATCCCTGTTCTTGGATAATTGGATAGAGGATTTGGCAACCTTATGTCTAGGACTGGACTAGTATACATGCCAAATACTGACGACTGTTAAGTGGACAATCCTCGATTTTTCCAAGAACTACCTACTAGATCTTATATACCATAAAAAATAGTCTATATATAAAGGTTCATTTCTATGAGGATTTGGTTCTGAGCATTTTTTTAAGGAAAAAAAGGCTTATTTTAAGGGCTACCTTGAGTGTTTTAAAAAAGCGCGCGAAAGACATGGATCGGATATCAACGTCATAATAACGACTTTTATCGATAACCTAATTAATAACGACGCGTAAGTCATAGAGGGCAACAAATAAATACAAACGACAAAAATAAATAAAGCAACAAAGTAAAGCTACCGTTATTATAGTTATCTTTTATGCAATAAAGTGTGACTCCCTATTGAAAGTAAAGCGCGTATAGATTTCTGGTGGTTTTATGTTTTTGCACTCTTTGCCCAACTAATTGCCTCTCAATTTTGTTACTTATTAGTGTCAACCTATTTCATGGGAGATCACCTTTGAGTCATAGCCTGCTAGGAACTTTCTCTAACGTATTGCTTTTTAATGTCGTGTGGCTGATGTCGGTTCTCTAACAAGTGAGCCTATATGTCAGCCATCTACGTTAGAGGACGATACGTTAAAGAAAGATCATCTCTCTTTCTAGGTCCTTGTCTATTCTTAGCAATTCTTTTCACGTACGCTTTGTTGGTTCAACCTAGAGTAACCGATTTTACGTTTTCTATCCTCTAAAGTGATTTTTGGGTCATTTTGAAATGAAACCAAAATGTGCTATACTAAGTTATTGTCACTTTGAATACTAGTACTTTTGGCAATGTTTGGTTTGCTACCAAAATATGCTAAAATGTGCTCTCCAACAGTTACTTTGACGTGATAACCACTGGGCCCACTCAAAAGTATTGATTGTTAATAGAACCAATGTCTATGTCCGACAACACTCAAATGTGTTGATTGCTATTAACAACCAGCGCCTCTTTCGCATTATAGGTGTTGGTTCTTCCAAATAACACATCAGATCAGGGACGTGTGCTCGGGCAAAAAAAAACACTATATGTTTTAGTTGTATAGACTTCTAGTAACTATGATGTTATCCCTATTTTGCGTTTTTGTGTTAGTGATGTTATCCCTATTTTGCGTTTTTGTGTTAGTGATAAGTCAACTAGAAATTTGTCACTTACTACCAAAATTTTCCTAGGTTTTAGCATTACGACATTCTGATACGGTAGCAAAACAAACAAACCCTTTTAAGTCAGAGGCTCAGAGCTGACACATATTCACGTTCCCCTTATGTTTCGGCACAGGTTCTGCGTCTGACCCGGAGTGGCAACCTCCGTCTCCTGGACGCCAAGAACCAATATGTATGGCAAAGTTTCGACAAACCAGCCGACAAACTGCTACGCGGCCAGCGCATCGGGGTGCCCTCCTACCTCACCGCGCCGGTGACAATGATCGGCTCCGCGTTCTTCTCCTTGGAGCTCAAAGAGCGCACGATCACTGCCAACCTCAACGTTGGGATTAAGAGGTACACATACTGGGAGCTCACTCCGCGCCATAACCGGAGCGTGGCATTTGCGGAGATGGACGCGCTGGGGCTGAGGTTGCTGGACCGGCAACGGCGACCGGTCGCGCAGATCTCGCCGGCGATCGAGGCGCAGGTCAGCTTCTTGGCGCTCGGAGAAGACGGCAACCTGGGCATGTACTTCTACGACAGCCGTGACATGAAGTTCGGGCCGTCGTACGAGGCGCTCGGGTTCTGCGAGCTTCCCCTCGCCTGCGGCCTCCGCGGGGTCTGCTCCTCCGCCGGCGAATGCGACGACTTCTCCACCTACGGTGTCCATCCGGCGCCGGCGGCGCACCGCCGCAGTGCCTGCAACGCGACCACCGTCGCCGACCGGCACTACATGGCGGTGATGGAAGGCGTCACCACGGCGATCAGGCCCGCCTCGCCGCCGACGGCCAACGTGACGATGCGGCAGTGCGCGGACTCCTGCCTGCGCGACTGCTCCTGCGCCGCCGCGCTCTACGTGCTGGCGGCCGAGGCCGACCACGGCGGCGCGTGCTCGCGCTACGAGATGACGGCGGGGGCCCGGGAGGTGATCGGCGGGGGCCACCGGCACAGCTACCTGTACCTGGTGAAGGCTCCAAGAACGAGAGACTCTGAGCACGAGCACGGAGACGACGACGGCGCCGTGAACCGCGTGCTCACCAGGATCCTGATCGGCTTCGGCACGCTCGACGTGATTGGCCTGTGCGCACTTACATGGCTGTGTGCGTACTACTGCATCTATCTCCGCGACATCCCGGTCCTCGACGACAAGGACGACGAGGAGGCTGACGATGAAGGAGGGGAAGCAGCCCGGCGAGGAGACGCCGTGTCGCAAAGTCCTCCTACCAACAGTGAACCTGTAATAGAATTGAACTGATAAATGAAAAATTAAGAAAAAAGAGAGGATATACTTTTTCTTGGGTGAAGTGCAATGAAGTACATGCCACTTGGTTCACTGAAGTGAGCGAGAGCCGAACCAGGAACAGAGAACTAACTAGCTTGGCAAAGGGGAAGAGACGGTTTGTCTGTCTTTTAAAGACCCGCACGTTAGCCCGCTCCAACACAGCAAAACGGTCCAGCTCAACACACCACCGTGGCAAAACCACCTTAGGTCTTGCTCGGTTTGAAAGGGATTGATGGAAAATAATTTCACATCACAATAGATGTAGAATAAATCTCCTCCAATTCCTCCCTCATAGGGATTATACTGTCTTAAGGGTTAAGTACATGGTATAGAAAAATTTAGGAGGGTAGAATACATTGTTTAAAAAGTGAGGGGATTAAGTAGTCGACTTGCAATAGTTTAGGGGTCTGTGTAGACTTATTCCTTGGTTGTTTAGTACCGCTAGCAGTTACAGTTTCACGCGCTGCAATGATTCTTTTATTTAGTTTAGTAGGATGATTTGGGTCTAGTGGGTTGTTCATTCAATGATTTGTTTTTTTGCCAAATCAACTTTTTGGGTAGATGGTTTTTATGGAATGAATGGTCTTTTGGCCTGTTTGGTTGTGGACTTGTGAGGAATTGTTAGGAGGGAATGAGAGTTCGAAGGATGGGGATTATCGGAAAGGAAAATTTAAGATCAAACTCCCACATTTTCAATATCTAGATAGGGGCAGATAATTGGGATGTAATTCCTTTTCTAAGTACACAAGATAAATGTCGACCATATATCATCACTTAAAATTTAATTCCACCTGAACTTCCTATACTTTTCATCTTACTTACCAAACAAGAGACAAGGAGTAAACTTGTAACTCTCATGACCAATCCCTCCCCTAATTCCCTCCTCTAAACTCCCCATCTCCATTCTCTTGCCAAACAGTACGTTTATAAATAGTAGAGAAGAGATTTGCAATTCCAACTTTTTTCTCCAACGAGATGAATCAGTCGAAACTTCCAAGAGTCTATTCAGTTTGTTGTTGCTTTCAACCTTACCATATTAAACACACTTCAACCATTGCTACCTTACCAAAATTTGGTATTTCTAGAAGCTTCCTCTCTTAAACATCTACCAAAATTTGGTAAAGGTATCAAACCAAATAAAGCCAACACTAATAAATTTTGGTATTACCAAAATGTACCAAATTTAGCATTACCAACAGTTGGTATTGTTGATATGGGCAACAAATTTAACAAGCCCTAGATCCAGCTGTTCAGATGACAATTCTATATTTCTATGGGCCGGCCCATGTCCACAATTAGGCCGAGTGGTGAAAGAATACGAAGCCCACTACCAAGAAACATGTCTCATGTTTTGGGCCGAGCCCACTCGGAAATACAGCCGTTTGCACCCCGCCGGCCTGACATTAGGCCCAACGAGACGTTCACCGTGTCTTCCGTCTCACTGACAACCCGGTCCCTACGGCGTGCGGCGCGATTAGCGGCGAAAGCCAACCAAACTACCAACCCCAACTGAACTTGGCCGGGCGATGCGGACATACCACAACAACCCACTGCCGTTGGCCGCCGGTCGCCGGGATCGATCGTCCATGGGCTTCCACCACTTATCCTCTGCTTGCCGGCAGCGGCGTTTACTGCTCCTCACCTTGTCCACAGAGGAGACAGAGATTGCCAGATTATCTTGGCATTGTTCAGGTACACTTGTACAAGATCTCTTCCTCCTCATTTTGCGTAGTTTCCAGGGTTAGATTGGGCAGAGAGAGTTGTTAGGAGTTGCACGCTCTAAACTCTGAAGTTGGGGTTACTACCTACTTCGGATTTGCACATGGATCCTACCTGGGGGATTCAACCAACATGACCGCTGAACAGTGCTTGTAATGACGCCGCAACCGAATATGCAGTTGCTTTTCACTTGGAAAAAGAATATGTAGCCGCTTTAGGAGTGCCACCATGTGGTTTGTGCTCTGATGATGTTCTCCGATCCTGTTCTGACAGTGTCGACTCAAAGTCTCGTCGAGAGCTTCCTGGTGAACTTTTGACCTCTCCATTTTCTTTTTATCACTATAAACGACAAATGAAATATTGCATCAGATGAGATCAGCATTCGGTCAGACATCATAGAGATCAGTGGTTTTTCCTGCTAAAAGGAAAAAAAGGCGATGTTGGTTAATCTGAAACCTGAAGTTTGGTTGATCGTCTGAAGCTTTAGGAATCCAGGAAAGCATGTTGGGCGTCAGTATACGTTTACATTTGCAAGTCCTGGCCACCATGATGCCACCATTTACCGAACGAGAATGGCGATTCAAGTTTCTAACTTATGGTGGTCTGAACTCTGAATTCAGAAGAAATTAGGTCTCAGGTATGGTCAGGCAGTCAGGCTGAACTCCACTCCATACAGGAGCCACAGAACTCACGCTCTCCGGTGCCGTGCGTCTGATGTCACCATGACCTTATGACAACGGTAATTCGATTCAGCTTCAGGCTGAAGGCAGTCTATAGCATGAATGCGAGTGCTAGATTCAGATGCGGCAGACATGGCTAGAAATCATTACACGATTTCATTACCTCGGATCGTCTCTACGCGGCCGGGATTATCACCGTTTCCTTTCCCGCGTTGATCTGGTCTTCGGTTTTTAATGGCGCCGAGGTGAGCTGAAAGTAACCGCGGCAGCGAGCGCGGCCAGACACGGAGGAGCAGCCGGCGAGGGAGGAGTTAACTAGCCGTGACGTCACTGCTCCCGGCAAATGGCAGCGGTGGCGTGGCGACAATTCATGGCGAGAGAGCGGCCTGACCGTGACCGCCGGAGGCCGGAGGGCGGCCGGTGAGCCGGTGAGTGGTGGTGAACCATGCGTGTGCAGATCCAGAGAACAGTGACACCGTTGGTTCAATGTATTGAAAGACATGGCGCGGAAATTGAACCGAATGGCGGGAAGAGCTTCACGTCGACAGCTGAGCTGATCAGATCTGAATTGTGTATGGGAAATGGTATCTCTTGCTGCACTGTCAGAAAGTGCTGCTGCAAGCTGAACATCAGAAATTGAATCCGATTAGGATTACTATTTGTAGGATCTCTCTTCCGAAGTTAAATCCGATTAGGAGTACTGCTCAGTTCATGTTTTAAGTGTTTCATGCATATTCGGATTAGGACACCAGAATGATCAGGCCAAGAAACCTTGGCCTATATATGCAAGCATTCGAAAGCATTACCAGTTGGGGAGCTAGCTTGTAGGATTTGTTGCCGAATACTTCAGAAAACAGTAGGGCTAGCTAATCTGGCCCTACTTATTTGTTGCCGAATACCAAGTGTTTGATTTCGATTTAGCTTGTAATGACAGGCAAAATCACAGTGACGTCTACGAGAGGGGCAGGCAAGTCAGCAACGGCCAGCTCCGGTGAGCCCTGCAATTGATCCGTCGTGGCTGCAAGGTGGCCATGACAAGCTCCGATAATTCCGGACCAGGAATTAGATACAGCCATTGATGCCATTCATTGCTCCCCGGTTAATAGCAAACAATAGCAACAGATGTCATGATGTACCAGTACTGAATATCTTGCAAGCAACCCGCAGTCTGAAATCTCAGCCTCCGTTTCTGAATTCTGGTCACACCTGCTGAGAGTTACGTCTTGGGCCATAGCACTTGTGCCCTCAGTTGGGCTGGTTGCTGTTTAGGCTAAAACTTATGGCCTAATTGCTGATCTACTAATTAGTCCATACTGGCTAACAACAAACCACATAAGCTAGCTTTGCAGCCACAGCCATCTCCATCGGACAATTTATTGCCGGTTAATTAACCGCCGGAATTGCATAAATACCTAGCAGACAGAGGCCATTACAGCTCAAGCAAGTGCGCACCACCACCAGCAACAATGTCTTCCCCTTCCTCGGCCCATTGGCTGAGCTTGGTAGGAAGTATCTGGCTCCAGACCATCAACGGCCCCAACTCCGACTTCCCGGTGTACTCGTCGCAGCTCAAGGAGCTCAAGAGCATCAGCCAGGTGCAGCTCAACTTCCTCGCCTTCGCGTCCGACGCGGGCAAGCTCTTCGGATGGTTCTCCGGGGTGGCGGCGCTGTACCTGCCACTTTGGGTCGTCGCGTTCGTCGGCGCCGCGTTCGGGCTCGTCGGCTATGGCATCCAGTACATGTTCTTGGACAGCTCCGGCCTCCGGTACTGGCATCTCTTCCTGCTCACCGCGCTGGCCGGGAATGGCATCTGCTGGATCAACACCGTCTCCTACCTCCTCTGCATCAACAACTTCGCGTCGAGCAGCCGCGTCGCGGTGAGCCTCGCCACCAGCTACCTCGGCCTCAGCGCCAAGGTGTACACCAGCCTGGCCGAGACGTTCCCGGGGCTGGCCAACTCCAAGACGAAGACGTCCCTCCTCCTCAATGCCGTCATGCCGCTGTTCGTCACCGTCTTGGTGGCGCCGTCCCTCAGGGTGTTCGACCTCAAGAGCGCCGCGGCGAGCTCGGACGCGGCATTCCTCGTCATGTTCGCGATCACGCTCGCCACGGGCGCCTGCGCGGTGGTCGGCAGCATCGGCTCGACGGCGAACGGGCTGTCCTCCAAGGAGCACATGATCAGCCTCGGCGTGCTGCTGGCCACCCCGATCCTCATCCCGGTGGGGCTCAAGATCCGCGAGACCCTGACCAAGATACGGGAGACGCAGCGGGAGAACAGGATCCATGACCTCGGCACCGACGAGTCGGAGTCCGTGGAGAGCGTCGTCGTCATCGACGTCGCCGCCGACGCAAACGCCGAGGTCGCCAAGGAGGAGGACGCCGTGGTGAAGATGCCCCAAGAGGAGGTCGGCGGCCTCCGGCTGCTGAAAAGCCCGGACTTCTGGCTCTATTTTTTCAGCTACATGTTCAGTGGCACCCTCGGCTTGGTCTTCCTCAACAACCTCGGTCAGATCGCCGAGTCGCGAGGAATCGGGCAGACTTCCACTCTGGTCTCGCTCTCGTCTTCGTTTGGATTCTTCGGCCGTCTTCTCCCGGCGTTCATGGACTACTACTCCGCGAAGTAAGCGATCATTCCTTTCACACACTTCCATGATTAAAAAAAAAAAACTCCAAGCAGAGTAGCAAAATTTGTCAAAACAGAGTATTCTTTAACTACTACATGAGTCCTGAGATTTTGGAGACCACGTACACTTGTTGTTATCAAAGATTCATGCAGTCTTTGTTTGTTTTTCTTTTCAAGTTTCAAAGACGACGTGCTAACTACTTGTTGCTACTATAAGTCGTAGAGTTAGATCTTGGCTGTTTGTGTCAGAGTGATTCAGTAGCTCGCTGGTTTTCCAGTTCCAGAGGCTGATTAATTAGGGTGCTAACTGAAATTTTGTTGGTTTGTGCAGAAGTGGCTACTCCATATCGAGGACGGGGTAACTACAGATTTAAGGTAAAATATCGCAAAACTACAGATTTAGTAACAATGTTATCACAAACATACAAGTTTAATGTCAATTTAATCACAAAACTTGGATATTTATAACTCATACATTACATTAGTGCAAAGGATTTAAATCCTACAATATGTAGTTTTGTGATAATTTTATTCTAAAATATGTAGTTTTGTGATAGTTAGTTTTAAACCTGTAGTTTTGTAATAAATTTGTTGCTAAATCTGTAGTTTTATGATATATGACCTTAAATCTGTAGTTTTGTGATAATTTGGTCAAAATATATGTAGTTTTGTGAAATTTACTCTATTATTTATTTATTTTTACTTATTTTATTATCCAAAGTACTTTAAGCACAACTTTTCGTTTTTTATATTTGCACAAATTTTTTGAATAAGATGAGTGGTCAAACAATGCAAACAAAACCTCAAAATCCCTTATATCATAGGACGGAGGGAGTACGACAAAAATGAGTGATTTTGTTTAGTGCCGTAGAACAAAAATATTTGAAAAAAAATACATAATCACAAATATCTTGAATTGCAAAAGGGCGTAGCTAGAAATTGTGATATGAATGATACTTTTTAAAAGAACTTTTCACATTTATTTTATGAAAGTTTGGTTTGCGAGGATCTTATCTACTTATAGCTATATTAATTGAGCACTTCGAGTGAGCTCTTACATGAACTTAAAAATATATACCATTTGATAAGTGAATATGTGAATTACACATTCAGATTTCGTGTTAAAAGAAACATATGCCATGGATTCTTTATATTTAGTTGATTTATCTCCGATGTTTTTCTTTGGTTCGATGCCATTTGCCAACAGTAATGTGAGCGGAATTCGATCGACAAAAGATCTACCGTTGATTTTAGATATTTTGTTTTTCTATTTTGAGGAAGGCAAGGACTACGTACAACTTAATATCCGTTGGTAAAAACAATAGTTATGGACAGGGCACTATGGCCAACCCTAGAGGGAGATTTATCTTTAAGATGGTTTTTCTTATTAGTTTCTTTGTAAGAATTGGCTTTAACTTCTATGAAATAAAATCCAGAATGAATTCCATCATCTTAAAATAGAGAAAAAAAAATAGTCATGGGCACTATGACCAACCATAGAGGGAGATTTGTCTTTAAGATGGTTTTTCTTATTAGTTTCTTTGTAAGAATTGGCTTTAACTTCTCTGAAATAAAATCCATAATGAATTCCATCATCTTAAATAAAAAAAAATACCGTCTTAATTTGAGAGATACCAAGAGGTGCCAATTTTACAGTAGAAAATGCGGTACCTCCTTGTACCTCCCCAAGGACCGTAAAATCCCTCTCTTAAAAATATCTAGTTGTTACAAAAATTGGAATTAATAGATATGGAGTTGTTTCATCGCTTTATTAATTTAATATGAATTTGAAACCAATAATTATCAAGTTGTAACTGAAACGAACTCTTCTTTTTAAACTAATATGCTAAAATTCACAAACAAATTTAGAAATAAAATGTAGATGGACTCACAATTTAGCTATTTTAAATATAATTATAAAATTCAAAGTTAACAATTAGCCAGTTGTAACTGACACTGTTTCTTTTAATTTAATATGCTATAATTCTAAAAACATTCAACAACAATTTTAGTGTATGATCAAAATTTAAAATATATATAACAATGTAACACATGGGCTAATGACTAAGTGGTATATTAATTCACGCCATGTTTTATTAGCATGGCTGTGAACAAATGATATTTTGCTCAAGTAAAAAGGAGTGTGAATAGTACTAATTAGTTTTAAAATTTCTTGATACGGTGTTACTTCCTCATATTCAAAATATAGTGATTTTTAGGATTCAAATTTTGTATCACAATATAAGTATTTCATATAATGATTCCTATAGTTCCCATTATTTCAACTATAGGGACCGCGAGACGTTCGCCATCTGGGGCACGACGTGCGCCGTCGGGACGCTGCTCTGCGCCGCGCTCTACGCGCGGTCCCGCAATTTTGCCGGGAGGCTACCTGTAAGGATACCGTCATGCCTCGTCCGCTTAGCTAACCTTGTGTAGGGTGCTAGAACTTTCTTACAAGGCCTCTTCTTAATTTAGCGACCATACACGAAAGCATCAGCCATTAGGCGATGTAATTAATTAGGTTTTGTTTCTTTCCACCACCTTTTTCTTTCTCTCTTTCTTTCCTTTGGTTTTCTTGACTGATTATCCCACGGGGGGATACAGACAAAAGGTTGGAGCCTGATCAGTAGATATTGTGCAGGCTGATCACCTTGTTTTCTCTGCATATATTATATATGCAATCATATACGAGTGATTAAGAGGGATTCAGGTCTCATCATATTGGCTAAGTTGGCCATGTTACTGGTACTAGCATGTTCATTTTTCTTTTTCGGTTTCGATTTATTAGCTAGTAGTATGTGATAGCACTGTAGTGCTACTATGAGGAGTACTACGTACTGACGTACGTGGAGCTGGAAATTCGCATTTATGCGTGTGCAACTACGACCAACTACTGCCATTTACATGAGTGGTCCACTGAAGTCTGTAGCATGTAGTTCCACGTTATTCAATTGAAAGCCAGGTATATGATAGTACTAACAGTTTCGAATACTTGCTGTTCTTTCCACCGTACCCTGATAGCTGCAGTTATATGGAACACTCGTAGGCAGGTAGATTTATACGTTTACAGACGAAATTGTCAGGTACAAAACCTAGTGCTTGATCATTAAGTCAAACCAGATCCACGTCAATAACTGTCCATAACAATTCTGTTAGTATCTCTTCGTACCGTATATATAGTCAATTCGTAGCCGTAGGTTAGCTAGGACAAGGCAGGGAAAGCATGTAGGCGTTTTAAACTTTTAATCCTCTCCTGGTGAAAGTTGGACAACCGTGTTAATCCTCTTCTCAGCAGGCGGTATCATCAGACGTTAACTGAAAGTTACACTATGGCCCATACATGTGTGAAAGATCCAATGAAGAAATGTTCAACACTATCCTGGCCACCTTTAATTTCTGGATATGTTCAGATGCATCACTGCTAGTACTTATCTTTCACTCATTTGAGAACCATCCGGCTATCCCGTCCGACAGTAACAGCAGTGATGCATCCAGGTCCGATCCACACACACAAGCTGAACAGTGTTATATAGAAGAATTTTACCATGGTTCATGTAAGTACTAAGTACTCTGTATATACATATGCATTGCATGATCATAGATATATACTCCACGCATTGCATGATTATATGGACTCCTATCTGACAGGCATGTGAGGAAGATGTAACCATTTAAGGATGGGCAGAGTAGGTTGATCCATGGTGGCCATCGGTCTCTCGTGGTCCACTCACATGTTGCATCATGGCACTGCGATGCAAAGTTCAGTTCCATCTTCCCCCGTGTACTTGGATGGACAAATGCTATTTATTCGCCGAAAGCTTGCAGAGCCATCAACAGATCAACTCCCTCTAGCCCCCTGGCCGGCAAGAGGCGTCTCCGCCGTCTAGCCCCGTACGTACGTCTCCGATCTTTCAGCCGGTGAGCTACTAAAATCATTTATGATCTGTGTGGTTGGTTGGCAGTATTGTTGAGACTGCAACATCGACAGAGCGATCTATCATAAGCTCAGCTTAGACTCACTTAAAAATCTGTCAAAGCGCCTTGAATTAACTCCTTATCATGATGCATGACTACTGCTCCATGTTAATTAATTTGTAGCGAAATCTCTTATAGATAGTTTGAAAACCACGTCTAAGCTAAACCATCTTAATGTCCTGCTACGATCGAGTTGATGGAGCTAGGCAGCTAGCTAGTGTGAGCTAAGTGTGGTACAGGCCCAGATTAAGCTCCTTTTCACGCTTCTGCATGGCTCTGCCTGCTGCCCGGAGATGGTCAGATGGAGGGATGCGCTCATTGCTCGGTGCAGCGTAGTTATTGTGGTGGATGGGGTGCCTGTGTTGGTGGAGGTAATGGGGGGTGGTTGTTGAGAAGGCAAAATTTGTGAAGGTCATATGACACGTGTCCTGTGCACGCACATGCCTGGCACGAAGCGAATCCGCGGACATGGCAGCAGCAACAAAGGAGCTATAGCTAGGGAAAAGCGGGGAGAGAAAAAGGTTAGGGACGACGAAGTGAAAGCGTTGCGCTCTTCACTGTCCATTTGTAAATACAGATTTGCCACTGATCGTGTGTAGTTTGTTGGACATCTTTGTTTGTGGACGCAATGATTATACTCGTTTCTTGCTGTTGCATTGCTGATGGCCGGATTAGACTCGGCAATGCGCATCCTGCCGCTGCTGAAAGCATGTCGTCAGCAGAAAGAAATATCTCAGGTTATTGCAAGATGCCGCCCGGGCCACTCGATCCCATATTTTTGAATCAATCATGTATAAACCATTAGTGTGGGTGGAGGATGGGGGTGTTAAAATATTTTCATTACCTTAAATAGAGACTGTGTCGATCTTGTCTGATACTCTCTCCGTCTCATAATATAAGGGATTTTGAGTTTTTGCTTGTACTGTTTAACCACTAGTCTTATTTAAAAAATTTTGAAATTATTATTTAGAGTAATTTTCACAAAACTACAGATACTTTGACCAAATTATCACAAAACTACAGATTTAACATGATGTATCACAAAACTACAGATTTAACACTAATTTTATCACAAAACTACAGATTTAAGGTAAAATATCGCAAAACTACAGATTTAGTAACAATGTTATCACAAACATACAAGTTTAATGTCAATTTAATCACAAAACTTGGATATTTATAACTCATACATTACATTAGTGCAAAGGATTTAAATCCTACAATATGTAGTTTTGTGATAATTTTATTCTAAAATATGTAGTTTTGTGATAGTTAGTTTTAAACCTGTAGTTTTGTAATAAATTTGTTGCTAAATCTGTAGTTTTATGATATATGACCTTAAATCTGTAGTTTTGTGATAATTTGGTCAAAATATATGTAGTTTTGTGAAATTTACTCTATTATTTATTTATTTTTACTTATTTTATTATCCAAAGTACTTTAAGCACAACTTTTCGTTTTTTATATTTGCACAAATTTTTTGAATAAGATGAGTGGTCAAACAATGCAAACAAAACCTCAAAATCCCTTATATCATAGGACGGAGGGAGTACGACAAAAATGAGTGATTTTGTTTAGTGCCGTAGAACAAAAATATTTGAAAAAAAAATACATAATCACAAATATCTTGAATTGCAAAAGGGCGTAGCTAGAAATTGTGATATGAATGATACTTTTTAAAAGAACTTTTCACATTTATTTTATGAAAGTTTGGTTTGCTAGGATCTTATCTACTTATAGCTATATTAATTGAGCACTTCGAGTGAGCTCTTACATGAACTTAAAAATATATACCATTTGATAAGTGAATATGTGAATTACACATTCAGATTTCGTGTTAAAAGAAACATATGCCATGGATTCTTTATATTTAGTTGATTTATCTCCGATGTTTTTCTTTGGTTCGATGCCATTTGCCAACAGTAATGTGAGCGGAATTCGATCGACAAAAGATCTACCGTTGATTTTAGATATTTTGTTTTCTATTTTGAGGAAGGCAAGGACTACGTACAACTTAATATCCGTTGGTAAAAACAATAGTTATGGACAGGGCACTATGGCCAACCCTAGAGGGAGATTTATCTTTAAGATGGTTTTTCTTATTAGTTTCTTTGTAAGAATTGGCTTTAACTTCTCTGAAATAAAATCCATAATGAATTCCATCATCTTAAATAAAAAAAAATACCGTCTTAATTTGAGAGATACCAAGAGGTGCCAATTTTACAGTAGAAAATGCGGTACCTCCTTGTACCTCCCCAAGGACCGTAAAATCCCTCTCTTAAAAATATCTAGTTGTTACAAAAATTGGAATTAATAGATATGGAGTTGTTTCATCGCTTTATTAATTTAATATGAATTTGAAACCAATAATTATCAAGTTGTAACTGAAACGAACTCTTCTTTTTAAACTAATATGCTAAAATTCACAAACAAATTTAGAAATAAAATGTAGATGGACTCACAATTTAGCTATTTTAAATATAATTATAAAATTCAAAGTTAACAATTAGCCAGTTGTAACTGACACTGTTTCTTTTAATTTAATATGCTATAATTCTAAAAACATTCAACAACAATTTTAGTGTATGATCAAAATTTAAAATATATATAACAATGTAACACATGGGCTAATGACTAAGTGGTATATTAATTCACGCCATGTTTTGTTAGCATGGCTGTGAACAAATGATATTTTGCTCAAGTAAAAAGGAGTGTGAATAGTACTAATTAGTTTTAAAATTTCTTGATACGGTGTTACTTCCTCATATTCAAAATATAGTGATTTTTAGGATTCAAATTTTGTATCACAATATAAGTATTTCATATAATGATTCCTATAGTTCCCATTATTTCAACTATAGGGATTGCCCCTATTCAGTTTTGCGCTGAGCTAGAGGTAATTAACATGGAGTTAGATTTAATATACGATGCTGATATTTTATTTCTATAGGTACAATTCTATGTAGAAGTATATTTGGATTTTATATACGATCTTAACTTTGTTTTTATAAGGTCTAAATTTCATAGACAACTCTTTAACTTTTATATATATATATATATATATATATAGATATTATATATATATATATATATTATATATATATATATATTAATTTGTTTGGGCTCCATGGTGCCCGGGCACATTGTTGAAATTGAGTATATACCCAATTCAAATGTAGGTATGAAAATTTTTCAATTATTTAGGTATTAACATTAACTATTTTACTAAACTAGTTTAAAGCAAGTTTTGAACTGAATTTGAATTTGTTTTTGTTAGATTTTAATTCTAGGTATATACATCCATACATATAATTAGTTAGGTATGTATCATAGATTGTAAAATAAAGTTAATTTGAGTTGTTTTGTTGATAGTATAGGTATGAATCGAATTCTTTAACTAGGTATATACTCACAATTTGAAAATTTTAAATATTTGAGTGATTTGTGCGCATTTGAACCATGGTGCCCGGGCACCATGGTGCCCCATATGAGTGTAATTATATATATATATATATATATATATATATATATATATATATATATATATATATATATATATTATTATATACACACACACACACACACTATATCAATAAATCTATACCATTATAATCCGGACCCACCATAGTCTAATGGTTATTTTTTCTTTTTCTCTGATTAATTTGGAACTTCTAACCTATAGAGTGAGCATGGTGGCTCTTTTTTCGAGCTATCTTAATAATATAATAGGTAGATGATTCCAGTGCTAATTAAATGCTTGGAAAGGGAATTTAAGCAATTCAAAATTTTAGAAATTGATAATTGAAGTGACTAAAAATAAATCTTTTGTTCTAACCTTAGTATTTTCTATATAACCTAGAAATTCTTATGTTTTTAAAATGAGGGAGTATTTTCTATACTAATTCAGTTATATTAATTGTTATCCAATGCGTCATAAAGAGGCTTCACAGATAGATAAAGAACTACTAAAAAGCAAATGTTTTGTTGAACTTAGCTTAAAATGACCGAACAGTTATAATGAATTTAACCTTCGGTCCATTTCAAATAAATAAATAATTCAAAAGGTTAATAGTGATTTTGAAATGTGTACACACTGGCCATCACATGACAATGGGACATGTAAACGGATTTCTGATTCGTGACGAAATCATCTTGTGTGAATTATTTCTCTGGACATGAAAAAGACAATTGGCGATGGATGGACTAATCTGACCTCAGCATTCCCAAAGCTAGCCATGTACTATTACTACATTCAATATCTCAAGAATGAACAATGTATCACAACTTTCCCATGTACCAGACAGCATGCTCGTGTTGGCCACGGCCGAAGCCTCACACGATCACATCAGCTGATGCAAAATAATCGTCCGCTCGTTTTCACTCGAGACCCATCGATCAATCGATCCCTTTCGGGCCCCATCAGCTGATGCAAAATTTCGCGGCTGGATGAATCCGAGACGTCACTTTGGAGAAGAAATTTGAATCAGGTTTTGCTACCAGCGACGTCCGGATCTCTCGGCGTGGTGAGATAGCTAGGCTATTTCTTCCTTCTCGGGTTGAATTTGTCGTGACAGGAAATTATTTACACAGGGTCCCGAAATATAACGAAAATCAAGATCGATCACGGCCCTCTTCAATTACAGCATCGAGACCGAAGGCACAGAGAGTAGTACGGGTAGTTTTACGTAGTCGTAGATGCTTTGGCGACTAAACGCACTGTTATATTTTCTCCGTCTAAAAAAACTCAACTTCTAAAGTTTGAATTTTGTTCCACAGAAGAAACTTCTACCATCGTATCTACTATCAACACATAAAACTTATAACGATAAGTTTTATTTCTTCAATACACTTTATCTATCTACCACCATTACTCAATAATAGAGGTATTTTGGTTATTTTTTTTCTACTATTTTTATGTCAGATGTTAGGATTGGCTTTTATACGTGAGACAGAAGGAGTAGGAGTAACGTTCAGCCAGGTACTCGTAAAGGTACGACTTGCATGTCCTTGAACCGAGAGATAGAAGTAGTAGTAATAGTGGTAGTTGCATCACCGGTCCTTGGACGATGCCGGCCTGGCAACTGCGTGTCTGCATTGTAGGAGTACGTGTGGAGCAGAGCAGCATGGGGATAGAAAATCTTCGCATGGGCAGCGTTAGCTGCGTTTACTGTCCTAATCACTCTGAGCTAGCTGTAGCAACAGCTCTGCCGAGCGCAGGATTGCAGGCCGGTGTCATGGGCACGTACGACACCGGCCGCGTCCCAGGAATGGAGGGGAGAGTGAGGTAGAGGGGAAGGAAGAAGAAGAGTGGAATGGAACTGACAAGTGGGACCCTCCTCTTTGCTGATGTGTATTTTTGTAGATGTGGCATCTGACGTGGCATCTAGCTGTACCAAAACCAGCCTAAAACCGCTAAAGGGTGTAAAATGTCCGGTTTTGATAGTTTGAGGGTGTTAGATATCCGGTTTTATAGTTCGAGGGTATGATTTAGACAAAGCAAAGAGTTGAGGGGTGTAAAATGGACTTATCCCGAAAAAAAAATAGCAACTGAAACATTTAAATATTTTATGAAACATGGTGAAAATACACGTTGAAACACGCCGTTGTCACATATGAAACAACAAGTACTAACGGTTTGAAACATATGTTTTTCTTTTATCAAAACATAATCATGCGATATCTTGTTATAAAGATTTAATTACAACGAATACAACGGTGTGATCGGATCATAGATTGAATAAGTAATTTAAGAGAAAAAATCATTTTTAAGCTTCCTAAAATACATGCATGTATACATGTATGAGGTGGAGAGAGAGAGAGAGTAGTAGCAGGTAGTTTCAGGAATTTTATGAAACACACTGAAGACACGTATTGAAACATATCACTATCACGTATGAAACATTTTTTTTAACGGTTTGAAACACATGTTTTTCTTTTGAGATAATATAATCATGTGATATCTTGTTGTAAAGATTTAATTGCAACGAATACAACGGTATGTTCGGTTTGTAGATCGGATAAGTAATTTAGGAGAAAAAAATATTTAAAGAGAGGAGAAAAGAATGAAAAGTAACGACTAGACATGTATGTTACAGTGACAGGGGTCGTCCAATCCACAGGCCTGATTTGCAGCATTTTCCTTACGTCAACAGAAAGAAAGGAGAAATTAAGTAAGGAGCGAGCTGGTTAGATGTGTCCGATGTTTTCTATCTGATCGGACGTACGAAGAGAAGCATTTTCGAGACAACCGAGCAGTAGCACTGATGCCCCTTCGGGGACCTCATGTGATCATGTCCTTCGTACCTCCCGGGGCTGGCCCATGAAAAAAAAAATTGTTAAAATGAAAAAGAAGGCCAAAACCGTGTGGCCCAATAAAGGAATGGGTTAACTGTTAACTGACCGCGCGGATCGATCTGACGTTTTCGGGTTTGGCTTAGGGGCCTGTTTGTTTCTCATCGTATAAGATTATTATAATACAGATTATTTAGCCAGATTTATAAATAAGCTATGAGTTTGTTTCTCTGGATTATAGTAGAATAGAGGTAGTGACTCTTTAGCCACCTAATAATATAAAAAATACATGTTTAGAACAGATTACCAATTATACTAATCTGGCTTATAGATTACAATAATCTATTATAATAATTTATCTGTTTATTTTCGATTATTACTAATAATCTAGATTATAATAATCCTAAGCGAAAACAAATAGAGCGTTAGTATGGTTTGGTCTCTGATCATGACCGAAGTTAGGAGATCACAAAATAAAAGAAATTACAATAAAATTTTGGCAACCCAATAATATGATACATGTTTTAGCAATTAAATAGCGAAAAGCCTAATGGTCGCGCGGCTCTGGCCGCCCTCTTGGACGGCCGCGCGGGGGGTCGTCATATTAGTGCGTAGATAAGTAGATCAGCCGTGCGACCTAGCCGTGCCGTTGGTGGCAAAGCATCGGTACCCTGCTAGTAGGCTGGTAGTACGTACAGTATCCTTGGTTGGTGCCTCGGTGGAGTTCGGGGAGGCCGAACGTACAAGGAATTTTTGGTTGGTGGTTACCACATATACGTTCGATCTGCAGCGGAAGGCATGAAGAAAAGCTAATTTTTGGCTGGTGGTCATCACATATACGTTCGATTGATCTGTAGCGGAAGGCACGAGAAAGCTGACCAACAAATGAGCAAACTGCGATTTTCCCCGTCGTCCGACTCCGGTACGAACCGCAGCAGCAAAGGCACAGCTAGGAGGAGAGAATAATTAGTTCGCAAAGGCGACGGAGTTTCGTGACGGCGACGGGCAATCAAGGCCATCGCACAGTGCAATCTGCTGGTACGTGTGCCGCTGGCTCCTTGGCTGTCACCGGGTCAAGCATTTAGGCGAAACACTGAATGCCGAATAAATCGGATGCGGACGTGCTCCGACAGTGGTCGTGCAGGCTGACGCTACTCTCACGTCATCGTTACGTCATGCATTGCTAGTAAATCATTTGGGGGAGAAAAAAAAAAGCAAAATTAAACGGGGAGAAAGCGATCGAGAGATCTATCACAAGCTGCTAGCCATACTGACAAGTCACAAGAGAACAGGGCTCGCACAGTGTCGGGCGTACTAGCTAATGGAGTGTTCACGTGTGCGCGTCTTCACTCACTTCGATCTTAACTGATCTGGCAGCTAGCTAGCGTTGGCCCAGTTGAGAGCGCATCAACGAGCTGAGCAGTCGAAGCAGACGTTCCTAAACAAGGCCTTGATTGCAGCCATCCTGGATGCCATATATGCAGCCATGTACTCATGTTGCTTGCTGCAACCGTGAACCAGCTTTGCTTGGGTATCAATGGACAGAGGTCATACATGTATACAGTATCTTGTCCCTCCTTCTCAAAAGAGAACAAGAAGCTCATATATTCTGCATGTCAAAACTTAGAAGTTAAAATCATACAGATTTTCAACAACTACAGATGGAGATTCACAAAATATACTTCAATAATAGTTTACTTCTTATGTATTGGCTTTATTATTTAAGTTATTTTTTGCTTAATTAAGTGTTTGTCTTTTTGAGAGAATATTGTAATAATTGGTTGTAGCTTCGTTGTAGCAAAAGCCGGATTTAATCCCATTATCTAAAAAGAAATCCCTCTTTTTCAAAATATGATCACTACTAACATTTAAAATTTGTATCTAAATATAAGCAATTTTAGCACTATTCATATTACTACTTATCCATTTAATTACCCTGTTTAAATTTATTTCCATTTTACATCAAACACCATCTCATCCCAACCATTCTTGGATATTCCCTTTTGGGTCTTAATCTTTGCTAAATAAGTTAGCTAGGTGACTGATCCAGCTGGAAGAGGTCATGATTATGTTACTTATGTATGCATCACGCTGATGCTTGTGTGATGCAGTGTGCTGATATATCAGTGTTTTTACTTTAACGAAATAAAAAGGGGGATGGTGGTGGTCATTTTTTCAGATCCAAGTGCTGTCTCCACAAAATTATCGGCAGGGTTGCATTTGACTCTCCTTTCCCAGCCATAGACTGTAACTGGCTAAACTCCTCTGCTGCACCTCTGTGAGAGTACTAGTAGTAAGCTTACTTGGCTCCACCATGAAACCTTAAGTGGAAGAGACATAGTGCTAATGATAAGATATAGAGTACTCTTCTAGAAGACCAAAAAGGCATATATTATTTTCTTTTTCATTCTCAGCAGTAGTATAATACTACGACCGTACATAGACAGTCTACGTCATCCATTCGTTCACATTATCCGTCGAGCTAGCGACGACACCACTTGTAGAGCATGCAGAGCGCCAAGACCTCTCGGCCAATGCACATGACTTCACCTAGACATTAATTGTGGAGTATATCTCAAAGCTGTTGGCAGTGTACTGGCAAGTATATCCTAGCCGCTATATGCGTACTTACGTAGTTACGTATAACAGATTTCTGAAAAAATAAAGGTTGTTTTTTTCTGAAAGAGATTGGAGCACAGAGGGCAATGTGCTGATCATACAGATAGTGATGAGATTGTGCAGATATTTGAGAAAAGGGATTAGTGAGAGCTGATACACTTGTGGAAAGAAAAGAGAATGCACTAAGCAAACCTTATCCGTTCCAGTATATCTCCAAAAATGGCGATCTCGATTCAAGAATGAAACACAGTGCTAGCTAGACAGGATACAGCGCAGCAGCCAGCAGGCTAGCTGCTTCTGGTCAGAGAAAACAGGTCTCATACTTTCTGAAGCGTTTAGTTGCATGCTATCTTTTGATCATGGCTTGATGTGCTTAGGATCTCCGGGTGAGGTGACAGGAGATTTTTTGCTCTCTTATATTAATTTGTTTCTTTTTGACACGAGAGAGTTTTCTTTCTTTAATGAACGTGGATTTGTAGGTCGCCTCGGACCATTAATTTGCTAATGCGAAGTAGACTCCTGTCGCTGGAGACAAAAATCTTGCCCCGTTACTATTTGGGCTGTTTATTTGGGTCCAACAGACAGCTAATTAAGCTAAGCCATGGCCCAGTGTAGCCGATTGGTTAGAAGGCCCCAGTATGGAGAGGAAATACTGAATCCTTTGTTGAAGACTTGAAGTGCCAAATTAGGGGCACGAACGTCTGTACCTCAATGTGTGCAAGTGTGCAACATATGCTCTGCCTTCAAATGCTTATCACTGGATATTATTTATCTTTATTTTTTATTACTCGTCTTTTTTACAGAAAATATATAAATATTTAAAGTATTTCATATTAATGAAGTGTGTTGTAAGCTAAATATAGTAATGAAACTTTCGTATATCACCGATCTAATCATTTAAATAGATCAATTTAAAATTTATTGATGGTTAAAACAAAAATTATACTTGTCGGCAATGACACAGTTTGAGACTGGAGACAACACTAGGGTGGAGAGGAGGCTATAGACTCATGATATAGGTAATTTTGTAGCGGTCCAAGATTTTTCATTTTTATTTTTTCTTATCAAACCATTTGCTGAGAAAATAATGCAAAGACTGATGATGGTTGTATCTTCCTTATTACTAAATGAAGTAGTTACCCATTTCATATTATAAGCCACTTTGACTTTTTTCCTGCAGATCAAGTTTAAAAAATTTAAAAACATCAATAAGACTAAATTAGTTTCATTAAATATAACATTGAATATATTTTTGATAGTATGTTTGTTTTGGGTTAAAAACGTTACTACATTTTCTATAAATTTAGTCAAACTTAAAGTTTGATTAGAAAAAAAGGTCAAATAACTTAAATATAAAACTTAAGTACTAAATTACTTACATACCCTAAATACTTACATGCTGTCCTGTGTTATCCTGCTTGACAATTCAGTGAACGTGCACTTCTCTTTTTTCTTTTCTTGTATAATGGAGAGTATATAAAGATTTCCCTCGACATGCCTTACCACGCTTGGCCCACCTTGCACTTTAGCCCACTTGTCACCACACGCGGCCTTACAGGCCCACGGCGATGTGTGGGCCGAATATCACTAACATCTCGCTATGGTCATTTTTCTCCCACCGGCACAGTCACCAGACAGTGGTACGATCGAAAAGGTCGCGTATAGCTGCCACCACCACGTGCTAAACCTCAAGATTTGTGCAGTCGGCATGCAAAACTCCTCTAGTCAATGGAGCGGCTATGCTAGTACTCCTACATTATTCCGTCGTCACTCTTATACAAACAAAAAAAAAACGGTGCGGTGTACGCACCGTCGCGGCGCCGACCGACCGCCAGTCGTCGAAGCATGTGCTGTGAGCCGCGAACATACACCTAAACCTAACACGCAGTGCGTAATCTGTCCGGTTTCAGCTCACATCTGAAATTCCAGGTCCAGAATCTGAAAGCCTGAACACTGATCAACCTAACTACGTACTCCGTACTCCTGTGTTGGGTTGCAACAGGCCATATACTCTACTGTATACATGAAAAAACATGTAGTGCAACCAATGTGGTAGTAGTACGAGCAGGAACAGTGGAGATGCATGAGTAGTAGGCATCCCGTGCTGGGTTTTCGAGGTTAGCGAAGACTTTTAAGCATCGGCGTTGGTGTTGAGTGCGGACAAGCAAGCAAGCAAGGATGCCCGCCATCTCAAGCAAGCACGACGCTGGACCAAATCCCCATCACAATCACATCCCACACGCCAAGCTCCCCCAACCCAACCCATTTTAGCTTGGAAATAAACAAATTAACGACTCTCTCTCTGTCTCTCTCTCTCTCGCTCGCACACATGGAACGCTGGAAGGAGAGGCCGTGCTGGTTGCTCCAGTTTTTAATACGAGGCCGGGTGTGTGTCTACTTTGCCTGGTTGGAACTCAACCAAGTACGATCGAGCTGAGCTAGCTGCAAACACTGCACGTCAAGGAAAGGCCCCTAGTCCTACAGGGGTTTTAGTAATATAATGCAATTAGCTAGTAGAAGCTGGCATAGCTATGCATAAAACAGCCGACTCACATCACTTCAGCATATGCCTGCACACACCCACATTGCCTTCTACGTACCAGGACAATATATATATATATGTAGACAAATTAACGATATTAAATGGTCTCGAAAGTATGTGCATGAAGTAATGTTTATGGACTGGTAGCTTCCTCGTCCATTGGAAGTCTGAACCATGCTCTACCTGACTACCTCAACCCACAACTAATATATGCAGAAATAACAAAAGAAAACAGGAAAACACAACAACAACTTTCTGGCAGGCAATTAAAGGGCAGAAAAACTAAAGAATCACTAATTTTCATGCAACAAGGCTGCACTCCTCATTTTTGTTTGTTTTAGTTTTGTACGTACCATACAAACTTTCTTTTAACTTTAACCGAGTTTATGTAGTAAAAAATTCTGCCAATATCTAAAAAAAAATGCACTATCAAGATATCTTTAATAGTATATTTAATAAAACTGATTTGATGTTGTAGATGTTGGTTTATTTTTTTTATAAACTCTGCCGAGTTGGATGAGTTTAATTTAATACAAAACTAGAATAACTCATATGCATCTGAAGAAGTATTGAGCTACAAATTAAGAACAAGTAATCTGGCCTACATAGGAAATGTCCTATCATTTCTACATGACCAATACCCTGGTATTCAGACTTCGGAACAGGGTCATAGTATTATTGAGGGAAATACTAAAATAAGAGCACGTGAAGAAATGATACGTCGGCCCATACAGAGCCTTGTTGTGTACTATCACTTTGTACTGTGCATAAGATTTTAAAACACGCCCACTAGATTTCTTCAAATGATTCATGCGTCCTATATGCAAATGATAAATTTTAGATGAAATAGTTAAAAGGTCGTGTAACATGCATGGCACGTACAACTACTAAAACTACTAAAAGGAGATGGATTTTTATCCCTCGAGAGAATACCCTTGCATGTCACATAATAACTATCAAATTGTTTTAAAACAAATTGACAAGAAATATTAATACGATATATATCATTCCACAAACATGCAATGTCAAATTCAATTTCAACAAGTTAAAAAAAACAACAAAATTATAAACTCTAACTAGTATATATACATATATTCGTAGTTATATATGTTATTATTGTTAATAACTTGTAAAAGTTGATTTAAACTTGTATATTTGTGGACCGATATAGTAGGTTTTAATATATGTTGTAACAAAATTCAAAATTTTTTGTAATTATTTAGATGACATGAAAGAAATGAGATGGCATCCGAGGACAAAAAACACTTTTCCAGATTAAAAAAAAAAATGCACCAATCAACATCATCTTAGAGAGAGAGAGAGAGAGAGAGAGAGAGAGAGAAAGAGAGAGAGGTTTGCACCAAAGAAATGCTTCGTTTAAACGAGACGGATATGTAAAACGAAATCTTTCGACGATCTGCTGGTTAAAAAAAATACACGAACTTACACAAAAGGATATTGTGCAGAGCACATCGAATGATACTACATTGCACAAGCGAGAGTAACAGTTATATAATGTGGACATGCATATATGACCTACAGTAGTTTCATTGTCCTGTTTCCTTCATATAAGTTCTGTGCATGTATTTGTACAGTGTAACCTATTTCAGAACAATGATCAATTGCCAAATTATGTGAACAAGGCTAGAACGTTGAGAAATGACAATGATGTGACTATGTAAGTATCAAGCTGACTTATTTTTCGAATAGTAAGAACCAATCAATTAGTTGATGCATTCAAGCAAATAATATCCAAGGAGATGTCACTATATATACGTGTACATCAGCGCATGACCTATTCTTTTAGGTCTCGTCACCAATCTAGTAGTAATAATCAGTTCAAGGATCACGCATGCTCTGCTGGTACTCTGGTACCAGATCATTCTAGCCTGCACGCAAATTCATATCAATCATTGTAAAATTCGTGAAAAAATACGTAGGACGAAAACGATCTATCTTATTCAGTACACGCATAACTAACTCTGAAATTAACCTGCACTTGGACTATATATGTACATATATACACGCAGATGTGTTTTTTAGTTCAATTTCACTTACTAGTTACTACAACCACTACTTCATTCCGGAACCGAAGAAAACTTCCTTGAGCTAATTCGATCATTTAGCACGCACTCAATTAATTAAATCAACCGCCCAATCACAATGAACAATACAATAAAATTAAGGATTGATACATCCATTGGACAAATTCTTTTCTTCACCCAAGGTATCCACAACTATATCTATTTCTAGAGAAACATATATATAACTAATCTCGCACACAGTTCTTATTTTCCCCGGCTTAATTGTGATCACACCAAAATGTTAGATAAATCCATGCAAGTCAACCAAAGTATGCAGCATGCTCACTTGTGTTGAGGGAGCTGTAGTCAGTAGTACTTGTTGATGGCTGCCCGGCAGGATACACCGGCGGAGACGCCGACGAGATCACCGGCGCTCCGGCCAACTCTTGCCCTTGCCCGCCGGCGTCCGCCACTGACACCACGTCCCTCGCGTGCATCGGTGGAGGAGGAGGAGCGGCGAAGCCGGCGGTGATATGGACTTGGACGTCGTCCATGAGGCCGGTGGCGGCGACGCCGGCCTGCCGGTACCTGTGCTTGAAGATCTCGGCCCTGACCGCTTCCAGCTCGGCCTCCAGCGCGTTCACCTGCTGCTGCAGCATCGAGATGGCGCCCATGCAGCCGTACACGGGGTCGCGCAGCCGCAGATTCGCCTCGTACACCAGGCTGCTCGCCGCGTCGGCTCTCTCCGCCTCGCCGACCTCCTGAGAAACCGCATTGCACCGACGAAGCCATTAATGCACAAGCTAGCGAAAGGTACAATTTAAGGAATGCTTTTGACCTGTAATGGTATCGTACCAGGAGCATCTTGGAGACGTTGCTGGCGCCGAAGACCTTGTGGACGGCGGCGAACTTGTGGGGCTCGTGCGGCGAGAAGTAGGGGGCGAAGGGGCACTCCTGCGCGCAGCGCCGGCGGAGGAGCTTGCACGCGGCGCACGGGGTCACGGTGTTCACGGCGCCGCCGAGGCCGAGGCGATGGGGGACGCGGTGCTCGATCGGCGTGGCTGTACCGGTGCCGGTGCCTGCGACGGCGGCGACTACGAGGCCGGCGGTGTCCGGCTCTCTCTTGATCTTCTTGCCGATCTCATCGAGTCTTTCCCTGGCGGAAATTGGAAAGGGCCGAGTAAGGTATTTAGGGTTTCTTGCATGGATTCAGGAGAGGGACCAGTTGCAAACCACAATGCAAGATTTCAAGTTTTAACCACGAACTACAAAAGGTACACGCTATCCTTCCAAGCAAAAGGAACAGAAAACCTCTCCGATTCTTTAGAAAAAAAAAATCAAGAAACAGAAAGAGAGAAGCATAATAATTTCGAAAAGAACCAAGAGACAAAAAGGGGACAAAAGGTAAAGAATTCAACTGAAATCATTTCGAGGTGGCCACTTACCTCTCTGTGGACATTGAGGCATACTCCCGTGCTTGGGAGGTGTATGACGAGATGGAGATGGACAACAAGAACAAAAAGAAAGGAGGAGGAGATGTAGAGTTGTAGATAGGGCCGGAGGAGAGAAGAGGGTATAGAAGTGTAAAGTTTGGAATTGCAAGGAAGGAAAGAGTGCTTAAAAGGCAAGGGAGTAATGAGGGGGATGGGCAGCTTGTACAATTGGTAGCGAGTAAATGGGCAGGAGGGGAAGAAATGTTGGCGAGTGTTGAAAGGTTGACTCGATCGGTTGGCCTGGCCCTCGGCGCCCTGTAGCCCTCCCCTCGTGTTCCTGCGGGTGTTTCTGCTCATGTCAAGGGAATGAAATGCTGTTGAAAACGAAGCCTGCCGCAACCACTGGACCAATGCATTTTTAACTCTTGTGTGTGACTACCTTACTGCTACGCAACCTGGAGTACAAAATTACAGCTAGCGTCTTCGGTTTTCAGTGCCACCCAGGATGCCAGCTAGTGCTTAATGGTTCTTTACACACGTACGTAATTTTTGGATGGATGAAAGACATACAGCAATGTTTGTCCAATTCCAGGCTATTTTCTCACCAGTTTGGCTGCCAATTTCGGGATGACAAGTACTCCCTCACTTCCGAAATAACCCAACATAATATTGAACGGAATATTTCCTAGTATCTATTCAGATTTACTGTACTAGGAAATATCTTATTTAATAATAAGTTTGTATTTTTGTACGGAGAGAGTATTGCCAGTATATATGGGTGGAATAAATAACTTGAAAGAAAAGAAAAATGTAGCACATGGTGTGAGCGCACAAAATTTTCAGGTGAGCGTACATGCACGTTCTTATTTCTAGAGGTTTTCAAAACCATCCATACACAGTATCTACAAATTCATTTACTCCATCTGTCCCAAAATAAGTTTAAAAACTAAAATACCCTACCTTATCAAATCACAATGTAATTATTCTACACTTTATTTATTTCTAATACAACTTTATCTATTCCTGATGTAATTATTTCATACTTTTACAAACTCCGATACAATGATTATTTAAAAATAAACTTATTTGCGAGAAATTAGAGGGACTAAAAATGAACTTATTATGGGATGGAGGTAGTACACATTGAGACTTGATATGTGTATTGGGCTATGTTTTCGGTATGTTTCTTGCGATAGGAACTGGGCCTAATTTTGTCTATATGAGTACTTCTCTTTTGTTTCTCAGTGCAGGTTGAAGGCCTTCTGGGTCGTGCCAATGCTAGGCCGCTTAATTTTGAGCTGGGGGTTGAAGGAATAAGTCTATTATACCTCCCTCGTTCTTCCTCCTGATTGAATCGCATCCCTCAACCGCAAAACCGGGTATAATGTCTCTCCCATCTTCGAAAATCGGTGCAAAAAATTGACTTTTTTGATGGTGTGGGAAGCATTATTTGCTGACATGACTGGTGGGACCCACATAATCAGAGACTCTCTCTTCCCCCTCCTCACTCCTCTTTTCCATCTTTCTCAACAGCATTGTACCCGAGGACGAAGGCCCACCACCTCAGGTCGGCGCTCGTGGCTCTGATGGCAAACGCCGACCGCAGTGTAGACCACACGTCATCGTAGCAGGCAGGGATGGGGTGCTCTAGCGCGAGGCAGTAATTGAAGGACAACACGAGGACGCGTGCCAGGGTGTAGAGGCGGTTGGCGAGCTCGTGCTCGAGCGCATCATCAACCGAGCCAATGACGAGCCTACCGTCACGGAGGTACAGGATGATGGGGATCAACTTCCTCTTGCAGCCGCAGCCGTCGAGGTTGGGGAGGTAGAGGTGTGTCCATAGTTTTGGTGGCCGGGGTTGATGGTGATGTCACGGCCCTCATGCCAAGTCGATTCATCCTGGCCCTGGCGCCTATTAGGGATTCATGGTGCCGTCAAGACTGCCTACCCCGCCGTCATCTCCTGCACCGACATGCTGTCGCTCATGGTCTAGGACTCTGTTGTCGTCCCTTGTTGCGCCGCTTATGATGTTGTGCTTGGCTGCCGCGACTCTAGTCCAACGCATGGGAGGTCGACCTTTTCGCACGCTTCTCCTCCCTCGATGACATGCTCCGCCACTTCGTCGCCAATGGCTTCTTCACTGAGGAGACTGTTGTCCTCTTCGAAGCCCACACTATCGGCGACACTCACTGCTCCTCCTTCCTTGAGCTCGTAGCCACCTCCTTAGCTCTATCGTTGCTCATCCTGGATCTGGCGAGCTCGATGCTGGAGGGACGGCGTGGTGGTGCTTGCAATAGCGGCTAGCAGCACACGAGCCTGTGACCTCAAGGATGTCACTGGCTGTACCGTTTGTACTCGTGGCCTACTATTGCCTTCTTGACTACCCCACTACCTTTACTATCTACCACCCTCTTTCGTTTTATGGCTTTGGTGGTGCCATCAACATGTCACCGCTCTCGGCTCTCCTATCGCCTCCATCACTTGGCTTTTCTAAACCCACTATCTCCCTCCCTAGCCTGACCTAAATCCCTAACCAGAGTCGTCGCTTTGTCTTTACTATCGGAGGGTCACGTGAGTTGGTCGAGTTGTCTGAGTTAATTAAAGGAGCCGGCCTAGTGTATGAATCATAAGTTAAATCGATGGTTCAAAATTTGTAAGATTTTTTCTCTAATTTCCTATTAGATACCAGCTAGAAATGCAATATAAAAGTCGAAGAATTTTGAGTAGTATTTGTATTTCCGTCGAAAGTGATTTACAAACGGATACGGGATACGACTAGCATTAGACCAACAAAAATTGATTCATAATCAGATGGTCACAGTCGCGGGCTCACATGGCAAATTAAAGGGCCCGTCACGGTCACCATCTTGATTTCTTGACACAGAAGACGGGGGCAAGAACGAATTAATTAATTCCCCGCAAAAAAAATAATTAATTATAAGTGCGAGTAGTTCATGATCCATGCGGAGATCTGATAACATTAGCGCCTACAGGAGATCGGTTCATAAACCATTCCCAGCCATGAATGGTTTATGGTGAGGCGTATAAATGTATACAAAGGTGCCCAAAGTCTCAAAATGAACATATTTCTACCACTCAAGTTTAATTTGTTTCAAAATAAAACTATTTCTCCATCTACACCCCTCATCTCAACCAACCATAACTATTCTCCATTTATTTTCCTCACTTATTTTTATTTCTCAACTAATTATAACCTTATTTTAATCATTTACACATACTTTCTTCATGCCTATGTCTAACTTCATAAATGTTTTTATTTTGGATGGAGGAAGTAGCTTCGTAGACCTTTATACTTCGAACAAACTTTCACTGTGCAATTTATATATAGATCTAGATAGTAGCCAGGACGACGATAGGTTGATGCTTATTTTGCCTCTCAAATTAATAGAGCAGTGTCTTTTTACTGCAGTAGGTTGATTATGTCAACTAGGAAGGTGGCCCGCGCAAGCACTTATATTTTTGAAAGGTAAGATTATTGTTTGTTCAGAAATTTTGTCTCATAGATTTAGGGGAAACTAAAGTTTGGATAATGTTATTTTATAATAAATTAAGGGTTCTGTTTTTCTTGAGGTATCTTAGAAAACCATTCACAAACTTTTGAATAGGGGATGGATTAAGTACTTACAACTTTTGAATCAACTCGAATATGACAGGTGGGAACTAAATAAAATTTGGACTATAATTCGGCTTGGCTTTAAAAATTTAGACTTATAATTTCCGGTTCACCACTCTCTCTCACGATCATCAGCTAGCTCATCGCCTTACATCTCTCCCCTGACCAATTGTCGTCCCCACATTCGACCGCTCGATCGACTACTGCTTTCTTCTTCTTCTAGCTTCATTAACACCATATCGGATCCTCTACCATATACTGAATCTCATCCAACCCCAATTCTTTCCACCTCTATAGCCAAATCAAACAGAAGTCCACTTTGCTTGTATGTTAATTTGTTCCTCACCAGAATCAGTTTTAATCATCCCTGTTGATAAATGTGTGATTATTGATAGTACGATACTGTGATTTTGTGATTCCTATTTGTGAATCTACTATTTTTCTTTTTCGAACTAAACAGAAGATGCACATGCAAAACACACCTACACAAATATACGGATAATCATAAATCTACGAGTACGGTATATATCTAATACACGCTTAAAGAGACAGAGATTAACAGTAGATCCCTAGCCTTACTAAATTGTAGGAAATAACGGGAAGTGATTAGAACCTTACTTGTGTGATGCCTCTGCTTCTTGTTTCTTCAGCTTTGCTTTACTTCTGCCTTTCTCTCTGCTGACCTTCCTCCACTTCTCTCAACTTTGCCAACCAGGAAGCTACGTCGTTTTGAGCTTGATGGATGCAACGGAGAAGATGGAGTCCTTTAGTTTTGGGAGCTCGGGCATGAGCCGTAAGGTTCTTGCGGTGGTGGTGGTCATGGAGGATGTGCTTTTAAAATTTAGGAAAAAAAATTAAAAATATTCTGTTGCTCTTCTTCTTGGTGGCGTCTTGCCTAGACTATTTCTATTGGCCGCTGTTAATTACTTCCCATATAATATAGCAACCTAAAATCGGATGAGACATTTCGTAGTAAAACGAATTTAGATAAAAGAGTATCCAGATTTATTATTCTATGAAATATCACATATGATCCTAGGTTAGAACGGAGGGAGTAATATTCTTCTCACCTAGGTGGCCTGTAAGGTTCATATCAATATCCCCTCTCCAGTGGAACTATAGCTGTCCTGTCAGGTTCAGTGGTTATTGATTGATGGTTATGGTTTTTAATGTGGGTTATTTTACGAGGCCTCGTAACAAAAATATAGAGTTATTGAAATAATCAGATCATTTGGATGTACGTAAAATATACCATACGAAAAGGTAAAACCAAAGAAAAAACAAAAATAAAATAACAAGCTGAGCATGAGGCCAACCTGGCTGAGTTCATTCCTCTATTTTCCCAACTAATCTCTGTCTTTTTTCACGCTCACGCTTTTCAAACTGTTAAACGGTGAGTTTTTTTAAAAAAATTTTCTATACGAAAGTTGTTTTAAAAATCATATTTATCCATTTTTAAAAAAAATTAATACTTAATTAATTAATCACGCGATAATGGATAGCTTTGTTATACGTACAGCAGATTAGTTGGGAACCACCAGAAACTAAGAAAAAAATAACTACCTACTTCATGAACCCACATTTAAAGATATACATACTTTTATTATAGATTAAATATCGATTAAATAACTTTTCGCAAAACATCAACTTTTATTATTATGTATGCTAAATAATAGTATAACTATAAGTATTATTATTTACAAAAGTTGATGTTTTTTATTATGTAACATACTAATACGTATTTACGTGGCAGCGTAGGAGCGTTTGTAGTAAGTTTAATGGACTTTTAGTATATAATAGATAGATTGCATTCATAGGCAATCTTCAATGGACTTGCATCTCACTCCATAATGTAAAATTTGAAGAGGCAAAGCCACATAACTATCTCTAATGCAACTGGTATCCGGCTCCTCATCATTGTAGCACTTGTGTCTCGCCCAACCACGCTGGCCATATATAGGTATCGGGCCAAAAGTCGCTTGCTACTTCATCCTTCTTGCCAACCAACGCGGTTCGGAAGAAGCCACCATACAATCACGTATTCATCCTCCAGAAGAAGAGCACCATGGGTTGCCAACTTCTTGTTGGGTCTCCCCATGTCGAACTTGAACCCCAATGCAACTCCGTCGTCTCACATTTCCTCCCCAAAGGCTGCGCCTGGTAGCCCTTGTCTCCTGCCAAGTCATGAGCGCCAACACTGCACTAGATTTGGTGCCGCTGCCTCCTCTCCTCTCTTCTCTAGCGCCAACTCTGCCGTCGCTGCCACATCAGCTGAGCTCGGGAGGGAGCGATGAGGAGGAAAGAGGAGATGATTTATACATTTTTTTTATGACTAGCTATAGCATCATGATGTAGGCCAACAGATGAATCGATGGTTAAAAAGCACACCTAGTTAAACTTTTGCAAACTAAGTTGCTAAGCTTGGTTGGAGAAACAAATGCTAACTAAGCTAGATTATGTTGTGCAAACCTAGCTTGACCGTGGCTCAAGCTGTTGTTGATAAAAATCCTGACAATAGAAACTTATAAGACCTGAATCTTGTTTGTGTGTCTTATTTCTTGTGTGAGGTATGGTAGTCAGACGCGTGACATTTTTATACAAGTTTAGGGCCTACTCGAAATAATAACCCTACGTCCTATTGGTTTGGGTAGGCCTATTACTTTTATTGATATATGTGCCTATCCTAAGTCTATGTGCTAGTCTTGCTAGGAATTTTAACGAGATGTTGGTCGGACATATGAAAACTCGGCTCCGGTGGCTCTTGATGGATCGAAGGCTGGATATCGCGGTGGGGATTTGTGAGCATCAAGGTTTGAGTAGATTGTTGTTCTGTTCAGTTCCTCCTCCATCTTCCTTCTTGTGCTAGGCCTTTATACCCTAGGTTCTCCTGTATTCTGTTCTTAACAGTCTTTGGTCGAGTCTTGTTCGAGTCCGAGTAATTCTCCCACATTATTCTCAAAGTATGTACTTCCTCCGTTTCACAATGTAAATCATTCTAGCATTTCCCACATACATATGTATGTGGGAAATGCTAGAATGATTTACATTGTGAAACGGAGGAAGCCTACTCAGTCCAAAGGGCCCCCTCCTTGTACTGTTCGTCTGAACCTCTACACAGTCTCAAGGTACCTACACGAATTAAGGGCCAGTTTAGTTCCCAAAAATTTTCCCCTTCACCCATCACATCAAATCTTTGGACACATGCATAGAGCATTAAATGTGGACAAAAAGAAAAACTAATTGCACAGTTTAGCTATAAATCGCGAGACGAATCTTTTAAGTCTAATTAGGCCATGATTAGCCATAAGTGCTACAGTAACCCGCATATGCTAATGACGGCTTAAGTAGGCTCAAAAGATTCGTCTCGCGGTTTCCAGGCGAGTTCTGAAATTAGTTTTTTCATTCGTGTCCGAAAACTCCTTCCAACATCCGGTCAAACGTCTGATGTGACACTCAAAAATTTTCTTTTCCCCAACTAAACACGGCCTAAGCTCAACAACCAAATGCCGAAACAGAGCCGGCCACACTTATAATCCTCTGCTATACTTCACAACAGGCTAGTTTCAGGATGGCAACTCAGCACCTGATCAGCCCATAAACCAAACTAGTGTGATCAGCACCTGATCTGGTTCTTGATCGATACAGCTTTACAAAATGTGGAATCTAGAGATTTAGTTCAATATTGAAACATTTAGTTGAGAAGCAAATGCCAGTATAATATTCCAGCTAGCTGATTTGCGATACATGAGCAAACATATTCAATTCCTTACTTGGAGAACTTAATCTGACCAGGAATCATATTTCTGACCTCAAGATACCATATCAATATCATCCTACTCCGTTGCCTATCCGATTATCCGTCGGTGGCCCGTACGGGCGTCGTGCCGATCGATCTAGATAATTCAACGCGTAGCGGCTCACCTTGAAAATGCCCCACGGCGACGTCGCGACGGCCTCCCACGACTTGGCCACAGGCAGCTACCAGACGATCAGCTGGAGGCGGCACAGTTACACGCAGCACGAGTGATTTTGCTGTTGGCCTTCCATTTAGGCTAGTTTGGATCCAAACTTCAATCCTTTTCTATCACATTAACCTGTCATACACGCACAACTTTTCAGTCACATCATCTCTAATTTCAACCAAAATCCAAACTTTGGATCCAACTAAACACAGCCTTATAAGTCTGGTGTTGCAGTTCGCAGCTCGCACCAATGCAATTGCCGAACTCATCATTCGGACCCAGTAGTGAACAGCGGACTGGAGAACGACGTCGGCGACGGTGCAGAGCAGAGTCCATCACTACTCCGTAGGCACTAGCAGAGGAGCAGGTTGTTCAATCTGTACTCTTTTCTGATCTCTTTGATGTGTCTTACAGGCGGCTCATAGAAACTGTACTGCTGTACTGATCAGTACTATACATAACTACATACTCGAGCAAAAGTTACTGGCTAGTAATATGCAGACTTGCATTATACTTGTTGATTTGGTCACATGGAGAGCATGTCAGCAAAAAGAACCATCCCCTGCATACTGACAGCCAGGAGATCATGTTGTTAACTACCCTGAACATTGAGTTTGTTGCAAGAGCACTGTCAGATCAATCGGTTGGGTTGGGAGGAGAGGACGGTATGGTCTGCACCTATGCATGGCTATTATCGGTGTATTAGAATTCAGAGATGTACTAGTCTTGCACTAAAGGCTTGCACCTAATTTCTATTGATTGATACTATCTCGAGCAGGAGTACTAGAAAATAGTACTACTAGTAGCAATCACCTTCCATCAGAAGATAACGAAATGGATTATGGTACATGATGGAATTAGTTCTGTTCACACGAACCTGATAATGCCCGTTTAAGCCTGACAAAACCACGTATCATGGACTAATGACGTATGCATGATCTAGCGCCTGTAGCTAATTAAGAATCTTTAACCGTACCGTACTGATCACATCTCCAATAAACCGAAGCAACACATCACCAAACATTTCCTTTACTACGGCTGTGTTTAGTTGCATCCAAACTTTGGATTTTGGTTAAAATTAGAGATGATGTGACTGAAAAGTTGTGTGTGTATGACAGGTTGATGTGATGGAAAAGGACTGAAGTTTGGATCCAAACTTTGGATCTAAACACAGCCTACATCTCCAAACATATCTGAGACCATATGGGGAAAATAAAATTAATTTATCACAGAAAATACCAAGCGTATTAATCAGATTATTGTGTATGATCCTTTTAATCACCCTGTTAAACTAGTGACAAAAGATGATCAACTGTTCCGAACACGTCGGGTTTCATCCATAAACATAATCAACGCGTAATTAATGATGATTTCCATGAAACGCTAGGCAACAACAGCATGCATACAAACAACCGTTAACATCTCTCGCAACCATAAACATTTCATTTGTCACGTTCTAATCCCCCATGATGACACGCACGTATACACTCGAGAAGTCGAGAGCGACCTACGCCCAACCGTCGTCGCGGCTCCCATGGGTTCGGACCATATTTATACCCGAGAAACAAAATATGTCCTTACCGGACACGACTCTTATCTCTAACAAACTCTAAGATACCATAAATCTTTGCGGCAGACTTTTGCCCAAATATATCTCTAAGGAATTTACATAAGATATCCTAATTAATAGATACAATTGCCTATCTGAGAACTTTATCTCTATCATGGCAATCCCTGTGAAGCACATTAACAGATTCTAGAAACAGCCCCGAAGCCACCGCCATCGGAATCGGCTGCATCACCTCTATCGGCTGTGCTCTGTCCGATCCATCTGAGCCGAGGCAGACTCCTGTCGATGCCTTCGCAACCGATGCATACTCTGTTCTTCGAATCCATCTCTTTGCCGAATCCGCCCGATCCCAACGTCGAACCTGGTTCATATCTGTCACACCCTAAAAATCCTAAATATATAAATTGTTGTTTAATTGGAGTTATTAGAAATGATTTTAAAAGCCTAAGGAGCGGCTCGCCGCCGACCTCTCCTTGGCGAGGAGCCGCTCGTAGAACTTGCCGTCCTGCTTGATCCGGAGTGGGCTCTGCGGCAGGATGCCCCGGAGCGGGCTCTTCGGCCGCGCCACCTCCGCCGCGTTGGGAGGCATCTCCGATGATCTCTCCAAACTAGCTAGCTTAGCTGCTGCTGCTGCGCTCGTGTGCTTGGCTTGGCTTCTTGCAGGACTCGCAGTGTCGCGGTGCGTACACATGTACGAGCTGGAAGGTGTGCTGCACTATGCAGCGTCTTATATAGCGGATCGTGTTCGGTGGTTGGCTGTCACTTGTCGTGCTCACGTACGCTTGCTTGCTTCACGGCCGAGCCGAGCCAACCCGATCGCCAATTCACCATGTCGATCGACCACTGCACGATGCTGCATTGCTGTGGGTGCCATGTACGTCAATCGGTTCGTTGCGAGAGAAGAGTATGCTCTGCTCCCTGCATCAGCCAGTAGCAGATAGGCATTGACCGATGCGACAGAATATTACTTCGGATACTTGTCTAGATGAAACCGACGATCCAACTGAACTATAATGAAGAAACCCAGAGCCGATGTACTACTGGCTGGACGAGGCATTGCGTTTTGGGCGATAATTTCATGGATGAACGCTGTGTCGGTCAAGTAGTTTAATATCATCATGTGATCCCCATGCGTATAAAATGCCTTGTTCTGATACTCAAGCTTCGCTATGTTCGTTATAAGGGAAAAAAAAAAAAAGAGCTTCACTACAACTCCGGGCCGTTGCGTGTGCTGTGTACTAGAGCGTTTCGAGGTCCGCATCGTGCACAGTAACGCGTCGCCCTCCTGCCTTACACTGTCGATTTTTATTCTCTCGTTGTTACACTCCATGGACCTGCCTGCTCGAAAGCGAACGTCGCAATTGTTCATCATGGATTTTGATAAGTTCTCGGAATGACGGCGCGCTGAGTTGTGCCTCAAGGAAGTGGGGAAAGCCGGAAACACCGGACAAGAATTGAGTTCAGTCGCCTGTCAACAAACCTCAGCAATTGCAATTCCGTTCGGAATTTCGGTCCCAATCGACGATCGTAATCTTCCTTTTATTTTTCCCCTCTGAATGAACTGTACTCGACTCGATCAATTCTAGGCTTATTTCACGAGACTACGTGGTTTTTTTTTTTTTACTGCGAGACTACGTGTTTGCAACCGATCAAAATGAGTCCTTCTTCTGAGAGTAATTCTACGGTCCTTGAGGAGATACCATGAGGTACTAAAAATTTAGTGTAAAAATTGGTACCTCATGGTACCTCACAGTACCTAGGTATCAAGAGGTACCAAATTTACAATAGAAAAATGGTACCTCATGGTAGCTCCTCAAGGGACTGTAAAATTGTTCTTCTTCTGAACCAAAACCACACAATCTGATGGAGTTATAGGCTGACAGCCAACCGGGGCCGTGATTGTCTGTACAAAACAGCCCATCAATCTAATAAGCCCATGAATACCTCCGAGGCGTTGGCAACTCCGCAATGCTGCTGCGGCAAATACTACTCCTAGCAGTACTATTTCAGACAAAATCACACAAAAAATATGTGCTCTTCAGGGTGTCCAAGAGAGGTCCACTACTATAAGTACATGACATTGTACAACGTCAGTAAAGTACAACAACAACATGGTGCGTGTCAGAGTATGCACGTATCGTGTTCGAAGAATTTGTACAAGTGATCAAGACATCAAGTGCTAGTGAGTGCACGGCGAGAAAATCAGCCATTACCAGGAACGGCGAGAAAATCAACCATTACCTTGGCGGCGAGCGGGACGGCGACCAGCATCTCCACGATGGGGAGGATGCTGCTGAGGAATGTCACCCACGCCGCCGAGCTCTTGTCACGCTGGGCGTTGCAGAGCGGCCCCGCCACGCGGCCCAGGCTGGACACGACGGCGGTGAGCAGGGTGAACGCCAGGGCCTTGGTGTACAGGCCGTACTCCGGCGTGCCGAACAGCGCCGCGTACGCCGCCCCGAGCATCCCGAAGCCGAACGTCGCCACGACGACGGTCGGAAGCACCTCCATCTTGCGGTCAGCGGCCGCGGCCGCCTCGTCGGCGGGCATGCTCACGGCGTAGTACATGGCGGCGACGGTGATCTCAGGGAAGAGCGCGAGCGCCGCGGCGCCACCGAGGAACTCCTGGCCGAGAGTCACCGCGGTGACCGCGAGCACGGCCATGACGCCGTTCTTGAGGTACCTCACGATGGACAGCACCTTGTCCCTGGCGCCCTGGTCCCTGAACCCGAGCGGCATGCACGTCGCCACGACCAAGAACACGCTGAGCGCCGACGCCAGGAACGACACCGAGAGGTCCAGCCGGCGTCCGCCCATCGCCTGCAGGGCGGCGTTGCTGAACGCGCCAAACACGAGCGTGGTCTGCACGGCGAAGGCCGTGGCCGCGGCGAACAGCGCGACCTTGCGGGCGCTCTTCACCTGCGCCTCGAACGCCTCGTCGCGCGCGCTCCCCTCCGTCGGCGTCGCGTGGTACGCGAGCACGCCGACGATGCCCTGCACGGGGAGCAGGTTGAGCGACAGCAAGCCATTGCCTTCGCCGATGAGGACGAGGAGCAGGGAGTTCGTGGCGACGAGCGACGCGCCGCTGGTCACGCACAGGAGCTGCAGGGACCGGACGTGCCATCGGCGCAGCCGCCTGTGATCTGACAAGAACAGCTTCATGTAGATGAGCAGGAGAGCGGACAGGTACGTCACGACGAGGAAGCAGCCGCCGGCGGCCAGGACGTGGCGGTGCAGGTGGACATCTTTGCCTGCCGAGAAAGCTGCCGCGAGGATGCCGGTTGCTATGGCGATGAAGGTTTCGGCTAGTGATATGACACGCTTCAACGTCTTCTTTGTCACCTGCATTTGCAGTTCCTCGTTGTCATCCTGGGAAGTGTAAAAAAAAACTATCACTAGTTATTTCCATGTTTTTCTTGGATAAATCACTCGAGGGTAAGAGTTTTTCTCTCACCTGAATTTTCCCATTGAAAAGTGAATAACGGGTTACAGGCTATCAGAGTTTAGCAAAACCAGAGCTTGCCATAACAGATTAGCAGAGTTAGGGGCCGGGAGAGAACATTTTTCCAGGCTATTAGGACAATTCTATCTTAGCACTTCAAATGCTAAACCCATAAGAAAGCATCATCGATACACCGACGAAGAAGTCATTGAAGACAGGGTTGAAGATGTCTGAACACCACATCGTGCCGCCACAGGCAGATCAAGAAGAAAGAGCGGAAATGGTTAAACGGGGATGGCCGGCGGAGGCTTTATGTTTCTCAGTTATTTCCATGTTTTATCTCCGCAGTAAAACAGTAAAACTAGCTAATCGCCTTCAGAAGGCGATTAGATACAATGAGCATTGAATCAATCTTATTAGCTAAATCTAGTCTACTAGAAAGCTGCCCAAGTAGTATTTGCTGTGGTCTCAAGTCCCAACACACTGAATATATGTCAGAGATGGAATCAAACAGAAATTGGTAACAAGACATGAAACTCTCTGCAAAGAAAGTTGTTTTCCTAAACTGGCTAACTAATTTTGTCAGAGTTGTCTGTACAGTATTTCAAACAGGTCCATGATCCATGCTAACAGAGTTTAGATCTTGATTTTTTTTCTGTACTCCTTTCTCTACTTATCGGCTTTATGCAAGTTACTTCAGCATCTCGGCAGAGTCTAATAAGCAAATAACTTGAAATAATTTATATCATTAGAATCTCTCTTAACAAGAGGTGACTTTGTTCAAAATAGATGTAATATGATTTTTATACACATGTTTAAAGGACTAGCCAAATCATGCTGTTAGCTGCGTTCGGAAAAAAAATCATGCTGTTAGCTTCAAAAGCACGGACGCGACAATAAGAAATTTACTAACGATAAAACAATTGACATGGCAGTTAGATTTACATCATAAAACAATCATGAAAAAAAACTAATTAGGAACACGAAAATTTTGGTCTAGATCCATGAAATTGGACGAAAGATTTGTACAAAGCTACAAACAAAACAAGCACGAAGCAGATAAAAGAGATCTCTTCTCTTTACCTGAAAAGAATCAAGTCCTCTTCCGTAGAGATCATCTTTCCGATGATCACGAGAATACGAGATCGAAGCTGAGATGGTAGTCGAAACTCGATAGAGTTGCTCAGGGAGGAGATGGGGAAATGCAGGGGACGACTAAACTCTCTCTGGACTCTAGTCAACATAGAAAAAACAATTGCCACTAATCTTCTTGGCAATTTCGTTTTAAAAGTTCTCAGTGGTCGTTGTCGTGTGTTAACTTTTCCTTTTTTCCATAGTCTGTACGTTAAAGCTTGATCAGTAATATAAACTACTAGGAATCAATATTATCATTACACCGTTATAAAATTGAAAAATACGGATAAAATAATGCATCATGGAGAGTGGAGAGTGAAAAATGTCGAAGGTAGATATGATATTAATAGTGTCTTTAGGTGTACATGCCATGGGGACAGAGGCAGAGCTAGAGTATTGAGGGGGGTGGCCAGGAACCGGTCAGCTATACCTAACTATTTTTATCGTATGTGCATCTCCTTATATAAATTTAAACAATGTATTAGCTTAAACTTGATATAAAGCAGAGTAAATTAAATAGGTGGCACTCCTCATCTCGTTCTAGCTCCGGCTGCAATGGGAGGATGGTGCAGATTCATATTTTTCTTTTTAGAGTAGTATACGCCTTCAATATTCAAACGGAGCTAATTTTCACCAAAGGATAAAACAAGCAGCCGCAATATAAGTTTGCTTCTATGTTAGTAGTAGTAGTTTGTGAACATCTGCAAGCAATTAGCAAATGACAAAGGCCCTTTACCCTATGAGTGATTCTACAGTGTATTGTATCATACTCCCTCCGTCCCATAATATAAGGGATTTTGAGTTTTTACTTGTACTGTTTGACCACTCGTCTTATTCAAAAATTTGTGCAAATATTAAAAACGAAAAGTTATGCTTTAAATATTTTGATAATAAAAGTAGTAAAAAAATAATTCCAAATTTTTAATAAGATGAGTGGTTTAAACAGTGCAAGCAAAACATAAAAATCCCTTGTATTACGGAACGGATGGAGTATTTTTTAGAGTATTTTTTTTATAAAAATTTATTACCTCAATAATAGGATATACCAAATTTGCAATAAAAAATTGGTACCTATTCGTACCTCTTAAGTACTACTACCTCCGTTTCAGGTTATAAGACGTTTTAACTTTGTTAAAGTCAAACTGCTTTAAATTTGAAAAAGTTTGTAAAAAAAAATAGCTAATATTTTCAACCAAGACAAATTTATTATGAAAATATATTCAATTATTGATTTGATGAAACTAATTTAGTATTATAAATATTACTATATTTGTCTATAAACTTAGTCAAACTTAAAACAGTTTGACTTTGGTATAAGTCAAAACGTTTTATAACCTGAAATGGAGTACCAAATTTCTATTGCCTGATGGCTTCCCCTTCCTGCTAGCCTCTTCGTTGTGTTTCCGTGAAAGTTGAAACTCCAAACAATCGACAAGGTCGGCAATCAGCACTAAATTTAAATTTTTAAAACTTAATTTTGATATATTTTCACGAATTTAAATTTAGAACTTGACGTTGATGTATTTTTAATCTAAGTGTTTTCAGTATTACCATTAATCATTAAGAACATATATATGAAAGTTACTCACAAATTATTATTTTTCCTAATAAGCCATACAGCTTATAATCAGCCTACGCTGCTTAGATAAGTAAGTAATCTTCGTTTCTATATTAACAAACTACATTTACTGGGCAGTGGTTACAAGAGCCTCAGTAGCACCTGAGGTCCTGGGTTCGACTTTCCATGGGAGCGAATTTTCCAGGATTTAACGGCGTTGTGCTTTCAGTGGTAGGCGACGTACTCGTCGACAGCGAGGCGCCTGTGGTGACTTCGTCAATCTCTTCAGAATTTGCCGGCCCAGTCTTCGAAGATGCTCATAGGGGTAGGGTTTACATGCGTGTGTTCATAGGGGTGAGTGCGCGTGCGTTGTGAGTGTCTGCGTTGTACTGTGTAATTCTAAAAAAAAAACTACATTTACTGGAGTTAATGTGAAGCAATCGTCCAAAAATGCCCCGTATGAGGCCGGCTATTATACACTCTGTTCTGCAGTGACAGCCTTTCCTTGGGGAGAGCCGAGAACATGGACACGCGGCGAACCATTTCCAGTTAAACTGACGAAGGGATAAAAGGATCATTTTGCTCTCAAAAAGTCAAACATTGTCTGTTCGTAAAATGTGGACGACTTTAGTTATACAAAATCCTCAATTGTCACAAGGCCCTTCGCTCTCAAGCCATTTTCAAGGGGTTGTTTGGCAAAATAATCACCTCGGATCGGGGGAGAAATTGAACTAGTATTCCCCTCAATCGCCTTTGATTGGAAGGGATTAAGTATGGTTTATAACGTGCGGACAACTTACAGTTATACAAAACCTTCTTCATATAATGTCAAAGGGGTTGGAACTTTTCACACAGATTACTCTATTAGCTATTCATCTGCCACAAGCATGCCGCTCCACAGTATATGGCCTATCACACACACACACACACACATAGAGAGAGAGAGAGAGAAACAAATATTACCAGTCCATCTAGATTTGCAGTACTTAACATTAATATAGAGGTAATCTCCTTTAGGACAGGGGAGTAACACACATAAAATAAACATAACTGGTTTGGAACATCTGGCATTGCATTACAGAAAGCATATAGCATTGCACACAGCAGAAGCTCTCGCAAATCGTAACACCATGTACCGTGCTCTGTAATTAGTACCATCTAATGACTCCTTACTGAGTGTTGGTGTAGGTCCAGTGACGATTAATGGACTCTTAACTTGCATAATATTCCGACAGCAGATACATTACAAGAACTCCAGAAGCTCAGCGATACAAGCTATCAAAAGATACTTCATGGCTTGAGATACTTGTTCCTGAATGACAGTAAGGCAATATGTCATATTCATTGTGTAGTAATCTTCAAGATGAGATCTTAATTAATGTCCTTTGGGAACTCTCCCATCCAAGGTGTGTACAGAAAAGACTCTTCAATGAATGGCTGGATACCCATACATCCTCCATAATATTTTGGGCCAAGATTGCCCAAGTCTTGAATCTTGCCAAAGCCTCTAAACTTCATGGTATTTAAGTGGTATGCCAGTCCTCGGCTCAATGAGTGACTTGAGAAAACAACTTCCTTGTAAGGGTGAAATCCTAGAAAAGTAATTCTACCGTAGCGCAAATTTCTTTCGTCTGTAGTGTTGATAAAATTATCATTGTCAGAGTCCCAATCAAAGTTTTGTTCCTCTATTGCCTCACTGTTGTCATGTCCGTACGCATCAGGATATTCATGATAGTTAATATCTTGTAAGGTCCAGGGCCCATCAATTTGCTGAAATGCATGTATGACCAGACAGCTAATAGTGTTCTTCTGCACCCACTCCATTTTTCCGTACGATTCATCAAGAATATAAATTATGTCTGGATCATCAAAGAATGTACAGTACACCCTCTTCTGTGATAGTCCCATATAAATATTTGACTCCTCGTACCGTTCAATCTCTACTGGTGGTTTAATTATTCGATACTTGCCATCTGACAAAGATATTCTGCAAATATTGGAAAACTTAGAAATATTAAAACATGATAAAATTGAGTAGGGGACGACTAAACTCTCTCTGGACTCTAGTCAACATAGAAAAACAATTGCCACTAATCTTCTTGGCAATTTCGTTTTAAAAGTTCTCAATGGGTCGTTGTCGTGTGTTAACTTTTCCTTTTTCATAGTCTGTACGTTAAAGCTTGATCAGCAATATAAACTACTAGGAATCAATATTATCATTACACCGTTATAAAATTGAAAAATACGGATAAAAAAATGCATCATGGAGAGTGCAAGAGTGAAAAATGTCGAAGGTAGATATGATATTAATAGTGTCTTTAGGTGTAACATGCCATGGGGACAGAGGCAGGAGTATTGAGGGGGGTGGCCAGGAACCCGGTCAAGAAAAAATCGTAGCTATACCTAATCTATTTTTATCGTATGTGCACCAGTGGCGGAGCCAGGAATTTAAACATGTGGGGTCAATTACTAATGGTTTGTATTTAAGTGGGGGTCATTTCTCTAAATTCTTTTGGATTTATACATAAAAATTGAGACATTTTTTAAAAAGTTGTGGGGTCAGCCAACCCCACAGAAATGGCATAAATCCGCCACTGATGTGCACCCCCTCAATACAAATTTAAACAACTATATTAGCTTAAACTTGATATAAAGCATAGTAAATTAAATAGGTAGCACCCCTCATTTCGTTCTGGCTCCGCCCTGCAATGGGAGGATGGTGCAGATTCATTTTTAGTGTTTTTAGAGTAGTATACGCCTTCAGTTATTCAAACGGAGCTAATTTTCACCAAAGGATAAAACAAGCAGCCGCAATATAAGTTTGCTTCTATGTTAGTAGTAGTAGTTTTTGGAACATCTGCAAGCAATTAGCAAATGACAAAGGCCCTTTACCTTATGAGTGATTCTACAGTGTATTGTATCATACTCCCTCCGTCCCCTCCATCTCATAGTATAAGGGATTTTAAGTTTTTGCTTGCACTGTTTGACCACTTGTCTTATTAAAAAAATTATGCAAATATAAAAAAACAAAAAGTTGTGCTTAAAGTACTTTGGATAATAAAGTAAGTCAAAAAATAATAATAATTCTAAAATTTTTTGAATAAGATGAGTGGTTAAACAGTGCAAGCAACAACTTAAAATCCCTTATGTTATGAGACGGAGGGAGTATTTTACTATGGGATCACTTGGAGACGTCGTCCATTCTGGTTAGCAAGGGTTGCTATGGACAC
>CM020188.1:10162923-10186636 GCA_009805545.1 Oryza longistaminata | reverse complement strand
ACGGCCTCTCACGACTCTTGGCCACAGGCAGCTACGCCAAGACGATCAGCTGGAGGCGGCAGCAGTTTACACGCAGTCACGAGTGATTTGTCCCGCCGTTGGCTCTTCCATTTATAAGAGTCTGGTGTTGCAGTTCGCAGCTCGCACCAATGCAATTGCCGAACTCATCATTTGGACCCAGTAGTGAACAGGCGGAGCTGGAGAACGACGTTCGGCAGACGGTGCAGAGCCAGACGTCCATCACTAGGAGGCAGCTAGCAGAGGAGCAGGGTTGTTCAATTCTGTACTCTTTTCTGATCTCTTTTGATGTGTGAACATGTGTCCTTACAGGCGGCTCATATAGAAACTGTACTGGCTGTACGCTATACTGAAATACGGAGATACTGATACATACTATTACAATAACTACATACTCGAGCAAAAAGTTTTGGTAGTAAGTAATATGCAGACGTTAGCGTTATACTTGTTTGATTTGGTCATATGGAGAGCCATGTCAGCAAAAAGGACCATACCGCCTGCGCCGGCTCAGCATACTTGAGGGAGCAGAAATCATTAACTATCCTTTGCTAAACATTGAGGTTTGTTGCATGAGAGACTTGTCAGATTCAATCGGTGTGGTTGGCGAGGAGAGGAGCCGGTAGGTCGCTGCACCTATGCATGGCTATTTATACGGTGTATTAGAATTCAGAGATGTACTGTCTTGCACTAAAGGCTTGCACCTAATTTCTATGATTGATACTATCTCGAGCAGGAGTACTAGAAAATAGTAACTACTAGTAGCAATCACCTTCCATCAAGAAGATAACGAAATGGATTATGGTACCTGATGGAATTAGTTCTGTCCACACGAAACCTGATAATGCCCGTTTTAAGCCTGACAAAAACGCAGTAATCATGGACTATGACGTATGCTGAATCTAACGCTGGGTAGCTAATTAAGATCTTTTAACCATACCGTACTGATTCACATCTCCAATCAATAAAACCGAAGGCGAACACATAACCAAACATTTTCCTTTGCTCATCTCCAAACATATCTGAGACCATATGGGGTAAAATAAAAATATTTATCACAGAAAATCCAAAGCGTCTAAATCAAGTATTATTGTGTATGATCCTTTAATCCACCCTGTTTAAACCTAGTGAACAAAAGATGATGCAACTGTTCCGAGACACCGTCGGGTTTCATCCATAAACATAATCAAGCGCGTAATTAATGATGATTTCATGAACGCTAGGCACAAAACAGGATGCACTACAAACACCGTTAACATCTCTCGCACGCATAAACATTTCATTTGTCACGTTCTAATCCCCATGATGACACGCAGTCATACACTGAGAAGTGCGAGAGCGACCTACGCCCAACCGTCGTCGGGTCTCCAGCTTTCGATTCCGCGAAATCGACAGCATCCAAAAGGCTCGGACAGCGCGCGCGCTGCGGTGGACAGCTCGGTGTTCTGGCTGGCGGTGGCGGTGGCGCGGCCGGGTCGTGGTCGACGTTGTTCGGCCTTCTCCGCGCCGTGGCCACCGAAGGAGAAGAGCACCGGCTATGGACAACGACGAAGACCTGGACCGACGCGCGCCGACCGCCGCCCACACGTGGCCGAGGGCGAGTCTCCCCGGAAGATGCCGGCGAGGAAGCGCGATCTTGATCCGCTTGAACCCTGTACGCGTCTTGCCGCCAGTGCTTCGCTTGCTTCCGCTGCGGAACGAACGACGATGGCGGCCGCGCCGCCGCCCGCGCCAGCGCTTGCCGCCGTGCGCGGAGCAGTACGACGGCGGCGGGTGAATGGGCCGGGGGAACGGGCGCCGGCGACATCCGGGAACACGATTCGACGCTTGGGCGTGCCAGGCTGGCGACTGCCGCAGACGAACCGGCACCGAGTCGGGCTCGCGGCCCGAGTAGTTGGCGGAAGGAGTCGGCTCGCCGCCAGACCTCTCCTTTGCGAGGAGGCGCTGCGTAGAACTTGCCGTCCCTGCCTTGATCCGGAGCGGGCTCTGCGGCAGGAATGCCCCGGAGCGGGCTCTTCGGCGCGCCAACCTCCGCCCGGCGTATGGGAGTGGCACTCTCCGATCGATCTCTTTCGCGAGCCTAGCTAGCTCTATGCTGCTGCTCTGCTGCTGCTGCGCTTCGTGGTGCTTGGGCTTTGGCTTCTTGCAGGACCTCGCGTGTTCGCGGTGCGTACATGTAGCGAGCTGGAAGGAGTGCGTCACTATGCAGCGTCTTATATAGGCGGATCGTGTTCGGTGGCTTGGCTGTCACTTGTCGTGCTCACGTACGCTTGCTTGCTTCACGGCCCGAGCTCGTAGCCAACCGCGATCGCTCAATTTCACCCATGTCGATCGAAACGCACTGCAAGATGCTGGCAATTGCTGGTGGGTGCCATGTAACGTCAATCGGTTCGTTGCGAGGAGCAGAGTATGCTCTGCTTTCCTGCATCGCCAGTAGCAGATAGTCATTGACCGATGCGACAGATTATTACATTCGGATACTTTGTTCTAGATGAAACGCGACGATCCAACTGAACTATAATTGAAGAAAACCCAGAGCCGATGTACTAACTGGTTGGACGAAAGGCATTTGCGTTTTGGGCGATAATTTTCATGGATGAACGCTGTGTCGTCAAGTAGTTTAAATATGCATCATGTGATCCCATGCGTATAAAATGCCATTTTGTTCTGATACTCAAAGCTTCGCTATGTCGTTAAGGAAAAAAAAAGAGCTTCACTACAAACTCCGGCCGTTGCGTGTGCTGTGTACTAGAGCGGTTTCGAGGTCGCGCATCGTGGCACAGTTACGCGTCGCGCTTCCTGCTTACCTGTGCGATTTTTATTCTTCTCATTGTTACAACAGCTCCATGGACCTTGCCGCGTCGAAAGCGAACGTCGGCAATTGTTCATACATGGACTTTTGATAAGTTGCTCGAATTGACGGCGCGCTGAGTTGTGCTCAAGGAAGTGGGGGAAAGCGGAAAACATCCGGACAAGGATATTGAGTTCAGTCGCCTGTACAACAAACCTGCAGCAATTGCAATTCGCATTCGAAATTTCGTGTCCCGGCAGATCGAACGATAGTGAATCATTTCCTTTTATTTTTCGCCCTCAATGAATGAACTAGTACTCGACTCGATCAATATCTAAAGGCTTATTTCACGAGACTACGTGGTTTTTTTTTTTAACTGGCGAGACTACGTGTTTTGCAACCGATCAAAAAATGAAGTCCTTCTTTCGGAGAGTAATTCTACGGTCCTTCGAGGAGGTCTATGATGGTACTAATTTCTAGTGTAAAAATTGATCCATCATAGTACCTAGGTATCAAGAGGTATCCAAATTTACAATAAGAAAATGGTACGCGCTCAAATGGTACCTTTTCTTAAGGACTATAAATTATCGTCTTCCTCTAAAACCAAACCACACAATCTGATGGAGTTATTATGGCCACTGACAGCGCAAACTCCGGGGCGCCGGTGATTGTCATTGTACAAAACAGCCATCAATCTAATAAGCCAAATGCATATTAACGCTCCGATTAAGGGCGTTGGCAACTCCGCAATGCTTGCTGCGGCAAATACTACTCCTAGCAGAACTATTTCAGACAAAATCACACAAAAAAATATGTGCTCTTCAGGGTGTCCAAGAGACAGGTCCACTACTATAAGTACATGATTGGTACAAAGTCAGTAAAGTACAACAACAACATGGTTGCGTGAGAGTAGCACGTATCGTGTTCGAAAGAATTTGTACACAGTGATCAAGACATCAAAGTGCTAGTGAGTGCACGGCGAGAAAATCAGCCATTACCAGGAACGGCGAGAAAATCAACCATCACCTTGGCAGGCGAGCGGGACGGCGACCAGCATCTCCACGATGGGAGGATGCTGCTGAGGAATTTCACCACGCCGCCGAGCTCTTGTCACGCTGGCGTGCAGAGCGGCCCTGCCACGCGGCCCAGGCTGGACACCACGCGGTGAGCAGGTGAACGCAGGCCTTGGTGACAGGTCGTACTCCGGCGTGCCGAACAGCGCCGCGTACGCCGCCACCGAGCATCCGAAGCCGACGTTCCGCCAACGAACACGTCGGAGAGCACTCCCATCTTGCGGTCGCCGCGGCGTCCGCCGGGGCGGGCCGGCATCGTCGCGGGGCATGCTCACGGCGTATAGGGCATGGCGGCGACGTGAATCTGCCGGGAAGAAGCGCGCGAGCGCCGCGGCGCCACCGAGGAACTCCTGGCCGAGAGTCACCGCGGTGACCGCGAGCACGGCCATGACGCCGTCCTTGAGGTACCTCACGATGGACAGCACCTTGTCCCTGGCGCCCTGGTCCCTGAACCCGAGCGGCATGCACGTCGCCACGACCAAGAACACGCTGAGCGCCGACGCCAGGAACGACACCGAGAGGTCCAGCCGGCGTCCGCCCATCGCCTGCAGGGCGGCGTTGCTGAACGCGCCAAACACGAGCGTGGTCTGCACGGCGAAGGCCGTGGCCGCGGCGAACAGCGCGACCTTGCGGGCGCTCTTCACCTGCGCCTCGAACGCCTCGTCGCGCGCGCTCCCCTCCGTCGGCGTCGCGTGGTACGCGAGCACGCCGACGATGCCCTGCACGGGCAGCAGGTTGAGCGACAGCAAGCCATTGCCTTCGCCGATGAGGACGAGGAGCAGGGAGTTCGTGGCGACGAGCGACGCGCCGCTGGTCACGCACAGGAGCTGCAGGGACCGGACGTGCCATCGGCGCAGCCGCCTGTGATCTGACAAGAACAGCTTCATGTAGATGAGCAGGAGAGCGGACAGGTACGTCACGACGAGGAAGCAGCCGCCGGCGGCCAGGACGTGGCGGTGCAGGTGGACATCTTTGCCTGCCGAGAAAGCTGCCGCGAGGATGCCGGTTGCTATGGCGATGAAGGTTTCGGCTAGTGATATGACACGCTTCAACGTCTTCTTTGTCACCTGCATTTGCAGTTCCTCGTTGTCATCCTGGGAAGTGTAAAAAAAAACTATCACTAGTTATTTCCATGTTTTTCTTGGATAAATCACTCGAGGGTAAGAGTTTCTTCACCTGAAATTTCCATTGAAAAGTGAATAACGGGTTACAGGCTATCAGAGTTTAGGCAAAAACCAGCAGCTTGCCATAACAGATTAGCAGAGTTTAGGGGCCGGGAGAGAACATTTTTCCAGGCTACGAGGACAATTCTAGTATCTTAGAACTTTAAATGCTAAACCCATAAGAAAGCATCATCGATACACCGACGAAGAAGTCGTTGAAGACAGGGTTGAAGATGTCTGAACACCACATCGTGCCTGCCCACTGGCAGATTAAGAAGGAAGAGCGGAAATGGTTAACGGGGATGGCCGGCGGAGGCTTTATGTTTCTCAGTTATTTCCATGTTTTATCTCCCGAGTAAAACTAGCTAATCGCCTTCAGAAGGCGATTAGATACACAAATGGTCTCTTATTAGCTAAATCTAGTACTATTAGAAAGCTGCCCAAGTAGTATTTTGCTGTGGTCTCGAAGTCCCAACACACTGAATATATGTCAGAGATGGAATCAAACAGAAATTGGTAACAAGACATGAAACTCTCTGAAAAGAAAGTTGTTTTCCTAAGAAAAGAAAGCTGTACTACTGGCTAACTAATTTTGTCAGAGTTGTCTGTACAGTATTTCAAACAGGTCCATGATCCATGCTAACAGAGTTTAGATCTTGATTTTTTTTCTGTACTCCTTTCTCTACTTATCGGCTTTATGCAAGTTACTTCAGCATCTCGGCAGAGTCTAATAGGCAAATAACTTAAAATAATTTATATCATTAGAATCTCTCTTAACAAGAGGTGACTTTGTTCAAAATATATGTACATATGATTTTGACTTTGTTCAAAATCATGCTGTTAGCTGCGTTCGAAAAAAAAATCATGCTGTTAGCTTCAAAAGCACGGACGCGAACAATAAGAAATTTACTAACGATAAAACCATTGACATGCCAGTTAGATTTACATCATAAAACAATCATGAAAAAAAAACTAATTAGGAACACGAAAATTTTGGTCTAGATCCATGAAATTGGACGAAAAGATTGGTACAAAGCTACAAACAAAACAAGCACGAAGCAAGATAAAAGAGATCTCTTCTCTTTACCTGAAAAGAATCAGAGTCCTCTTCCGTAGAGATCATCTTTCCGATGATCCACGAGAATACGAGACCGAAGCTGAGATGGTAGTCGAAACTCGATAGAGTTGCTCAGAGGAGGAGATGGGGAAATGCAGGGGACGACTAAACTCTCTCTGGACTCTAGTCAACATAGAAAAACAATTGCCACTAATCTTCTTGGCAATTTCGTTTTAAAAGTTCTCAGGCGCAAGACAACGGAGGATGATTGTAAGCACATCGTCAGGCAGAAGCTTTGCCATGGACTCCTGCTTTTCTGACATACTAAGGTGATATGTTTACTGCAATCCACCCAATCAACACAACCCCACCAGCATGTATCTGCACAATTGAAAGAAACTAAGTAAGCTTGGCTAAACAGAATGGAAGAAACAACTAACAAGAGATGCCCAGGAGTTTGGGTGAGACTGACTTTTGGATGGATTCAAATTGTATTGTGCTCTTGTCTGGCGAGTTTAACGGCGTTCTGTTCAATGTTTGCCAATATACGAGCACTACAAATTGGCAGTTATTCATGCAGTTGCAGCAACTGGTAATGTTCTAGGACATAATTTATCAGTCCCGGGTTTTAGCACATTTCCAGACCAGACCAGTGCTCAGAAACAGTAGCACCATGATATACCAGACCAGACCAGACCAGTAATGAATAATCTGTATGTATAAAGCAGTCCCCCTAACAATACAGTAATATGTATGCCGTTTATAAAATTAGTTGATATGTCGAGAATATCTGATCTCGTGAAGTCATGAACTACTAGTAATAACAATCGATCATATCAACTGATCAAGTACGCGTAAAACAAACCCACTTAGATCATGATCCTTCGTAGGTGTGCACCTTGATATCGGGATAATGCCCTGGATCAGAACCCCAATGATTCTGTTGTTGGCAGACAGGAGGGGAGGGAGAGGGACAACGGGGGAGGAAGAGAGAGAAGGGAAGTTCACCTCAGTGTCACCTGGTTCACGGGATGACGCCGCGACGGAGCAATTCGCGGGGGTCGCGGTGACTATGACCGTCGCCGTACGGATCGAAGATAGGGTCGTGATTGGCGACCCCTTTCCTCTGCTCCGCAACTCTCGTCTGCCTTCTGAGAACCAGATCCAGGGGGGCGGTGAGCCAGAGTGAGTAGAGGCGGCGTGAGGAGAACAAGGATCGAGGAGAACGTGGGGAGGCGGCGCGAGTCCGAACCAGAGAAGCGGGCGCTGTGCCGTGCGGGACCCCCCGGGGGGTACATATCGGTCGTCCAAAATAAATCTAACGACTGATTAGGTATCTATCAGATTCGACAGTCACCACGAGCTAATCCCTTTCAACGTGCCACCGCGCCGATGCCTCGCCGTCGGTTGGCCATCAAAGTAGCATCTCGACCTCCGGCGTGCTCCAGATCCATCCTTGTGGGTGGGTTACAGAGGGAGAGGGTGAGAGAGAAAAATGGATCCCCTCTCCTCCCACTAGCCCGTCCAACGTGGCTAGCCATCGCCACAATAGGACTGACGCCTGGAAAGGAGCTCGTAACAGCATTCAACGCCTACCTCATGGTGCTACCATCATCACCGCCTCAACCAGGCTACCCGTGTCTTTTCAACGGGCCGCCTGGTCGCACCGCCGTCGCCTTCGTCCTCCCACCGTGGAAGCCTCGCCGCCACACTGTCCCAGCCTTGCGGTGCTCCCACCATAGCAGGCTCCACACCACTCCAGCCTCCATGCCGACCTCGTCGCCTCCTCCACGCCGACCTCGTCGCCTCCACGTCGCGCTCACCAGCCATGAGCCTTTGTGTCACGTTCTCCATGCACCTCGCCAGCCTCCCACCACCGGCCGTGCCCCTTCATGCCGATATCCGGGCTTGTCGCCTCCACACCCTATTCCCTGCCATGGCTCCTCTCCTGACCTGGCCAAAGGAGCCGTCTCCGCTTCGCTCCCTCTTCCCCGCCGCCAGCACCCTCCACCATCGCGTCGACCTACGCAGACTATTGTCGTCGGATCCAGCAGCATGAGTGGCCACCTCCGCCGCTGCTCCAAATCATGTCACTGCTCCTCACCGGATCCGGCCGAGGAGAGCATGGATCTAGGCAACGGCACCACCTCCTCCTCTTGGGTCGCCTCAGAACCACTTGCCAGAATGGCACCCTCGGAGGAAATACGAAGCCCCGTCGTCGTAGTCCTTGGAACCAGTCGGCTTTACCGGTGGCCTTTCGGTCGGCTGCAAGGTCGAAGGAGGAGGAAGGATGGGCGGCGGCGGATCTTTGGTCGCCGTCCATGTCACCCCATGTCAGTGTCACCCTAGGGTGGGAGCGACACGGACACCATGAGGTCAGCCAACCCACTTTTTCTTACTATGCATGAACTAGCATGGTGGTAATTTTAACTTTACCAAACTACCATTGTTTAATATTCACACCGTATTGTATATACGTGATAGTTATTAGTTATTTTTAATATCAAATTTTAGTTATTTCTAAATTGTATTTCTATATGGATTCTAGACTTGTCTTCCAATATTCCTTATTTTTAATTCGGAAATTTCGTTGTTTGTAAATTGTATTACTATATAGACTCTAGGCTCCTCTTCCTATATTATTTATTTTTAATTCTGAATTTTTATTATTTCTAATTGTATTTCTATGTGGACTCTAAACTCATCTTTTAATATTCTTTAATTTTTAATTTCGAATTACAGTTACGTCTAAATGGTATTCTTATATGGATTCTCTACTTTTAATTTTATTATGTTTATTTCGAATTTTAGTTAGTTTTAAATTCCTATATGGACTCTATACTCTATTTCTAATATTCCTTATTTTTAATTCCGAATTTATATTATTTCTTAATTGTATTTCTATATGTACTCTATACTCTACTTCTAGTATTTCTTATTTTTAATTCCAAATTTCTATTATTTCTTAATTATATTTCTATATGGACTCTATACCCTTCTTCTAATATTCTTTATTTTTTAATTTCGAATTTCAGTTATTTATAAATTGTATTTCTATATGGACTCTAGTCTTCTCTTCCAACATTCCTTATTTTTTAATTCCGAATTTCAACTATTTAAAATTTTTATTTCAACATGGACACTGTTTTTCTTTTTCTTCAATTAATATGATAATTTATAGGCCTTGAAAGCGAACGTGGATGCTCCTTTTATGTTCTTTTAATAAGTTAATAGATTTAAAATGTATGTATCACGGAGCAAATGTAGATTGTTATTACATGAGAACCAACGCTCTACATTTTTAGTTGCTAATAACTTACTACTCCCTCCGTCCCAGAATATAAAAAATTTTAGAGTTAGACACGGTTATTAAGAAAGTAGGTAGAAGTGAATGGTGGAGGGTTATGATTGAATGAGTAGTGAAGATATGTGGGAAAAGTGAATGGTTGATTGATTGGGAAGAGAATGTTGCTAGAAAAGTTGTTATATTTTAGGACAAATCCCGAGAGCTAAAAGTTATTATATTTTGAGACGAATGGAGTAGGTCTTACTACTGTTAGAGTAAGTTTAATAGTATAGCCCACTACTAGCTCTAATTCATTTATAGCCAATCTAATAGCCAATTCAATACAATAGTTACTTACTATACTATTAATACCTGGTCCCACCTGTCATACACACATTACGTCTTGGAGTCCGTGTTGCAGCTGCCTACAGATCTGTAGTCTGCTGCTCTTCCCTCTCATCATTTATCTCATTAAAATATATTTACAGCTGGCTAATAGCTTGCTATTGTACCTGCTCTTATCCTTGCTCTATGTCCGAACAGCAAGCAGATGGGAAACCTCACGGCCTCACCAAACCTAGTAACCTACCATGGTTCCACCCACCTCCATGGTCCAAAGAGAACTATCGATGAATATATAGGTCAACGAAGACCTTAAGCACCAAGGGACAAGCAACCAGAAGCGACACGGCGGGGAAGGCGAGCGCCACGCCGGCGACGCAGAACTCAAGGAGAGCTCCGTCGATCTCGGGCATGTAAACCGGGTTCGCCAGACGGCTGAGGCTCGAGAGAACTGCCATCAGGAGCACGAGCATGGCGGCCTTGAGGTACACGCTGTAGTGGTCGGTCCCGAGGAACGCCGCGTACAGCCCGGCCATGAGCGTGAACCCGGCGGTGGCGACAATCCGGAAGACAAATTCGATCCATGGCCGGCTCCCGACTCCTCCCCCGGGCTGCCGCCCCGAGCAGAGCTGTGCCGCGTAGTACAGCACCAGCGCGACGGCCTCCGGCCAGACGGAGAGCACGACGAAGCCGTCCAAGAACTCGACGGAGACAACCACCGCCATCAGCGCCAGAGAAGGCGAGCAGGACGTGCCTGAGGCTGCCGATGATTCCGACCAGAGCCTTCCGCTTCTCTTCGGGGAGAAGAGCCAGCGGCATGGCGCAAACCGCCATGACGGTCAGGCAGACCGTCGAGGCGATGTAGCAGACGGCGAGGTCCAGTGGAGGGTCATCATGTTCGCTCTTCTTCTCGGGCGTTTTCAGGTACCCGAAGACGATGGTCCCCTGCAAACCCAATGCAGCCATTGTACTAACGGTGGCCAGATCAAAGGTGCTTCTGGTTGCCTCGTCGTACCCGCCGTCTTGCGGCGAGTTGGGCGGCTGCTCCTCCATCGATGCTCCGGTGTACACAGCCATGCCGACTAACAGCAGCACCGGCACGAAAAGAACGGCGAACACCGCGTTGTCCCTGTTGGCGATGACGACGAGGACGCGTTGTCCAATTACTTTAATTGACATTTGTGAGGATGACATATGGGACCATCTGAGTGAATGAAAGTGGGCCAGGATGTCAAATAATCGAAACCCATTGAAAAGAGTGTTAAATTATCAAATCTCTCGGTCCGGCAATGGGTTCTCTGGGTTCTCTCTGGCTGCGCCTGAGCCATTTCCATGGTGCGACGACCCTTCTTCCTCGTCTCTTCCTGTACTTAGTACAGAATCTGGGGGCTGCGAACAGTACGGGAATGCATGGAAAGTCAGCACATCAACAAAGGGCAATCCATTCAAGTCTTCAACCAACTTCAGCAAGGAATTAGACTAGCGAGTTGAGACGATGCGCAACTGCGGACAGTGCAAGAAATCGACAGGAGATGCCAACAATTAGGGATTCATAATCCTTACATACAACGGCTCAGTCTTATTCCCCACCAAATTAAGCACAACATGGGAAGTCAAAGAAAAAACATGGCATTTATATAGTGAAATTGATATGCTGTAATGGAAATTGTACCTCACAACATACTGATTAGCAATATCCTTTGTTATAGGAAATCTAGTCTCTAAATTGTCCGTAGCCTAGGCATTCCCTACTGGAGCAACAAGAATGGAACTTAAAAGAGAGGTCAAGGTAATTACCCGCAACGGCTGTCCTAATTCGACTTCCCCGCTCATGTTGCAAATATAGATCGAATCAGTTCTTCTGCGCCCGTCGATGCCAGCAAGGAGAGAGTGGGTGCACTAAAATGATCTTGTGTAATTGCTTAGCGGAGCTTTTGCAAGAGTCGGGATCCCCTTTGACCACAATGTTAGCCTGTTGTGGGGAGACTTGAGCAGGGTCTTCTCTGAAAGCTCACAGGAAACCAGAAAGGTCTCATCACCAATGGACCAACCAATGGTCATTGTGATTCCCCGTTGAGGCGTTGACCTGCTTCACATAGATGATGGAAATCTAGATGCTAAATAGAAAATGTATTTGAAATTCCACCATTGTAGAGATTTCTTCATGAGGTAATAAAGGTTTCTGCTACATAAAAAACTGCGAAAGTATGATCATAAGTTCAGAACCTCTTAAAAAACCACATGAGATTTTCTCAAACAATAAAAAAGCATGGATATTTTCAGTAAAACCTACTACTTCCTCCGTTTCACAATATAAGTCATTCTACCATTTCCCACATTCATATGAATGTTAATGAATCTAGATGGATATATATATATAGATTCATTAACATCAAAATGAATGTGGAAAATGCTAGAATGACTTACATTATGAAACGGATACGGATGGAGTAGTATGTTTTCTTCCTCAGATTTATAATCACTTCTACGTATAGAAATAATATAATGTCGATTCTCCTTTGCAAAGAACAGCCACCTAGAATAAGAAAGAAAGCTAGTTATGTGGATTCACTTGCAAAATGTTGAATTGATTTCTTATTGAAAACAGTCCATGACAGACATAAGCGAGTAGACGGCTATCCAAGGAAGAAATAAAGGGACCAGTCAACAAAATTTTCAACAAACCTAAAATACGCTCATTAAAACCAAAGACCAAAACTCCAAAACTGTTCACAGTGAAGAGGGAAAAATCCAAAGACATCCCCATCACCAAAAACTTCTACGGTTCAATACTTCTCATCAATGATTGTTTCTCTTTCGAAAATTCAGGAGTAACACTCGGAGGTGTTCCTTTGTAGTTTCCAAAATTGAAGTGCATTGCACTTCTGTACAAACAGGTACAGCTTTGCAATTCCAGAGGAATTAGAAACAAGCAGCAAAGACATAAAAGAAGGATACAATTACCAGTTGTCTGTTAAAACTAATTCTTTGTTTGTTCTGGGGGGATAGATGTTTGCACTTCTTCTTGTGGCACTTGTGGCAACAACGGTGGTTCAGGCATGTCCTGCTTCTCCTGTTGTGGCAATGATGGTTGCAACTGATCCTGTGGTAGCTCTGATGGCAATGGGGACTGCTGCTGCTCTCCTTGCAGGATAGATTGTGAGTTTAGGTGCTCATCACCTTGCCAAACCCAAACAATATCCTTGAGTGCTGGCCTTATATCTTCTTTGACCAGCTTTCGATACTCCATAGTATCCCCGTTGGTCTTTTTCAACTCAACTAAGAGGAATGAAGGGGTGACCTCAAAAATCTCTGCATCAAGTTCAAGAAAGCCCTTCTTTCCTTCCTTTGGTGCTGCCAATCTCAAAACTCCATTATCCTTCTTCTTAACTTTTAGTTTCAGGCGTTTGGCCAATTCCTTCAGCTTTCCAAGTACTGTTGTCACAGGCTGCCTAGTGGTAAAACGTTCTTCCTGGTGACCATGCGTATCCTCAAAAAACCCAGATAGATTAAACCCTGTTGAGAGAGAAATTATGTCAAATGCATTCAGGTTTGGGAGGCTTAAGGACCCTTGATTTTCCTCAGAAGTGCTGCACTCTGCAGAACCTGAGGTTGTAGCTACACCTGAAGAGATGCTGTTTGTTGTGACTGCCTCACTGTTTTTAGCATTTATTTCAACTGGTTTTCTGTACCAAGTACTTCTCTTTATCCTTGGGATAGAAATCCTAGTACTTGGATTTGGATCAAGGATTTTATGTATAAGATCCTTCAACTCAGCAGAAAAGTAACGAGGGCATCTGAAGTCTGCTCTGCAAATCTTTCTGTACATCTCTATCAAATTTGGATCATGGAAAGGAAGGTAACCAGCCACAAGCACAAACAAAATTACTCCACAAGACCATATATCTGCCTTTGCACCATCATAGCCTTTCCTGCTAAGCACTTCAGGAGCAACATAAGCTGGAGTTCCACATGTAGTATGCAGGAGACCATCTTGCCTCTTGGACTCAGCCAGGGCACTTAAACCAAAATCTGAGACTTTAAGGTTTTCATTCTCATCCAGGAGCAGATTTTCAGGCTTTAAGTCACGATGATAAACATCTCGACTATGGCAATAGTCAACTGCATTGATCAATTGGTGGAAATATCTCCTCGCAGAATCCTCACTGAGCTTTCCCTCCTTAGCAATTTTGTTGAAAAGCTCACCACCTTTAGCATACTCCAGAACAAAATAAATCTTGCTCTTGCTAGCCATAACCTCAAATAACTGAAGAACATTTGGATGTTTCACCAATCTCATAATTGAAATCTCCCTCTTTATTTGCTCCATTAGCCCAACTTTCATGACCTTATCCTTGTTGATCATCTTTATGGCAACAGCTTGGCCGGTAGTAAGATTTCGTGCATAATACACCTTTGCAAATGTTCCTTGTCCTAATTGCTTCCCAATCTCATAACGGCCCATCAAGATTGACCTCCCATCCATCATATCAAGTTATTGGGACACAACAAAATGAGCAAACACCACCACACCACTTCTATAGAAGTATCTACAAAGTATAGGTAATGAATGCAGCAGATGTTATCCGTCGTCGTCAATGTGATGATCAACAAACTTGGAGTCCTTCAATCTACTATGCTTCAAAACACGGAAAAGCAGCACGGAATCACTATGCAGCACATTCACATGAAGGTCCAGCAACATCGGCTTGATCCAAGCCAGGATCTTGTTTGCACGAAATATTAACTTCCTGTCGTGCAAGCACATCTTTCTGCATTCCCAAGTCCTCTGCCTGTTAAGAGCTGTCATTAGAAAGAACAAACTGAATTTTAGTACACCTACACAGGAAATGTAATCCAAATCCAAATGGATGTTAAAATCTCAAATGCTACACGGTAATTTAGTACTGTTATAAGAGCCACCGGCAAACATCACAGGTATGTCACCCCCAATTTCATTGAGCCCATTGCAGTGGCCCCTAACTATGGAGGTGAGAGGCAAATAGTTGAAGTTGCCAGATATTGTGGGGCCTGTCGAGGGGCGGGCGAAGAATTCTGACAAGCCTAGATCATGAAAGTTGATGAATATGCCGCCTACTGAGTGTGGGAGGAGGTCCACACGCAGCATGCGATGAGTGTCGATGATGGTGCACCAGAGTTTGCAGACACAGCGAGACATGGCAAGGTCATGTGGCGCAAGACAACGGAGGATGATTGTAAGCACATCGTCAGGCAGAAGCTTTGCCATGGACTCCTGCTTTTCTGACATACTAAGGTGATATGTTTACTGCAATCCACCCAATCAACACAACCCCACCAGCATGTATCTGCACAATTGAAAGAAACTAAGTAAGCTTGGCTAAACAGAATGGAAGAAACAACTAACAAGAGATGCCCAGGAGTTTGGGTGAGACTGACTTTTGGATGGATTCAAATTGTATTGTGCTCTTGTCTGGCGAGTTTAACGGCGTTCTGTTCAATGTTTGCCAATATACGAGCACTACAAATTGGCAGTTATTCATGCAGTTGCAGCAACTGGTAATGTTCTAGGACATAATTTATCAGTCCCGGGTTTTAGCACATTTCCAGACCAGACCAGTGCTCAGAAACAGTAGCACCATGATATACCAGACCAGACCAGACCAGTAATGAATAATCTGTATGTATAAAGCAGTCCCCCTAACAATACAGTAATATGTATGCCGTTTATAAAATTAGTTGATATGTCGAGAATATCTGATCTCGTGAAGTCATGAACTACTAGTAATAACAATCGATCATATCAACTGATCAAGTACGCGTAAAACAAACCCACTTAGATCATGATCCTTCCTAGGTATACATGATCCTTCCTAGACATGGACCCCCAATGATTCTGTTGTTGGCAGACAGGAGGGGAGGGAGAGGGACAACGGGGGAGGAAGAGAGAGAAGGGAAGTTCACCTCAGTGTCACCTGGTTCACGGGATGACGCCGCGACGGAGCAATTCGCGGGGGTCGCGGTGACTATGACCGTCGCCGTACGGATCGAAGATAGGGTCGTGATTGGCGACCCCTTTCCTCTGCTCCGCAAAACAAAATTAATGATCAGGGAATTCCAAGATAATGCAGTTGATGTTGAGATTGTGTCGGCTTCCCGCTCACCTTGGGGCCCCCGACGGCCCTGCCGGGTGCGCTCGAGTCGTCCGCACCAGAAGCTGTGCGCTTCGACGCCTACTCGCTAGAAGGCGACTCATCGGCGCGCCTCTTGCCACGGACCCCAGGCAGCGTGGCATCCGAGCAGAAGACCTCAACTCCCTGCAAGAGAAAGTGATATGCAATCATCGTGAAGATCGTGTCAGTCATACAGAAGTTTGACATCAAGCTCTGAGCGCAGCAATAATTACATTGGGTCGGTCAAGATCGTGCCTAAGAGCACGAGGGTAGCCCTCCGTGGTGATGACGGTCCCGGTCTCGAAGAACAGGACCACTCGTTCCTTGCCCTTCTCCTTGTTAGTGGTCTCCTGCCGCTCCCGGGTTTCATCGTTCTTCCCGATATATTCCCAAACCGGGTGTGAGCGGCTCTTCAACGGCTGAATTCGGCGAGCGATGAAGTTGGCGGCTACCCCGACCCCGGTCAGACCGCACTTGATCATGTGCTTCAACCCCTTCAGCAGCCCGCGGATTTGGTCCATCTCCTTGCGAGCAGGAAGGGTGCTCCAGCAATCCCTCACCACGGGGGCATGGCTGGTGAATGGAGGCAGGCTGGGGATGGGGTTCGAGCAGTAAAACCACTTCAACTGCCAGCCCTTTTTGCTGGACCTCAGGGGGAGAGCAAAGAACTCCACCTTCCAGTCCGGCCGGATCTGGATGCCGCTTCCCCCGGCCACGGTGGGGTTCTTCTCGGGCTGGGGCTTCAGGTGATACAGGTAGCGAAAGAAGGCAAAGTGTGGGCTGATGCCATAATATCCCTTGCATAGATAAACGAAGATGGTGATTTGCAAGATGGAGTTGGGGCTGAGATGATGAAGATTGATACCATAAAAGTAGAGAAGACCGCGGAGGAAGTCCCCGGTCGGAAGGCCGAGCCCGAACTGAAAAAATGAGAGGAAGACCGCCACTTCGTCAGTCTCGGGCGTTAGGAAGTCCTCCCCAACGACCTCCCTCTAGTTGATGAGCTCCTGCAGGGGAAGATAGCCGTCCTCCAGGTCCCCCTCCGCCACCGTGGACGGGGCCATTCGGCGGCGGGGTCCGGAATCGGCACCGATTCGGCGGTCGACTGTGACATGAAAAGAACAGAGGGGGCATTGGCTTGGAAGAAGGTAGAAGCAGCAAGAAATCAAACCAGATTCACTCGCAGATCGAAACCCTAACTGTTGGTTGCAAAGAGCGGTTGGGGGAGAACGAGGAAGACGAAGTGACAGGGTGAATTTGGGGGAAGAGGAGCAACGGGCCATGAGGTCTTTGGTGTTCGGACAAGCGAAGTTCGCTTTCCATCCCTAACGAAGAAAAAGAAGAAACCCTGAAGATTTTCACTCGGATCTGGATAGATATTCTAACTGATGACCTTGGAAGGAGTACTTGGCCATATTTGTTCCCTCCTCTAGGCAAAGAAGTTTCTCGGGTTCTTCATCAAGCAAAGTATTCAGGGGCTACTGCGAGAGTTATCATACTGGGGTAGCCCATCACGGTACTCGGAGGCCAGATCTCTAGCGTGATACAGGCCCAGGCTGTGGGGACACTCAATTTAGGCTTGGTGTCCCGAAAATCCACTCGTGATCGTCCAGGATTTCGATCACACACAGATTGATATACAGAACAGCTTTCGGTTAATTACATAGGTTTGTTCATACAAGCTAATTATACAACTGTTAAAGGTGGAAAGATCCAAACTAACATATCCTTATTTGAAATACAAGAAAATCCAAACTTCTAAATTACTAGACTACAACTAATAAACTCCAAAGAACTTCAAAGAACTCCACAGGCAAAAGCTCGAGTGTAGACTAGCCTTGAAGAAAAACCCGTCGTTGCCGTAGACTTTGCTATCCTCTGGTCTTCTGCTTAGCACGATCATCTATATGTTAAATTATGCAAGAATGAGTACTTATGTACTCAGCAAGACATATTATAAATAATTAAGTGTAAAAAGGAACATGAATAAATAAAACAATGAACAAGTAAGGGAGTAATAAAATCAGATATCATCTTCAGCCTTAAAATTTAAATTTTAAAACTACTTATACTTTAGGAGTAGGAATTACCCTGAACACACAACTCCAGAACCGGGAGTATGGCACATTCGAATGATTTAATTCACCTCTGTAGAGACTGTCCAGCTTTACCCGCAGGATGCCCACAGCTAGCTAGGCTGGGAACAACAGAGCCGTTCGAAGGTCCCACTTACTACTAGTTACTGCACAGTGGGGTCTTGGTTTATCATAGTGGTCAAACTCTTGCCAGGCCTAGGGCAAGGTATCTTTATCATCACACTTTCATGAATCCCACTATTGTGAAACACTGCCCCCTAACTCCTTACGCATGTTCACCCCAACCGCTCATAGAGCCACCCAAGAGTCTTTCATATAGTGGGACAATGTACTAGGCTAAGTCCAATTACTTGGTCGTGTGGATGGACGCAACTATCTCATTTCCCATGGTATAAGGGGGGTAATTATAATCCGGTTAAACCACCAAAAACTTTCCAAACTCCCCACACCATCTTCATCATTTATCAACATTCATAATCACAATATTCACAATCACAATTCATAAATGCCCACTTTAACCAGATTCCTAAGTTTGTAAAGATGTTTGAATAATAAACCACATAAAATGATCTCAAATGTATCTTTCAATATTGTCATATAATCATGCTTAAAAGCATTTAACATCTACCCACGAGATGTTAAAAGAGTAAAAATATTATGCATCAAATTAAATATGAAGATTATTTTAAGTTTTCTGTATGATCAAATTTTAGTTATGTCTTGCCTTGCGCCTTAAGATTTCCTGCGGCTTCAGCGTAGCCATCTGGGTCCACGTCAGCTCCTTGGATGCTGATAAAACTTGTTGTACGGTCTAACGTACGAATACGAAAAGATAGCAAATAAAGCCTATAAGCAAATTGCTACAAAGAAACGATAAAGCCAAGGAATAATTAAACTTGGAGCAAGGCGAGAGGGAAAAGGAATTGGTTTAAAATAAAATTTTAATTTGAAGAATAAAAGAGAGGTGATGGTTTCTATAGGTTGGAAATTGAATAAAATCAAAGGAAGGATAACTTTGGATAGGTGGGTTTTATTTGGTGGATTTGGTTTCTAGTCGGTGCTAGGGTAGAGTAGCACAACGGCTAGATATTTGGGGTTGGTTAGCCGATGCTAAGGATGGGCAGCATAGCGGCTAAAAGACGGCTTGTCTAGTCGATGCTACAATCAAGCGGCACAACGACTAGAGAGTTGATAAGGTTTATGCAGGTTTGTGGGGCGGAAAGTGTTACCCTACAGCCGTGAGTGGCAGCAGAGCGGCTTAATTGGATCGCACAGAGCCCGAAAGCTAGTGTGCGGTGTGCCATGGAAGTCAAGGGAGTAGTGAGACTCCGACCATTGTACGCGTTGAGGCGTAGGGTGCGAGGAGCAACACTTCGATCTTAGGATTAGGTGATGCCGGGTTTTACGACCAACGGTTTGACGTCGGGGTTTGAGACCACACGAACGTCTCCATGGAAGGCGTAAAGATCCCACGGCGGCTTTTTGGTGGCTAAAGGATGGTATATGAGTGGTTTAGAAATAAAAAGGGGTATTTAAATAAATCAAATGAATTTGAATTCAGAAAGGGTTTTTAAATGAGAAAGGAGGCGGCTCAGCTGGGGCTGGGTCGGCTTGGGCTGAGGAGGGAGATGGGCCGAGGGGAGAAGAAAAAGGAATTTTGGCCCGATTTGAATAGGAACCTTTGAGAATTTTTGTGTAGAGGATTTTAAATGGAATTCAAAGGAGATGAAATCTATAATAAGAATGTTTGTGGACTTTTTGAATTTGACTAGAATTCAAAAGGGAAAAATTCTAAAGGAAGATATTTGTGAACCTTTTGAACTTTGGACAAGGAATTTAAATAGAGTTTAAGGAATTTTAAACTAGAGGAATTTTGAATGGAGGGTTTTAAATAAATTTTAAAGGAGATAAAATTTAAAAGAGGAATGTTTAAGGGTCTCTTAAACTTTATAAAAGGAATTTGAATATAAGGTTTTTGAAGCAAAAGGAGTTTAAAATACTTTTAAAATAAAATCAAGATATTTATTTTTGAGATATAAATTTGAAAAGGATAAACATTAAGATGCTCCAATTTAAAGAATTCAATAATAACCAAATATAAAACTTATCACAAAAGATTTTCTCTAATATTTTAGAATTTAAAAATTAAAATAGTCAAATGGAAAAGAAAGGAAATATAAATAATTTATCTACTAACTTTGGATAAATTTTTGGGATGATGGCAAAAATAGATGGAGGTAAATAACTAGGATTTTAGCCTCCAAAATATGTGGTGGTATGGATTCTCGGTGAAATATTTGTGGCTAAAGGAAGTTGGATTTTGAATAGAAGGGATTGGAAATAAGTTTCTTAGCACAAGAGCAATCATTCTGGAAATATTATTCTTGTGCCAGAAAGAATCAAACCTAAACTGGCGGTTTGATTTATAGATAGAAGATTTTGGATAGTGGAACATCTAGAGGAGTTTGTGGAAGGTGTTGTATAAAAAGAACAAGGATTTCTAAAGATAGGTCCAGGTCAAGGGTTGGATCCAGAATAAATTCCAGCAAGAAGGAAATTATACTGGTTTAGCCCCAAGGATAAAATGGTTAAGGGAATATAATAAAGAGTCGGGTCAATCAGGGAATTATTGGCCCAAGCTAAATAGTAGACGAGATTTCAAAGGGGTGGGAGTATAGAACTGGATTCAAAGGTATATGTGGATGGGAATTTCTACAGGAACAGAATTGGTGGTAGATTGATAAACTCTAAAGAATGGGTATGTTGACTCAAAGGGGGATTGAAAAGGATATTTTATGGACTCTGGGGATATTTAGGTGGAGATCCAAAGGAAAAGCATCAACATTTCATGTACTCTAGAGATATTCGGGTAGAGTTCAAAAGGGAAGTATTTGGTGGAAGATAAATCTGGATTTGGTGGTAGTGTGGTAAGCTCTGAATGAAAAGGTATTAACTCTAGAGAGATTGATATTTCATGTGCTCTAGAGATGTTTGAGCGGAAATTGAAAGGGTAATTGTTGGAGATATTCGGGAATGGATTCAAAGGAAATATAATTTAGAGCCAAAGTTAGAGATTAAATAAAGTAAATGGAGGGGTTTTATAAAATTTGAAAGAGAGCGATTAACTTTGCAAATAAAATTTAGATCCAAGATAAAAGAAAAGGTTAAAAGCAAGACTGCTTCAACAGAAGAATCGAGAAGAGCATGACTTAAAATATTTCGCAAAAATTTTTCCCTAAAATTTTGAGCTTTCCTAGGACATAGACTATCCTCACAGACCAACATCTTCCCGGTCGGTCACCCATCCCGAAATTGCTCCAGGCCAAGCACGCTTAACCTCAGAATTCTTTCGAGATCGGCTTCCGGAAAAAAAGTTACAACTTGTTGATATGAGTATTCTATTAATCCTATTAAGCCCTGTGTCGTAGGCTCTTCGAACCTTCCATTATAATTGAGAGATGAAATGAATAATTCAAGTCATCAAACAAGCATAATGAAATATCCGACGCCTCGAGAGAGGAATATTGGAGACATTGCTGGGCCTTTAACCTGCCAGTCAACTTCAGCCTGAGATGTGCCCGTCAAACCACTCGAAGGCGGTGACCAGATGTGTTACACATTCAGGAGACTTGACAAAAATGGCTAAAGATCTACAACATCTCAAATATTCTTAACTCATACTCATTTGAATCTAGTTCCCAGGATGTGTAGTTCCCAGGATGTGCTAGGGCTCTGAAAATTCCACTAAAAATCTTGTTAGCGTATTTCGACATGTAGAACTCAAGAAAAATTCCACATGCCAGTTTCGATTATTATTTGCATTAATTTATTAGGGTTTTCTCTTGATTTGCACCGGCATTTTCTTAGGGTCATTTTTAAATTCAATTTTAGGCTTGGGAGGAGAACATCAGGGTGTGACAAACCTACCCCCCTTAAACGGAATCTCGGCCCCGAGATTCGGAGGAGCTGGCGAACAGGTGCGGATGGGCGGCTTTCAACTCATCTTCCCTTTCCCAGGTTGCTTCCTCTTCTGAATGGTGACTCCACTGAACTCGGCAAAACCTGGTGACCTTGTTTCTGGTTCTTCTTTCGGTGGTATCAAGTATACGTACCGGCTTCTCCACATATGTCAGGTCCTCCTGGATATCAATATGCTCCAAATCAGCCTGTTCTTCGGGTACTCTTAAGCACTTCTTTAGTTGGGACACATGGAACACGTCATGGATGCCGATCATATTGGATGGAAGTTCTAGCTGATAAGCAACTTCTCCCCTTCGTTCCAAGATTTTGTAGGGTCCCACAAAACGTGGTGCCAACTTGCCTTAGGTTTGAAAACGGTGCACTCCCCGGAGCGGAGTAACACGAAGATACACGTAATCCCCTGCTTAAGTGAGCTCCCTTCGGCGGTTATCCGCGTAGCTCTTCTGTCGAGACTGGGCAATTTTCAACCTTTCCCTGATGGTTCTGACTTTCTCTTCTGCTTCCGCTAACACCTCTGTCCCGAACAGTTGACGCTCGCCTGTCTGATCCCAGAAGAGAGGGGTGCGACACTTCCGGCCATATAAAGCTTCGAATGGTGCCATCTGTAGACTGGCTTGGTAGCTGTTGTTGTACGAGAATTCCGCATATGGCAAGCTTTTGTCCCAAGCTACACCAAAATCAAGAGCGCAAGCTCTCAACATATCTTCCAAAATTTGATTGACTCGCTCGGTCTGACCATCTGTCTGCGGATGGTAGGCGGTACTGAAATTTAAACGGGTCCCCAATTCTTCCTGCAGTTTCTGCCAAAATTTTGAGGTGAACTGACTCCCTCGATCAGATACGATCTTCTTGGGTACCCCATGCAAACACATGATTCTTGCCAGGTACAGCTCTGCCAGTTTCTTCCCCGTATACGTGGTATGCACTGGTATGAAGTGAGCAACCTTAGTGAGTCGATCCACGACTACCCAGATTGAATCGAAACCTGATGATGTCCGGGGCAGTCCTGTTATAAAATCCATTCCAATTTCCTCCCATTTCCATTCCGGGATTTGAAGAGGTTGGAGTAAGCCTGCTGGCCTTTGGTGCTCTGCCTTCACTCGCTGGCAAACATCGCAGAGTGCGACGAATTCAGCTATTTCTCTTCTCATGCTGACCCACCAAAACTTTTCTTTGAGGTCTTGGTACATTTTGGTGCTGCCTGGGTGAATGGAATACTGTGTCCGATGAGCCTCGGTGAGTATCAGATCCTTCAGTTCCTTGTCGTCAGGTACACACAATCTTTCCCCCATCCAGATTGCGCCATGCTCATCCTCAAGGAAATCCCGAGCCTTTCCGACTCTCATGTTCTTTTTCAGCTCTGCTATTTCAGGATCATTCACTTGAGCGGCTCTAACTTGATCGACGAGCGTAGGCCGTGCTTCTAGAGCGGTTACGAACCCGTGTTCCACAATTCCCACGTTGAGATGCTCAAACTCCTGCTGCAATTCCTCACACATGCCCTCGATGCATAGGGCATTGCAATAGCTTTTCCTGCTTAACGCATCTGCCACCACATTGGCCTTCCCCGGGTGGTAGTGAATGCTCATATCATAGTCTTTGATTAATTCCAACCATCTTCGTTGTCGGAGATTTAGGTCCGGTTGGGTGAAGATGTATTTCAGACTCTTGTGATCCGTATATACTTCACAGCGGTTGCCAATCAGATAGTGCCTCCAGATCTTCAAAGCATGAACCACTGCTGCCAATTCCAGGTC
>CM020188.1:10148587-10162898 GCA_009805545.1 Oryza longistaminata | reverse complement strand
TTCCACGGGGGATTTTTGGGGGTGGGGGAAAAACCAAACGGCCTAGAGTGGCGACGTCCCCGTAGCATGGTAGAAGATAGCTACAACCACTGCCCTAGAAATGGCGACAAGTGCAGCTGGGATATGCGGCGGCAATGCTCGAAGGTAGAGGAAAGAAGACTCCTGAGCCGGCTCTGACGATGACAAGTGCGGACGACGAGGTTGTTGATGGCCGCGAACGGTGGATGAAGACGACGAAAGCGGCGAAGCTGCGGTCCGAGAGGACAACACACAGCTGCAGCTCATGGTCGATGCCAGTGGCAAGAGTCCTACCCGTGGATGTAGAAATGCTGAGGATGGCAACCTCTCAGCAACTGCAACAACGAGTGGAGGTGTGGACCACAGGCAAACGGCACTGCAGCCCGAGAGGGCGACGCCAGTGCAACCCAAGCTTGATGGCGTAGACGCTGCTTGATGATGATGCAGTTGTAGAAGTCGTTGTAGCCGGGCGCTTGTACGGTGATCAAGCCGAAGATACGGCGAGGCGTGAACGATGAAGTCGAAGGCAGAGTCCGATGCCGATGTCGTAGACGCACAATTATCGATAAGGCGGTGGGCGACGCAAACCGAATCACTGGATTGGGAAGGGGGAAAAATACATGCCAGCAAATACATAGTACGCAATCCTCCAAACGCAAAGCAGGCTCCATGCTCGCATGACCGTCAATAAACGCAAGTCAACGCCTTTTGACACTACTATGCGCCACCTCTTCCTCTCATTCTCGCTGAGAAAGAGATAGAAAGGGCCAGAGGGGGACGAGGCTAGAGACGAGGCTGACCCAACATGGCCGTCGGAGACGTGGAGCTAGAGGATGTTGGGCGACCCCAGCGGGCCATCGGCAGACATCCCGACGACTGGTGGAGAGGTTGGCCAGCGGTAGCTCCGGTGGTCGGGGTGAGGGAAGCCAGCGGGATGCGCAGTGATGCACGCGAAGGGCCGGCCGTGGCTGGTGGAGACGGATGCTCCTCCCAGCGTGCCCGGTGCCCGCCCCGACGGGAAATCCACGGCGTGGGAGGGCGGAGGGATCCGGAGGTGGTGGGTGGCGCGGTGCCGTTGCCGATCCAGATCCAACCGGGCCGGACGTTCGGCCGGTGACGAAGGTCCGGGTAGAGGCTGGCATCAGGGCGAGCTCCGCACTTCGACGGGCGCGGCGTCAACAAACGACGCGCGGCGGGGCCGGCAGAGGCGCGGCGTCGATGGTGCTGGCGGCGCAGTGGAGGTTCGGGACGGTGGCGTGTTGGCGATGACCTGGACCCGGGGATGGCGCCCGGCGGTGGTGGTGGACGTGAGAACGGCACGACCAGATCGGCGGCGAGTGCTGACTGCTGCTGCTTGACTCATGTCGCATGACGCGACGCGACGAAGAACGCGGCCACCGAGGTGACCGAGATCGATCTGTCTCGGCGACAAAGCGTACGACGCAGACGAAGACGCCCAGGAGATTGATTCTCTCGACAACAGACGACGACGAAGGCGGGTCGCATGAGTGGATCGGGGATCGATCTTCTCGGCCGGCGAAGACGACGGAAAAAAAACGGTGGCCGCCCCGGGAATCGCTACTCCCGGGGGCAGCGGCGGCGGAAGCGTGAGAGCGGCGCTAGATCCCCGCTGCGTGAACCATGTTGGATAGTATAGAAGAGATATACTGCGTAACCGTGGATACATTGTATTGAGCCTCGGGGGCGCGTATATATAGGAGTACATGGGGAGGAGATAAGATGAATCCACTAATATGACTCTAACACCAATATACTCTAACATGGAGGGAATGGGTGATAACGCCGGTTATTTATAGACAGCAAAGGTCGGTTTGCAGAGGAGGAAGACCAAGGAGAACTCGGCAACGGCGGCGTGAGAAGTGGAGCACGGCGCGGCTCTGTCCGTTGATTGGCCGTGATGGCTGTTCGGCTCGGCGGCTGACGTCGGTGGCGTGACGTCCGCAGCTGACGTTGGTGACGGATCCTTCGCGTCGATGGCAAGACCGACGGCGGCAGCACAAAGCTCGCGGCGACAGCGGTGCAAAGCCACGGCGACGGTGGTGGCGGCCGTGCGCGTGTGCCACGCGCGCCCACAGAGAAGAGAAAGGAGGCGGCTCAGCTGTGGCTGGGTCGGCTGCTGAGGAGGGAAGATGGGCCGAGGGGAGAAGAAAAAGGAATTTTGCCTGACTTTGAAAATAGGAACCTTTGAGAATTTTTGTGTAGAGGATTTTAAATGGAATCAAGAGGAGATGAAATCTATAATAAGATGTTTGTGGACTTTTTGAATTTGACTAGAAATTCAAAAGGAAATTCTAAAGGAAGATATTTGTGAACCTTTTGAACTTTGGACAAGGAATTTAAATAGAGTTTAAGGAATTTTAAACTAGAGGAATTTGAATGGAGGGTTTTAAATAATTTAAAGGAGAAATAAAATTTAAAAGAGGAATGTTTAAGGGTCTCTTAAACTTTAAAAGGAATTGAATATAGGGTTTTTGAAGCAAAAGGAGTTTAAAATACTTTTAAAATAAAATCAAGATATTTATTTTGAGATAAAATTTTGAAAAGGATAAACATTAAGATGCTCCAATTTAAGAATTCAATAATAACCAAATATAAAACTTATCACAAAAGATTTTCCTCTAATATTTTAGAATTAAAATTAAAATAGTCAAATGGAAAAGAAAGGAAATATAAATAATTTATCTACTAACTTTGGATAAATTTTTGGGATGATGGCAAAAATAGATGGAGGTAAATAACTAGGATTTTAGCCTCCAAAATATGTGGTGGTAATGGATTCTCGGTGAAATATTTTGTGGCTAAAGGAAGTTGGATTTTGAATAGAAGAGTTGGAAATAAGTTTCTTAGCACAAGAGCAATCATTCTGGAAATATTATTCTTGTGCCAGAAGAATCAAACCTAAACTGGCGGTTTGATTTATAGATAGAAGATTTGGATAGGGAACATCTAGAGGAGTTTGTGGAAGGTGTTGTATAAAAAGAACAAGGATTTCTAAAGATAGGTCCAGGTCAAGGTTGGATCCAGAATAAATTCCAGCAAGAAGGAATTATACTGGTTTAGCCCCAAGATAAAATGGTTAAGGAATATAATAAAGAGTCGGGTCAATCAGGGAATTATTGCCCAAGCAAATAGTAGACGAGATTTCAAAGGGGTGGGAGTATAGAACTGGATTCAAAGGTATATGTGGATGGAATTTCTACAGGAACAGAATTGGTGGTAGATTGATAAACTCTAAAGAATGGGTATGTTGACTCAAAGGGGATTGAAAAGGATATTTTATGGACTCTGGGATATTTAGGTGGAGATCCAAAGGAAAAGCATCAACATTTCATGTACTCTAGAGATATTCGGTAGAGTTCAAAAGGAAGTATTTGGTGGAAGATAAATCTGGATTGGTGGTAGTGTGGTAAGCTCTGAATGAAAAGGTATTAACTCTAGAGAGATTGATATTTCATGTGCTCTAGAGATGTTTGAGCGGAAATTGAAAGGGTAATTGTTGGAGATATTCGGGAATGGATTCAAAGGAAATATAATTTAGAGCCAAAGTTAGAGATTAAATAAGTAAATGGAGGGGTTTTATAAAATTTGAAAGAGAGCGATTAACTTTGCAAATAAAATTTAGATCCAAGATAAAAGAAAAGGTTAAAAGCAAGCTGCTTCAACAGAAGAATCGAAAGAGGAGCATGACTTAAAAATATTCGCAAAAATTTTTCCCTAAAATTTTGAGCTTTCCTAGGACATAGACTATCCCACAGACCAACATCTTCCCGGTCGGTCACCCATCCCGAAATTGCTCCAGGCCAAGCACGCTTAACCTCAGAATTCTTTCGAGATCGGCTTCCGGAAAAAAAGTTACAACTTGTTGATATGAGTATTCTATTAATCCTATTAAGCCCTGTGTCGTAGGCTCTCCGAACCTTCCATTATAATTGAGAGATGAAATGAATAATTCAAGTCATCAAACAAGCATAATGAAATATCCGACGCCTCGAGAGAGGAATATTGGAGACATTGCTGGGCCTTTAACTGCCAGTCAACTTCAGCCTGAGATGTGCCCGTCAAACCACTCGAAGGCGGTGACCAGATGTGTTACACATTCAGGAGACTTGACAAAAAATGGCTAAAGATCTACAACATCTCAAATATTCTTAACTCATACTCATTTGAATCTAGTTCCCAGGATGTGTAGTTCCCAGGATGTGCACTAGATTCACACTTTCATCTCAAGCATGATTATTCATAGCAAACACAATAAGATGAAAGCGATTATAAACTACATCTACTTTAGTTACATTGGCCGACCGGCCAAATAAATATATAGAACAGCGGAAGCTTGTCTACCCAATCCACAAGCACACCAACTAGGGGTTTACCCCATTAAGTTCAAGTCCTAGAAGAAGCAGTCGATCACACCGCATCACTCAAAGGCTAAGTCTAAATCCTGCAAGCAAAAGGTTAATTCCACGGCAAGAGTCAGTACATTATTAGAATAAATGTACTGGCAAGCACCAAGACAAGCCTAGACCCTACTTGCAAGGCATTAATCAAGGAAAGCATAATATGGTTCTTTTTAGCATAAAGCAAGTTTATTTGCATAAAACATTTCTAAATCAGGTTTACTTTCAAATAAATTTCAGCAAGCTAGTACTTGACATATTGGGCATCAAAATAGGCATTAATCATGTATAAATATGCACCTCATTGCCTTCCATGGCAGCAAGGAGATCATTCTCAAATCTCATCACAATTTGAAGGTAAATTTCAGCATTTAGAAGAATAAACACAAGTCTATACTCAATATATATCCACACGCCGCTCAGACGCAGCACTAATCATTATAACTCTAGAGTTTGCACTTACCACATGATGCAATATACATGCAAGAGCATGGCACGCGATACATAAGTACCCGATTTATTACCCGCAACAAAGCTTTTCAAAATTATGATTTAGCCTTACACCAGCACGATACGTGTTACTCCATCCTAAGCCATACACGTATATGACTTAGAACCGTTAAGTGGCGGGCCCACGCCTTAAACTTAACGCCGTGGTGGCGGACACAACGGGAACCCACCCACGTGGCACAATACCGTTGTATTGGACAGACTTAGTCACCTAAACTACCACGTCGGGGTAAATAGGAAGTTCCTCTGAGTTATCCGAACTCATACACACCGGCCTACCAGAATGTAAGGCTAAACCATAAATAATTTACTAAGCTTGGGCTATCCATACTAGCACATGTGGGTTGTACTGTATACGAAATGAATTGACATTGAGTGAAGTCCTTAGGTCGGTTTGGAGCACTCTCCCCTATCGGTACACAACTAATCACCAATATGTGCACCACTTGAGGCCCAAATCTAAAATCCATGTTTTCCATCATTTTTTTTATGAAAATCACAAGTATTAAAGTTCTGTCCAGATTATTTCAAAATCAATTTTTCATATTTGTAATGAGCCCAAATAGCAAGGAAGACCATTCTAAGCATGGCTAAGCATTATAGTAACCTAGTGACTCCAAAATTCATATATAACGTGGTATAGTCATATTGTTCATAAGGTTGGAATGATGGATATGGATATATGTGGGGTTAAGGTGATAATGCAAATAATAGGAGTTTGTCTAACAAGTTAACACAATTTTAATTTGTTAATGTACAATCGACATGCAGGATTTGCAAACATTTTCAATAACCTCCAAAACATAGGTTCAAAGTGATCAAAGAGAGGGAGGTGGGACTTGCCTTGCAACTGGAAAATGTCAGCACCTAAATCACTTCTTCACCGATTAAGCAATCATCTATACAAAGTACACGTTATGCAATTAAACACCGAAATATGCGAAAAATCCAAAATGCTCTAAAATGGATGATTTGTGCACAGTGGATAGGTACTGGTCTAAAATGAATTTAGGTGAAAGAATTTCTATTTTATCTCATTTCATTTGAGAATTATGAATTTTAGAAGTTTCATCGGTAGAGTGTAGGATTTACTTAGCTACTATTGTGAAATCCTTTTAAGGTGATTCTTATTAAGTTTATGTTTGCTGGGGTGAAGATATGATGTTTTTCTAACACTAACACATTTGGTTTCATAATTTTAGAGTTAATATGAATTTTTTATGTATTTTACAAGTTATACGTGTTATAGGTGTACAGTGTTCTATAGGTTCATGGCTTTAGAGGTTTAGGTCCAGAACTTGCCTCATCTAGCTAGTGATATATAAAATGAGTATTTTAGTTAACTAATCTAACCTTAGTTCATAGGCTTATGGTCTTTATTATCATGGTTTATATTTTATAAACTAGGGGAGCTCTAGTCCATGTTAGCAATTTATTATATCAACTAGAAATTATTATATGAGCTAAGTGCCTTAAGTTTTGGTGGATGGGGATGGAACTATGCATTCACTGGTTAACAAGTTTTATTTGGGTTTCATTATAGCTAGAGTGTATTTCTATATACATTTATATATATACATATTGCTCAATCGATACTATGTGATTAGCACCTATCCTATAATTTTAAAGTTTAGAGCTATAACCTGTACAGAAGGTTCCATATTTTATTTTACTATGTTGAAGCCCACTGTTTGCTGGTTCTATAGAATTTTGGTTCACTTCATTTAGACTAAAGATGAATTTTCTACAAATTTTACAATTTAAGGTTGCTCTATGATGGTTATTACTTACATAAGTATTTAGAGGCTTTTATCATACAGTAAGTATATATATTTTATTTTATAACTTGGAAGTATATGTTTTGGTGATTCTACAGAACTTGGGTTTACTCAAAAAGGATCTAAGATGAGTTTTATATAAACTTTAAAGTTCATCTTATGCCAAACAAGTTATTTTAAAGATAATAGTTTTAGAGGCATTTGATGTAAAGTGTTTATATGTTTTATTTTACTTTATTTTTAGAGAACATGTTGGTGGATCTGTAGAAACTAAGTTTGCTCTAAAATGAGTTGAAATGAATTTTGTATGCATTTTATAAAATTTGTGCATGCTTTATGTGTGATTTAACTTGGATAAATTTTATAGAGGCTAAATTTGTACTGTGAGTGCAAGTTTTTATTCCATAACATCAAAGTTCCCAATTTGGTGAGTTCACGGAATTTGAATCATCTTAAAATGAGCTATATTTAATTTTATATGGATTTTACAAGTTTTAGTTACTGTTCTTTTATAATTTCAGATTTTGTTTCCAAGGGGTCCACTGTCAGTGAGAGATCAATATACAAAAGATCCCTGAGGTTTCTAAGAATCAACCCGCAGACCTAGGCCCATATGTCAGTGAGTTGAAAAGTGGCACATTAAACCTTATAGTTGTTTAAATTCTCGAAAACAAGGTCCCTGACTTCTTTTCTCACGCACAGAGGCAGAACAGCCATGGCTGAGCTCGATCTCGAGCTCACCGGCGACAAACGATGGCTCGTTTGGGGGTGCGACCAAAAGACAAATATAAGATCATGCTATTGCGATTCCATTCCTCTAATTTTCTTGGTCAGTGGACTTCGGAGTAACGCCGGCGCGAGTCTGAAAGGAGGATGTTTTCGGGTGGTGATGCATGTGCTTCTACAATCATGTATTGGTTAATTGGGTGCATGCATGTATATTCTATAGGCTAAGGGTGCTCACCGAGATGCTAGATATGGCTGGGGTAGCTAGGTTGATGACGGCGGCTCGTGTAACGGCTCGGCGGCGGCAAGAACCTCCGGGTGAACGGCGATGGCTCAATCAGCTCCAAGAACTATCTTGCATGTGTGTCCATGAGGTTAGTGAGGCCCCAGGGATGGTGTATACGCAAAGAATCGGACAATGGCTCACCGGAGGAGGCGGAATCGACAATGGCGACGGCGACCGGAGGTGAAGAAGACGGTGGACGATCTCCACACTCATAGCACCATCCTTCAGATTCTTGAGGGGAAATGGAGAGGAGGTCGAGGCGAAGACGCTGGCACGCAGCTTGGCCCGGCTTGGTCTAGATAAGCGGGAACGGCGATGATGTCGCTGCGGCGGTGCACAGAGCGCGCTCTAGAGCGACCATGACATGGCGGCGTTCCCGCTGCTGTAGAGATGAAATGGAATGGGATCAAAACCAAAGTTGTTCGGCATGGTGATATGAGAATGGAACAGTATGAGTTAGAGATGAAGAGGGCTCGACGACGGTTGGCGATGTCCCTCTTCTTGGCGGCCGGCGACGAAAGAGAGGTGGAGAGGGAGAGCTGGAGCTTCCTCCCTCGGTTGGATCGGCACTGGGATGGTGGGTGAAGAGTGGCGACGCAGCTCGGTGGAGGTGAAGCCTCGGTTCGGCGCTGCCACGTCGAGGCCACGCGTCGTACACAGCCGGCGCCAATCTCTCTCTCTCGGCTGTCTCTGGTCGGCTGGAAGATTTGCACAGGGTGAGGACGAGCCAGAATGGCTGCCAAGTGGGTCCAGGTCGTGGCAAACTAAGCTAGGGTGAGAGGGTTGGGCAGAAACGTGGGTGAACAAAAGGTTGAATGATTTTAGGATTATTTCTCTCTCCCACTTTAGTAATTCAATTATTTAATTTGTGGTAGGATAATTTAGTGTGGATTTTTCTGAAGCTAGATGAAGATACCTAGATTCCATTTTCTTTGGTTGCACTCAAAAATTATGGATAGATTACTCACAGAAATTAGAGGATATGGGTTCTTTGGAACTAGTTTGGATTTTAGGAGACCTAACCAGAGAAGCTAAATAGAGAAGATAAATTCTGGAAAAATTATTTTTATTCATGATCAATGACCTAGTATTTGAATAAATTATTTTACTTATACACTTTTATGCAGTTAAATGCACTTTTAGACAAAGTATGGTTTTAGCCGATTAAGAACTACAGTTAATCTAGTTTTTATTAGTTTGACTGATTTATTTGAGGTACCAAATTTAGTTATTAAATCATACCAAAATTACAGTGAGTTGCATGTGTTGATTAGAGCCTACATGAATTTTCCCATGATTTTATCTTGCACGAATTATTTTAGATAATTCGCAAGACTTATGTCTTATATATGCTTCCCTTTCCTAAATGCATGTAAATGTTTATAAAAGTTATATTTGGACTCTCATTAACCTGAGGTGATGTTGATATGTTAGAATTACAATTTACATTACACAGGTCATAAGCTCCTTACCTATTATGCATAAGTTTACTTTAGTATTAAATTAAGAGAATGCTTATAGAGATGATTAAGATAGAATATACCCTATATGATATAATTTATTTGGTCACTTCCATGTTCATGACTAGTCTTCAGATGGATGACCAAAATAGTTTTGTGGGGCTTGACATTGGCCTTGTTGATATATTTTAAGGTGTATGGTTTCTATTTTAACTTCCTCTAGCTAGCACTAGGCCCTAATGGTTTAGTTGTTTATCTAGATCTTAGTTAATATTCATGAGACCTATTATGAAATGCAAATCGAAAATCCAAATGCAATCCAAATCCAAATGCATATGAAGGACTTAAGTCAAACATGGCTATGAGAGTATGCATGCTTACACATAAATTTATATTTTTGTCCTAGGTTAGAGATACAAAGGTTTCAATTTGTTCTAAAATTTTATCATGCAAGAGTTAGATCAACTTCACCTAGGTTTAAAATGGAAATTTTTGGTTTACAAAATTGAAGAACTTTCCTTTCAACTAGTTTTGATAGAAATTCCTTAATCCTAGAATTCGGGTATGTTACACCCTGAACCGGGATGTCACACCCGGATTGTAAGGGATAACGCATCCTCCTTGCCGCCAATTGTTGGTAATTCTTACTGTCACAGATAAAATCCGCAAGCGCACGGATATACCGATGTAGCACTTCCCCTACGGAGTATTACAAGGGTATCGAATCAATGGAACGTGTAAGACTAATTCTTCCTCCTGTTCATCCAAGGACACCAAGCAAAGGATAGGCTAGGATAGAGAAAATTTACAAGTGAGAAACAATGTCTATGGAAAGCTTAACTTTAATCCTAACGCGATACTTCAGGCACTGGCAACCTGCTGTTCCCAGATGTCACTCTACTACGTACCCAGACAACGAGGGCTTAAGTGCTCTTGAGGGCTGTCACCACCTTTACACCTACCTCAAACGTATTGTGGGATACGCAACAATTACTGGATAATAATTACCTAAACACCACGTCTAACCAATTAATATGTACTTTAGTGTTTATAACTCACCAAAGCAATCACTATATTTTAGTTGATTATAGTGAACAATAATCTTGTATGCTCTTTAGGAACTAACCAAGAGATAATTCTCACAAGATAAATCTAAATTACTCAGGAAGATAAATCTATTAATATCAGAGTAATAAACAGAATAAAAAGAAATAGGAGAAGATTACCGACAGCTCCGGAATTCTTCCAACTTCTTCTACTCTACTCTCTTCCTAATTCTAGTATACAAATAGTACAATAGAGCGTCTTATAATTCAGCTCAAGCTTGGAAGTGTGTGAAGAAGTGATGGAGCGAAGCTCCTTAAATAGGACGGTTATGACGGTTATCACTATGCGAATTGTCGGAAATGCCCCGCAACCGCCATCAGGAGGTTATTAGGACCGTCCCTGCCAAACCCTAGCATCAAGCCGGCCCATGAGGTCTTTGGTGTTCGGACAAGCAAAGTTCGCTTTCCATCCCTGACGAAGAAAAAGAAGAAACCCTGAAGATTTTCACTCGGATCTAAATATATATTCTAACTGATGATCTTGGAAGGAGTACTTGGCCAGATTTGTTCCCTCCTCCAGGCAAAGAAGTTTCTCGGGTTCTTCATCAAGCAAAGTAGTCGGGGGCTACTGTGTGGGAGTTATCGTACAAGGTAGCCCATCACGGTACTCGGAGGCTAGATCTCTAGCGTGATACAGGCCCAGGCCCATATAATCTGTTACTATAAATGGCGGGGAATAGGGAGATAGAAACCTATCCTACCATATCTTAGGTACCCAAATTTTAAGGGATATCACATCCTCCTTGCCGCCGATCACCCTGCCCCTATATAAAGGGGATCGGCAGCACCAGTGGAGGGTTGCGCACTCTCTTCACTCAACACTCGATACAGAGATAATCCACCAAACAACTGGACTAGGGTATTACCTCATCCCAAGGGCCTGAACCAGTATAAATAATTGTGTCACCATTTCTTTCTAGCATCTAGCGCACCATATAAATTTTATTGTCGATCTTATAAATCGACACTTCCACTAATCAAGGTCCTCGGCGCCTAACTCCGTGGGGCCCGCTTGTCAGTGAGACAAGGGGAGAAGAGAATAGGGTCGAGCAGGGGAGGAGCGTGTCAGCGAGCTTCCCGGTGACGGCGACGGTGAATGGCGGCCGATCTCAACGGGCGATCAAAATAAAAGTAGATGGGTTCATGGCGAATCTATCGGTGGTCTTCTTGCGAGCAACGGTGGCCGGAATCAATGGCGACGGCGGTAGAAGCGGCGGTGACATTCGGATTGCATGTGCAAGTTGAGCTACGCGTCGGTTTAGGGTGAGGTGATGCATGCATGCCGTTCTTTGAGGCCCAAGGGTGCTCACTGGAGCTTGGACGAGGCATGGGTAGTCTTGGACAGTGATGGCGGTGGAGAGGATGGCCCGGCGGCGGCAAACTCCTCCGGGTTGACGGTGACGGCTCGAACGAGACGACGAGCTGCTAGAGGGAGGCATGCACGAGGGTAGTGAGGTCACAGGGAAGATGTGTGTGCGAGGAATTGGACAATGGCTCACCGAGGCGGCGGGAATTGGGAATGGAGTCCGGCCGCGGCTTCAGACCGGCACCGAGGAAGATGGGTGGCGATCTCCGTGCCTCCAGCGTCTCTGCTGGGGTTCTTGAGGCGTCTTGAAGAGGAGGTCGAGGCAAGCTTCGTGGAGCACCGGCTTGCCCTAGGATGGACGAGGTTGGTCGGGCGATGTTGATGGCGAGGCGGCAACACTTCGGTGCGTGCTCCAGAGCACCGTGGACACGGCAGCGTTCCCGTCGCTGTGATGAACCAAATGGGATGGGGTCAAAAGTTAAATGGTTTGGCATAGCAAGGAGAGAAGGGAACAGGGAGGAGATAGGGATGACCGTGGCCGAGCGATGATGGCGATGGCTATCTTCATCATGGCCGGCGATGGAGAAATGGTGGAGAAGGGCAGCGAGAGTGCTCTCCCTAGGTTTGCTCTGTGTGGGTCTGGAGTGGAGGAAATGGCGATGCAGCTGGGAGGAGATAAAGACTCAGCTCGGTGTTGCCACATCCCGGCCACGCGTCGACGCCGTCCAGAGCACAGTCGGCGCTCTCTCTATGTTTCTCGCTCTCTCTTTCTCTCTCGGCATCCTTGAGTGGTGGCAGTTTGTATACTTAGGAGGAGCAGTCAAGGTGGCTGCCAGGTGGGTCCGGGAAGTGATAGGCTAGGATAGAGTGAGGGGTATGGGTGAGAGGTTGAGTGCACAATGATTTTAGATGATTTTTCAGGATTTATTTCTCTCTCTCACTTTGTTAATTCATAGTTTAATGTGTGGAGCAGATAAATTCATGTGGATTTTACTGGAGATAGATGAATGTACATAGTTTCCATTTTCTTTGGTTGCACTAAAAAATTATGTGTAGTTTGCTCTCAGAAAATTGGAGAAGATGGGTTCTTTGAATTTTTAGGGAACCTAAATAGAAGAAATAAATTCTGGAAAAATTATATTTATTCATGATAAATAACTTAGTATTTGAATAAATCATCTCCCTTATACACTTCTATGTAGTTTAATGCATATTTTGGTCAGTTAAATTTTAGCCAATTAAGGTTTATAATTAGTCTATTATTTGACTGGTTTTACTTATTTATTTGAGGTAACAAATTTAGTAATTAATTTGTACCAAAATTACGGTGAGTTGAAAATATTGATTTGTGCTTTCATGAATTTTTTCATGATTTTATCTTGCATAAATGTCACAGCCTGATTTTTGTTTTAGGATTTATAAATTATTTAATAAATTATTAATAGAATTTATATTAAATGTTCATTAATTTACAATTGAAGTTAAATGTGGGAAATAAAATTTCCTAAATATAAAGCATGGCTGGATTTAATTTTTATGAAATTCTCCATGATTAATTATACTCTCTGAAATTTTCTCGGATTTTTCAGAGCTCAATTCCTAAATGATACAAAGAACAGTTCAGTAATTAGTTAATCAATAATCATTAATGATCTAGTTATAATTATGTTAAATGCTTTCCTTGTTTAAAAATCCTTAAATTATAAATTGTTGTTTAAAAGGAATTATTAGAAATGATCTTAAAAGCCTAAAAGAGAAGATCTAATTTTAATTTGTTAAATCTCAATATAAAAGTGGGCTAGATAAAATTTTATTCTGTACTTCTCTTGTTTCTATAGTTCCTAGATTTTTCTGGGATTTATTTGAGCCAAGGAAGTATTTTTAATAAATGGAATTGCATTTCATGAATAATTTAAATTGAAAAAGGTTTTAAAATTTCCCCTTTTGGCTTTGGGCCGAAAGTTCGCCCAAAAGCCCTCTCTCAAGCACAATATTTGTGTGAAGCAAGAGTATGCATAACTAAAGTATAGGATTTGCTCCCCCTAAATGTATGCATACAAAATATTTGTGTGAAGCAAGAGTATGCATAACAAGATATTAAACATTGAGAGCTTATCCTATACAAGAATAGAAGGCATTTCTCAAATATAGATATTAAAATAAAAACATACCTTCATCATCTCCACGTTCTCAATGTAAATAGACTAAATAAAGAGATAATACTCAAACAAAACATTAGTCTCACATGCATATGCCAATCACGTGGAAATATTATATACAAACATATCAATATGTACATGAAAGAGAAGAGTGATACATATAGCTTGATCTCCATGCATTTCATCCTTGTGATTTAGGTCCACCAACACTCCACTTTCATATCCACATGAGACTGGGCAAAAAAATGCTTATAAAAACATTAGTCTCACATAATTGGATTTGTTATTAATCATCAAAACCAAATCAATGGCACTTGAACTTTCACCCTCAATCAATTCAGCCGGAGGAGGAAAGTGGCGGCCGGATTTTGAAGGAGGCGGCGGCGGCTTGCGGCGCTACAGGCGGCGGTTGGTGGCTGGAGGAGGAAGACAGCCCTGACAGGTAGGTCCGCCTGTCAGCGCCTGAGACAGAGGAGGGAGGCCGCGGCGGACTGGGCGGCTTGGGCCGGGCCGCGCAGGTCGGGGAAAGGGAGAGAGAGGAGAC
>CM020188.1:10094448-10148562 GCA_009805545.1 Oryza longistaminata | reverse complement strand
TGAACTACATATTGCCTTCCTTTGAATATATGCCTTACATGTAGTATGGTAGGATTGACTTGTGCTTGCCAGTACATTAACTTGTTTAATGTACTGACTCTTGCTGTTGATATAACCCTTTGTTTGCAGGTTTAGTCTTAGTCTTTGAGTGATGCGGGTTCCGATTGTTTCTTCTAGGATGAGAACTTAATGGGGTATACCCCTAGTCGGTGTGCTTGTGATTGGGTAGTCAAGCTTCCGCTGTTCTTTAATACGTCTATTTGGCCGGTCGGCCTATGTAATTATTAGGTTGTTGTAAGTCTTAAGTTTCTTTCATCTTAGTTGTGTTTGCTATGTATAATCATGCTTAAGATGAAAGTGTGAATCTAGTGCACATCCTGGGAACTAGATTCACATGAGTATGAGTTAGGAATATTTGAGAGGTTGTAGATCTTTAGCCATTTTTGTCAAGTCTCCTGAATGTGTAACACATCTGGTCGCCGCCTTCGAGTGGTTTGACGGGCACATCTCAGGCTGAAGTTGACTGGCAGGCTAAGGGCCCAGCAATGTCTCCAAAATTCCTCTCTCGAGGCGTCGGATGTTTCATTATGCTTGTTTGATGACTTGAATTATTTATTTCATCTCTCAAATATAATGGAAGGTCCGGAGAGCCTACGACAGAGATTCTTTGTAAGGGGGTAGATTTGTCACAGCCTGAATTTTCGTTTTAGGATTTAATAAATTATTAATAGAATTTATATTAAATGTTCATTAATTTACAAGTGAAGTTAAATGTGTGAAATAAAATTTCCTAAATTTAAAGCATGGATGGATTTAGTTTTTATTAAATTCTCCATGATTAATTGTACTCTCTGAAATTTTCTCGGATTTTTCAGAGCTCAATTCCTAAATGATACAAAGGACAGTTCAGTAATTAGTTAATCAATTAATGATCTAATTATAATTGTTAAATGCTTTTCTTGTTTAAAAATCCTTAAATTATAAATTGTTGTCTAAAAGGAATTATTAGAAATGATCTTAAAAGCCTAAAAGAGAAGATCTAATTTTAAAATAATAAATTCCAATATAAAAGTGGGCTAGATAAAATTTTGTTAAATACTTTACTTGATTCTATAGTTCCTAGATTTTTCTGGGATTTATTTGAGCCAAGGAAGTATTTTTAATAAATGGAATTGCATTTCATGAATAATTTAAATTAAAAAGGTTTTAAAATTCTCCTTTTGGCTTTGGACCGAAAGTCAGCCTGCCAGCCGAGCCGCCGCTCGCGCGCGCGCTCTTGCTCGCTGACAGGTGGCGGCCGGGTTCGTGTGGATCTCCGTGTGGTGCGTCGCGGTGATCGGCGCGGCGACCGGTGGACAAGTTCCGGGGGCTGAACGGGCCGGCCTACCTGATGGTGGCGGTCGGGTTCACAAGGAGGAGAAAAACCTCGTCCCCCCCTTCGTTGCCGCCGTTTCCCGCCGGAGCACCGCCGTCACCGCCGACCCGAAGACCGCCGCCGTCTCAACCTCGCCGCCGTCGTCATCCGTCGTCGTTTGCCGTCGTCCAAGTGCTCGGTGAGTTCGCCGCGTCGCCCTCTTCCTGTTGGTGCCCTCCGTTTGCGCCGCCGTGCCATCGTTCGCCGGCGAGCACGAGGTGCCGAGCCGCCGCCGGCGATGACGTCATCATCGACGTCAACGCCTCGTCAGCCGTAGACCCGTGAAAGACCGGATCGATCTCGGCCGTCCGATTTGGTCAAGTTTAGGTCAATTAGATCTTGGCTGTTGTTTTCGTAGACCGCCTCTGTGCACCCGGTCTACCGTGAACCATCTTTGATGACGCAATAAATCTCTTTTCCTTTTCAAAAATAATTCTTTATTGCGTCATAATTCAATTAAAATCTATATTAATGCTTTAATCCGGTTTAATCGTTAAAAATTCATAACTAATTCATTGTAACTCGGTTTAATGTGGTTCAAGTTGCAAAAGTTGTATAAAATAAAGATCTATATATTAAAATTACCCATAAATTGAATTAAATTTATTTAATCCTTTTTAAATGGGCTTTAATTAGATTAAATCTTGTAAAATTCGTAATTAATTCATATGAAGTCAGAATGAGGCCGTTCAAGTCTCATAATTCATCCAAAATTATGATCTACATGTTTGTTTACTTTATATGTATTGTTTATTTGGAGTTTCTTAGTCTTTTCCTCGTTTTGCGTGTTAGCTTGTCGTTTCCGTCGTTGTGAAGGTTCGCGAGTGCGTCGGAAGTGTTCCAGAAGACAAATTGAAGACCCATTATTGCAAGGGAAGTCACACAGATCCCAAACACAATTCCTTTGAGCATGTTGATCCTATATTAAATTCTCTATTTATTTCAACTGTGCATTTATTTTCGAATGTCACCGGGTGGTGTGAACCTATTCCTTTGTTATGGCCAATTTGCATTGATTACCCTATTTCTTGATTACCTCGCGTTATAATTTGACTAGTTGGATTTATATATTGGATCAACTAGATATATTAGATATAATTGCTTAGTCATGCTTAGAAACATTAGCACACTATTGGGATAACTAATGTTTCACTATTACTTAATAATGTACATAGTAAAGATAGCTCATGATGGTCAATCGTGATTGGTTAATTAATTAATGTGCCAACTAAAACTTGATAATGGTGGGTTGTGAGCACATGGTTTTGATGGTAGTGCTCATGACAATTAAGGACTGGTTCATGAGTTTCGGTTGTGAAACATTAACCGTGCAAACCACAAGCCAGAATGGGCAACGGCTGGACACTTTGTATAACAAGGCTCATTGCGGAGCACCAGACTGAGAAGTGGCAGAGATAAGCCCATGCCGGGTCGCTGGGGAGTCCATGCCTCTGGTTTTTGAGGGGGTGACTACGATCCAGGAACGGTGCCCTGCTTTGAGTTGAGTTATGCGAGGGGTCTTGTCACAATCACTCGCAATGGTGACGTGTCTGCGCGAACACGGTGACATGACAGTGGGTTGTGTCTTGTGGGTACAGTGGTACACCTCTGGCCAGAGTAAAACTATTCGAATAGCCATGCCCGTGGTTATGGGCGGGTCTAACAATGTCTTTCGTGATTAGTCCCACACTACTCATTAATAATAATGTGATAATTGATGGCAATTAATTTAGCTCCTGGTTTGGAATGGTACATTCCTGGTTTGGAGATAGATCTGTACAGCGGGGTATGGTTGTTCAGGATGGTTGGGCCTGTGCAGCATGGGTGTGCTGTTCAGTGTTGATTAATATTGATGATTAATTACTCTACTGTTTTACAATTCTCAAATGTTTGCTAAATGCTGCTTTTGCAAATGAGCCCTATATTATGCCATTCTTTGGTATCCTTGTACACTTGCATATTTGCTGTGTGGCTTGCGGAGTATTCCATGTACGCACTTTGCAATAATCAATCAAACCTGAGTGGAAGAAAAAAGGATCCAGAAGGAGAAGACGTTTGGCTTATACCCCAGTTGAGCTGCCTGTGGGAGTAGAGCTAGAGCTTCGCTAGACCGTTATTCCGCTGCTGTTTTCTTTTCTTTTGTAAGTATTTAACGTTTTTATTATGACGAATCTGTATATTAAATTGTCAGTTTGTGTACCTCGGCTGATTCCTGGACGAGGATTTTATGCACAAATAAGTTCAGAAATTACTACTGAAATTTTGGGCGTGACAATAAATTATTTTAGATAATTAGCAAGATCTTTCTTTATATGTGCGTACCAATTTATAAATGTATCTAGAAATATTTACAAGAGGTTTATTAGACTTCTGTTGACTTGTGGTGATATTATTTGACTTCATTTTCATGTCTTTAATATTATTACTCATGAATGTTCTTAGGTTTTGTTTAGTGAAGTTATCTTTTAATCATGTTCATGAGACCTAATATGAAATGCAAACAAAAATCCAAATTTACAAAGAGGACTCAGGTTAAACCATGTCCAATGTGAGTATGCATGCTTACACCTATGGTTGCATTTTTCTATCTTAGGTTACGAATGAAAAGGATTTAATTTGCTCTCAAATTTTATTTAGGTTCAAGTTAGACTGACCACTCCTAGGTTAAAAATGAAAATTTTTGGCTCTCCAAAAATGGAAAAGTTAGCTTCCACTATTTTGACAAGAAATGTCTAATCCTAGAATTCGGGTATATTACACCAAGTAGAACTTGGAGACATCAGACCCCACACGATACAATACAATCATTCTCTTCTCTGAGTAAGATATTAACATGGTCCTACTCGTGAAGGATATTTCCGATACGAGTTCACTGATTTCCTTCTTTTACACGTATCCTTTCCATATGTCATAAGATATACCGTATTCGTAAATTCTCATGACTCATAGGATAGAGGGTATGCTTTATACCTAACCCTGACAATGTGGTCAAGGCATTTGCTCAGTACTTCTCTTGTGAGGAGTGGCAGCACATGGGCAAGCCTTGCTAGCATGCATTGCAACTAGATGTCAACCTAGAAGATTTTGTTAATGCTTACTATTATGTGGAAATGTTCAGAAATGCTTATAGGAAGGTGATTGAGCTTTTGGGTGACAAGTCACATTGGCCACAAGTGGAATTGCCCTGGATGGTAGGTGCTCCACTTCCAAGAAAGACAATAGGATGGTATAGGAAGGTGAGGATAAATAGCTATCTAGAAGGCGATGGGAAATCTAAAGCAAAGAAAGCAGCAACTGAGATTGATCCTACTAAGAAGCAAATGGTAAGAGGCACGAGACGATGCAAATGATGTGGAGAATTGGGAAATGGAGAGACTAGCTATAAATGCCATTGTTGACGGTCGTTATAGACCAGTTTCGACCGTCTGTATAACTAAAATAAAGGAGAACTAACTATGCTTGCAATGCATATCTATTTTAGAATAATATATTTCCACTTGTACTTGGAACATTATTTGTTTGCAGAGATTAGCACATAAATGGCGAAGAAATGAAGAAAAACTCACTCTTAAGCAAGCTTAAGGATAGAAGGGCTCACAAGTCAGGTGTAACCGTCCTGAAAACCATCATAATTGCCACAACCGCCATGAGGACCCACCTATCATCCCCCTGACCGAATTTGAAGGCCTACTGGGCTGGCCTAGGTTCGGCGGAACCCTGCCAGCGACGCCTCAGCTCGGCCCTCCACGTGTACGCTCAAGATGCTTCCCTAATGACGGTTGGGGGGCATTTCCGACAATTCCAACCGTTTTAAGCATCATTGGAAGGCTATATAAAGGGGTCACTTCATTTATTTCTACACACCTCAAGCAAGAAGCTTTGATCTCTCTCTCAAGTTTAGTTTAGTGCTCTAGTGCTAAGTGGAGTACAATAGAATAGTTCTCAGAGTCCTTAAGTCTTCGGAAGATTTCGGGTATGGCTCTAGTAGCTTTTCTTTCTTCTTTTGTAAGACTTTCAGAATTAATAGAATATCCTTCTTTATATATTCAGTACTTTACTTTGCCTGAGCACTGGTTTTCATTTTTATTTGTGCCGATATAGTTGTGTGACTAGCCTACCAGAGAGGTGCAGTGGTGTGGTTTAATGTTTATGCGAATGATTGCTCTATATTATTCTCGAGGGTATATAGTAGTATTTGATAATGTAAGCATGGCGCTTAGATTATTAGATATCATTAATTGGGCATATATGCTGCGGGACAGTAGAGACGGGCCGCTGATGGTGACAATTCAGCACGGGTATTCCTCCGCATTGATATATATTCCTAAGACACTTTCCCGGGGAGGGTACTCCTTCGTATTTAGCCCCGGTTGGATGGCCACCATGACAGGTTGTCATAAGAAACTCGGCAACCCGGGGTGGTCTTTCGAAACACCAGGAGGGCACTATTAGGGGTATTGGTTGCACAACTGTATACTAGCAAATGTAAACTAAAGTTGAGTGTATATTAGAAGTATATGAATAATTACCTTTTCTATTTCTTCTTCCAGATAGTCTAAAATTATTTAAATGAGAGAATCTAAGTCCTTCTGCTTTGTGTCATTCTACCCATATGATCTGAATTAACCCATGCTTAGACTTTGATATATACGAGTAATGTATATAAATTATTAGCATAGTTCTCTCTTATAAATCTTCCCTTGAGATTAAATAAATACGAGAATATTTTCGGTGAAATGCTACAATGGTATATCCATGCGCTTACGGATTACTTCCGTAACCATAAATATACCAGGATTATTTCTGCGCCATTGCCGGGAATTCATATTTCTAGCAATGTTGTTAAGAAAATACGAAAAGTCATCTTAATGGGACAAAGAAAAGGCAAGTATTAATCTATCTATATTAATTTCTCTACTTATCCTTTATGTCCTACATAATCTGAAAACTTGCAAGAAGAGAAAGCAAAGGAGGAACACTACAAAAGTATGGGAATAGCTCTGATATTCCTAGCCACACAAAAAAAAACCTACTGATGTGCCTACAAGGAGGTAATGTTATCAAAACTACTATATTCCTTACTACTGCCTCAGTTGCTAACAATTTAGCAACTTGCATTCCTATAAGCCACCTAGATGGTCTCCAAGAAAGTTTAGTCCTTGTTTAGATACAAAAAAATTTTTGGCCAAAAACCAACTGCATGGGGCATTAAATATGGGAAAACCAATTACACAGTTTGCATGTAAATTGCGAGACGAATCTTTTGAGCCTAATTACGCCATGATTTGACAATGTGATGCTACAGTAAACATTTGCTAATGACATATTAATTAGGCTTAATAAATTTGTCTCGCAGTTTACATGCGGAATCTGTAATTTGTTTTTGTTACTAGTCTACGTTTAATACTTCAAATGTGTGTTCGTATACTTAAAAACTTTACACCCAAAGAACTAAACACACCCTTACTCCAAGGAAGAAGCTTAGGATATGAAGACTGACGTCGATTTGAACAATATCAAATATTATGTATTTTGTGATGTGGCCTGTCATTTCCAGGTATCCCAAGCTGATGTCAAGACTATTTATGTAGATTGATGTCTAGACTATTTTATGTTTTGCTCCTGGTATCCCAAGCTCCACACAAACCTGTGTGTTCTACTTTTAATGGTGCTGCTACCATGTAAATTTAAGATTATGTGCTAGACATTATATGGGATCTATGTTTGTGTTCAACTTTAAGCTAGTTCCATCTATATCTGACTTGCCATTCATGCTAAATTATTGCCATTTTGCCATTTTGCCATTTCAGAACAAATTCAGTACAATTTATTGCCATGCATGCCAAAATTCATGCCATTTTGCCAAATTCAGTAATCAAATAAGTTCATTACATTATAGTACAAATTCATGCCAAATTCATGGCCAAATATTTCACCGAATGGCAATGAAATTAGCATGAATTTATACTAATTTTGTATCTCAATTATGTATCTTAATTTTGATTGAAAGATTCTGTTATGCCCTTAATGTAATTTTGGTTGAAATTGAAACAGAACATAAGTTGTTTGACTAATTTTAACTTACAACTTAACACTCATCGAGATAAATAATTAGGCCTCTTTTCTAATGCCAGTTAATCGAGAGTGCTAACCGAATTATAATCAAATTAATTTTGGTTAGTTGAAAAGCCCGATGAAAACTTTTTTTTGACTTTTTTTCCACACTAGTCCACATCGCGGCTAAACCTCGTCCACCATGCCTCCATTTCTTTCTCCAATTCTAACAATATATATAGGGAGAATCATGTTCTTGCCCCTACTTTAATTTGCAATACAAACGATTTTATCTCTATTTTCTAAACTTTGTAATTTTGCCATCACTTTTTAAAACTGAATGGCATGTTTGCTCCTAATTTAAATGTCTGTTAGGTGGACCCAGATTAAATGGGACAACATGTAAGAAGACACCTCTACCCCCAAACTTTCCAACCCAAGCCACTGTTGACTGCTCCCGATCCCTAACCCTAGCGATTAGCGAGCGGCGGCGGCGGTGCGTGCGGGCGAGCGAGAGGCGAGAGCGTGGGACTGGCCGAATCACGGTCGTCGCGGAGCAGCGCGGGGTGAAGTAGGCTGGGACGGCGCGAGATGGCGAAGTCAGGCTGAGCTAGCGCGTCCGGCATGGTGGTCACTGGGCTCGTTGGCATCAGCCTCAGCCATACTCCCTCCGTCTCAAAAAGACTCAATTCTTGGGTTTTCGTGTCCAACGTTTAACCGTCCGTTTTATATGAAATTTTTTTATGATTAGTAATTTCATTATTGTTAGATAATAAAACATGAATAATACTTTATGCATGACTTAGGGCCTGTTCACTTTGATGCCATTTTCAACCTTACCAAATTTTGATAAAGTTGCCAAAAAAGTGGCTATATTTAGTTTGCTGCCAAATTTTGGTAACTATATAAGAAATCCTGCCAAAATTTTGTGGTAACTATGCCAAAATTTTGGCAATTGCCAAAATTTGGTAAGGTTTTTTTTGGCATCAAAGTGAACAGGCCCTTATATTTTTAAATTTTTTATAATTTTTTCAAATAAGACGGATGGTTAAATATTAGACACGAAAACTTAGGAATTGAGTTTTTTTTTTTTGAACGGAGTAGGTGACACCATAGTAGAAAAAGCCGGATCGGGTACTGACCCGGTGAGCTCGTCGGTTGACCGGTTCACCGGTCGGACCGCCGGTTCGTCGGTCGGACCGCGGTTCTATGTATTAAGTAATTTAGTGTTGATTCCAGCATGGTGCTGCGGTGCGGCCGCACTGGGCAGCGGCGCGGCGGCCGCGGGAGGCAGGCAGCCAGCGCAGCAGGGCAGCCGGCAACAGGCAGTGAGGCAGGCAGGGCAGCAGCAGGTCTACATCACTACATGTCTATCTATCCTCAATAGTTCGTTCTTACATGTGATGTATTGTTGACAACTGCAATCTTCTGGTATTTATGAGTGCCTCTTCTATTTACACTTTTGGCAAATGGATGATGAATTGTGAACTTATGACTAGTGCCTGTTGCCATGCTTGAGAATTGAGATTGCGTCATGATGGGATAATGTTGCGTCATATAATTTCGTGAATTGATTGTTTTTTTCCCTTTCTTCTTGTTATGTTCTAATTCTCGCGCTAGTCCATGGGCCACACCGCCATACCTAGATTTTTTTCCGTCCTCCGCCACTGTTTGGAGGGGCGACGCGGCCATCTTCCTTCCACCGGCCTCCGTCTGAGTTCGGACGGAATCGAAGGTATTGCTTCTTCTCTCGTAGCCTCCCCTTCATCGTCATCCTCCTCAGCAGTGAGCCTCACGTGGCATATGGATTGGAAATCCACCCGGACGGTGATGATTTCTTTGATGCGAGGTGTAGAACTAATAGCACCCCTCCTGTTTGCAAGCAAAATACCCGTTGCCCCCATGTTATTTTGCATCAATGTGTACAATTGAAGCTTGGTGGTGATGTTTATCCCGATGGAAATTAGTTTTATTTGAATGAATTAGTAAGAACTTGTTGAAATTCGCCTGATTGTGATATTTGACTGATCACAATCTGGTCGCATTCTCATTTGTTTTACTGCTCCTTTGTAGTGGAGTTAGACTTCAAACCTCCTGAGACTGGCTATGGCATGCATCTGACCTTTTTGGGAAAATTTCTCAATTGCTATATCATTGAAAGATTTACTAGTGAAGAGTTTAAACCTTGGAAACACTTGTGATACATTTTATCTTCATATGCTAGGTCTATACATTTTCCATGGCGCTTGTGGTAATATGTGGGCAGCCTTGCAGTGGTAAGTCAGCAGCTGCAGCTTGTCTCGCCGCTGCTCTCTGCTCCTCCACATCTGACCTCACTGTCCGTATCATTGACGAGTCATCACTCCATCTTGGACGCAATGATAGCTACAAAGGTATTGGCCATTACTTGTGTTCATTACTTATTCTACGTTTTGTCCAACTCTGTTCAACTTTATTTTGCTCTTATCATGGGTCCATTTCATCTTGACAAGTCTTCTGCATTTTATTTCTTTGTTAGATATGGTTGTAGAGAAAAACTTGAGAGGAGTTCTTAGATCAGAAGTTGATAGGTCTGTATCACGAGACAGCATAATCGTCGTGGATTCGTTGAACAATATTAAGGTGAGGCAAAGACAATGTACTACAAGCTTGACTTTTTTCTCTAAACAAGCTCAAACTTTTTTAATCCAGTAAGGCCTTGTTCGGTTTGGAGGGGATTGAAGAGGATTGGAGGGGATTGGAGGGGATTTATTCCACACCACAATAGGTGTGGAATAGATCATAATCGGTTAATCCCATTAGGGCCTTATTCGGTTTGGAGGGGATTGAAGAGGATTAGAGGGGATTGAGGAGGAATAATTCCACACCACAAGAGGTGTGGAATAAATCCCCTCCAATCCCTCCCTCATGGGGATTAACCGAACAAGGCCTAAGTGGGATGGTTTTCAAGCATGATATCATTTCTGGTGACTTTGCGGATTTCTTTGGCACAAAAACTAACCGAACAAGGCCTAAGTGGGATGGTTTTTAGCACGTTAAGTTGGAAAAATAAGAAATATTTGCCAAGTATGATTGTAGTCATAGTTAGGGTAGCAAATGAATGCAAGCTCAAGCCATGTAGAGGATGTGATGAGTGCATCTTTATTGATCTTTCTGCTTGAAGCTCAAGCGTCACCAATGAGATCTTGAGAAGTTCCTATATAATTTGCCTCACTTCCAATGTGGCCACAAATAGTATGTCAAGACATACTTGGCTGAACTTAGTTATTGCAAAAGTTAGGCGCAAGCCAATGCTGAACAATACCAAAAATATGTAACTGTCAAAGTTTGCTTTCCAACCAACAAGTTATTTCAGTATGGGTATTTCATGAATCAGTTAAGTGGCAATCTAGTTTGTAAATATGTGTTGCTTTCTGTTGTCAGTTCTATCGTCACTACTAAACAGCTACATGCTTTGCGAATTCTCATGAAAATTGTAATATGTAGTAAATTCTGTGATTTGTTGGCATATTGTTAACGCATGATGCTTCAAATGAAACATGATTTTGAGATATTAGTGTGCATGTGTTGCCATATTTTGATATAATCAATTCCACCTATAATATGCAGGGATACCGGTATGAGTTGTGGTGTCTTGCACGGGCATCTGGAATAAGATACTGTGTGGTAACCTGCTTGCTGCCTTGTTTGTCTACTTCTATTCTTTTAGATTTTTAAATATTAGTTTTACTCAAAGACTAGCATAGCGTTAAAAATCACGTGTCATCAAGGTATGGATTTTAGTTAACACTACAAGTTAGGTACAAAACCAATTTGGAGGAAAAAGATCATGTATGATGGCAATCAATGTTATCTGATCGTCCGATTAATCGTGCTTAATCATCCTGATCAGTCTCCTGACTACTCCGATCAGGGACATTCACTCGATCATAAATTGTTGGTCCAATTAATCGTCGATCAGGCACAATTAATTGTCCGATCAGAGCACCTATCGATCACTTTTTGAACAATTCTTAGGGTTTAGCACATGTGAATATGTGCTACTACTGCTGGTTGCTTTATACTAGGGCAAGTGACCATCTTGCCATCAATTATTAGTGCTGTGATTGCTTTATACTATGCACTATATAGAATATAGGTTCTAGTATTCATAGTACTGATCAGGTCGACTAATCGAGGCTGATCGACGATTAATTTTCCTGGTCGGTCCCTTGGTGATCAGGATCAATCAGCGATCAAATAACATTGATGGCAATAACAAGAGAACTAACTCAATATTAATTTGTAAATAATGTGTGATAATCTTGATCTGGTTAAGACCCACAAATTAGAATGACAGTTGAGAAACAAAGTAAAATAAGCTTTACAGAGAAATAAGATACTTCCTCCATTCATATTATAAAGGCCTCTTTGAATCATAGGAATGAAAAAAACGGAGGAATAAGAAAAGCATAGGATTCTGACATGAATGGAAATGTAAAACAGAGGATTGCAAAACATAGAAAAACATAGGAATGATTGTTTGATTGGGCTGCAGGAAAAACACATGAATTCGAGGAGAGATAAAGACTCAAAGGATTTTTTCCATGAGGTTCTACCTCATGTTAAATTTCCTCCAAAACTTGCATGGGGCAGGGTGAAAAAAGTGAAAACGGCTTATATAATATAATAAAATGGAGGGAGTAGTAAAGTGTACGGAAGGAATTGCCACATATCTTGTTTTGATCTGTTGGCATCCACTACTTTATTGATCTCACTCGGATTCTTTGCATCCTCGGTCTTACTTCCTTCGATACTCAGACACACGGTAAATTTGTCATGGACATGAGTCCTACTGGCAGCTGCTTCACTGGCTGTGCACAACAGGCTGTAATTGAGTTATGGACTAGAGATAAGTTTGGTTTGGAGATGTTTTTCTAGGATTAGTTGAGTTGCCCTGATGATCAAGTATTGGATAAGAGTCCTGGAGGCATGTTTCGTCTGGACAGTTATCTTAGGTGGTTGCGGTAGCGTGACTAATCCTCTCCTGGCATCAAGCCCAAGATTAAGAGCTCTCTCTCTCTCTCAAAAAGGCAATTCATGTGCCTGAGAATCTGCTTATTTGCAACTGAGAATCATGTTAGCACTCCTGCATGGACTCTTTTTTTCTTATTTTCTGTGTGTGTGTGTGTGCCTGGAATAAGCGCATATTGGGCCACTCTTTTTAACCATTGTTGCAACTTGGACTAGATAGGTAGGACATTGTTTTCACTTTGGACCAGAAATCTTTGCAATTTTTTTCACATTGAACTGGTCTTCTTCCTCTGGCTCTCCCTCTCTTCTCTTCTCTCTCCCCTTTTTTGGTTCAAGCTCACCACGCCAATGAACAGGCCCCACCCATGTTCTTGACCTACGTTAGCGCCTGAGCTTGAGTGCAGCACTGGCGGTCTCCAGCTTGAGCTCGATGCGGCACGGCAGAGCTCTAGTTTGAGTTCAAGCGCATGCATAGCCAATGAATCATGGTGGGATATTCTAACTCCATATGGATCTCATCTCTCCACACTTCTGCCCCACCAACAGCTAGTCAAATGGAGTCTATGCTAGCCCAAGTTCCTCATCCGCGGCTGCACCAGCTTGATTGGGGGCAACCAGCACTGCACAATGAGTCTTGAGCACGGATGCATGGGGCAGGGTGACGAAGGTTGAGGTCGACCTCGAGCATGTCCCAAGCTAGCGGAGCTTGAGCTCCATCTCCACCAGTACCAACTATGGTCAAGCATGTGAATCTTGACCTGAAGGTTAGATAGGTAGGTCTTAAGTGCAACATTTTGTAAAAATTGCTATCCCAAGGTGAAAAAAAATACTGCTATGATAGAAAGGTGGTCCAATATGCAATTTACTATGATTTTACACCATTTGATATAGTGAAAAATCATATAACAGACTGATAACTTCCTGCTTCTATTTTATTTCAGCTTTTCTGTGATACAGAAGTGGACCATTGTAGGGAATGGAACACCAAGCGTCAGGAGAAAGGAGAACCCACGTATGATAATAATATGTATGTGAGAGATTTCATATTTTTTGGATCTTCTTGACCTATTAAATTCAAATGAGGAAATGCTGCATGATTTCTCAGTTTTTTTTATTTAGTTCTATAGATTGATTCCACAAACTACAGATATGTTGCATGTAGTTGTATTATGGTCTAGAGATCATATTGGGTAATCATGGAAGGAGGGAGGCTTTGGCAGGTTAGAGCAGAAGAAGAGTATTGTGGGGGAAGGGTTGCAGGGGATAGAAGGGAAAGGTAGGAATGGGTGAATAAATTGATAATCCTTGCTTTCCCCATTCATTACTCACTGATCCTTACTAATCCAACTCCTAACACCAATTTAATATGATGACAAAAGAATCTAAACTAATGCAACAAACTGAACTGATAATACTGGCCCTACGGAACGTGCTGCTAGTTTGTCACGTCTGATGCAAATTTTTGGTGCTTCTTGGCATTCTTTATAGGCTATGAAATCCATTGTTATTTTTGCCTCCTTGGGAATATAACAAAGCATGTGTCCCTGGCATTTAATACAATACATAACCAGGTACTATTGTCCGCTCACCAGTTTTTTCTATTGTGACAGATTCGATGATCTGGTAAGTAGATTTGAGAAGCCAGATAGGCGCAATCGTTGGGATTCTCCTCTTTTTGAATTGTTTCCATCTAGAGGTAATCAGTATATCTATGTCAGTACCTACCATAGATATGCATATTGCCTTATGCAATGTCAAAACTCAAAACTGATTTTGTACTATTTTGAATAGATGGAGTAATGGAATCGTCTCCTGTTATTGCTGAGGCTGTATCATATTTGACTAAGAAAGTGGACTCTAAGACAAGAGATGTGAAAGTTCTCCAACCTACAATAGCCACTCACACTGTAAGTGCAATCTATTCTTGAAAAACTGCCGCGTGATCATATAATCCCCAAATAATTCATTTTCCAAATTATTCCATTCTCTCATAAATTTGGCTTGGTATTGTGATATGGAGTCTTAACTCCATATGTTCTTCAATGAATATGCTTATTTTGGATAGTATAGGGAGGAGACAAGGAAGGATTACATATATGGAAGGAGTCCACACAAATCAATCCTATCCTAATACGACTCTAACTATTGTATACTCTAACAGCTTAGTTCCTATCTTTTTTGTGTATTAGCTCTTTGTACCCCTGGCAAACAATTTCTGTCAAAATCTAAATGTGATGGTGTAAATGCACAAAAAATCAGAAGAATCAATGCCTTAGTCACTTTCTGCAGATACTGTACTCTCTTTATAATGCTGGAAGTGTAGTGCTATTGCATTTATGCTTGTACCTGTAGCTGTTGGAATTGAATCCTGATTTGGTGATATTTTAGGCTCGGACAACAGAAGCTAATTCCCTTTACGAGATGGACAAAGCAACGCAGGTAATGACAGTCATTTTGGTTGATATCTGATATTTCAATTATGGATTTCTCTTTAGTCAGCATACCTTTTGAGTTGATTTGCAGGAGGTGATCAATGCAATTGTTGAAGCACAATCTTGTGGTCTTGGGCTTCCCGTGAATAAGATTTCTCTTGGTCCTGACCTACCAACTATATCCTTTACTGTTTGAGCCAATTCTTTTATCCTGTATACATATAAGTTTAAACAATATACTCTTAAGCTTTGTGTGTCAATTGATTCTTTTTTTTATATTATAAGTGCAGTATATGAAGATCTAGCAATCTTAACTGGCTAGTGTAAAATAATCTTATACAAAAACACCCTTTCATATAGAGGTTTATCCACATTTCTTTCACCTTGCAACTGTTTGAAAATCAAGTAGGTGAAAATACTTCCAAAATGGTAGTTTTGCACATTGAATAATAATTGGCCACACTTTTATGCTACGAGGAAGCCTTGATATGTAAGCTTCAAAGGTAGGGGCACCTTCTATCCGTTGTACTCTCTCCGTCCTAAAAAAAGACAAACCCTGGGTTTCCATGTTCAACGTTTGACCGTCCGTCTTATTTGAAAAAATTATGAAAAAAATTAAAAAAACAAGTCACGTATAAAGTATTAATCATGTTTTATCATCTAACAACAATGAAAATATTAATTATAAAAAAATTTCATATAAGACGGACAGCCAAACGTTGGACACGGAAACCCAGGGTTTGTCTTTTTTTTGTTTTTTTGGGATGGAGGGAGTATAGGCAAAGAACCATTATATCCTTAACTGGTTGTTACATATGTCTTCAAAGATCAGTCGGTCTGCCTGAGCTCCGAAGCCTGCGACGCACTTTCATTAAGCTGGCAGGGCAGTACAGCTTGAGTGGACCTCCCCCACCAGCAGATGCTGATAGCGCAAAGAGGATGTTTGTGGACTATTTGAACAGGGAAATCAGTTCCTGATATCAATTTCTGATGGATTGACCCTATGTAAGCCCTCTTTGTCTTGTGCGACAAAGGCATTGAAACTTGAAACTTTTTTATTGAGCCTAACGGATTGTATTCCCCTCTGATCTTCTGCATAATTATCCAGAAACACCATGACACTCCTACACACTTACTGCTGAATTATGTCACTATTACAACACGTAAATTACACAATTTTGATGCATCTGTTGGTTGATTTTTTAGGCTAATTTCTGTTTGTTAAGGAAAAGGATAAATCCCACTTATCCGGTTCCTAACAGAAATCAAATTAAGAGATAAGGTTGTTTTTGTGATCGGTAAAATCAATCTTAACAGAATTGGAGATAACTCCCGAGCCTCACCAGCGATTGGCTTAGCGCTGGAAGTGGTTCGTAAGGTGATCTCAATAAAAACTCAATTGGCGCATCGAGAAAGAAAGGAAGAAGAGAAATCAAAGAATGAAAAAAGAAAGAGTCACGTCATGCCATAAATAATGGCCATACGATTGGTTTTAAAAAAAAGGAGAATAAATCTCAGTCATTTGATGGAATGGCAAGGAAGTTGCTAGATATCCCAAGGCCACTTAAACTTTTTTATCACTTGTGGCCATTGGAAGAGGAAGTTGCTAGATATCCCAAGGCCATTTAAACTTTTTGATCACTTGTGGCCATTGGAAGAGAAATTTCATAAATCATGATTCTAGACTGAAACTCTGAAAGGTGTTTGATAACGTAAGGGGATGTTTGGATGGGGCTAAAAATTTGTAGCCCCTATTAAACATAGACCACTGACAAAACCCATTTCATAACCCTGCGAGACATTTATTGAGCCTATAACCCATTCTATAACCCTGGACTAATTCGCTTAACGAATTTATTAAGTCTATAACCTATTCCATAACAAAGTTGTGTATATAAAGTATATACATACGTATATATACGGAAAGGGATCATCTAACTTAACTGCTGTGCAGTTGAGTCACTGACATGGCCCATGGCCCACATGTCAGTGACTCAACTGCATGTGCACCCACGCCCCCGTATATATACATATAGTAGTACTGTTGTTGTAGTAGTAGTTGGAGCGAGCTAGTCATGCACCCACGCCCCCACACGATGAGACGCTCATTAGGGCCCCCCCACTGTGGGGATCAAGAATCAGGTTTCTAACCTTGGAATCGGTTTATAAGATTGCACTTAGTGGGGAACCACCTATGATATATAGGATATAGGATTCTATACTTAAATGTGAGTCCAGATCTTGTAACATAATGGAGTCCTTGCCATTGATAATAATTCAAACATGCAAATAACCACACAATTGCAGCGAAGAAACTTGATTATGGCAATGCAAATTGGGAGCGGAAAATTCTCTAGCGTAACGCAATGTTGTACTATAGGAACACACTAACAGCACATAATCATAAGCAAAGCTTTTTTGGGAACTCTCAAGGGTGAAAGCACCCTGTGATATTGGTACAAAAAAATGTTCCTTCCATCAATGCCATAGAGAGATTATTAGAACTAAAACAACGCAAAGCACTGTGCTCATCAAATCTGATAAGAGTACCCAATACAAAAAGAGAGCAGTCTACACCTTGCATGTCAGCGTCAATTTGAACATCTAAAAGCCGGACCCAGTGTGTCTGGGTAATCTGTCGAATTTCCGTCTCAAAATGGTGGTACATTTACGAAAGAACTTTCTGGACTTCAGCAGTTACTTCTTTCGGTGGCTTCTCGGCATGAAGATTGGCCACCAAGGCCTTCTTGGAGTAGTAGTCAATCACCTGGTGGGAGCAAATCAACATTGAAGTAAGAAATACTGAATCTTCACAAGCAACAATATTTTAGAGAACAAGATGAAACCCTCCCGAAGTCTTGGCTACCAAAGGATATGCAATCATAGAACACTCTCAAGAACTGTAAATAACTACATGTGTCATAATGCCTAAAAAACAACCAACTTTTCCTAAATACTTTAAAACATTATAATTCACTAGAAAGAGCACCATACTGGTTCAGTTTGTTTGTGGAAGGCTTCAAGTCTAGACTTCAAAACCTCAGCTGTGTCGTCTTTCCTTTGAATTAGTGGTTCTCCAGTGACCTAGGCGAATAAGACAAATGAAAGCATCAGTCATCATTTGATAGCAGTTTTCTTAAATAGAAAAAGGGCAGTGAAAGAAACAGTACCGCAGAAGAATCGTTGATGCAATACAAAGAAAATAGTAAACTGGATGCATAATTTGTCTTCTATTCTCCACCAAATGTATTATTTATATACTATTAGTTCCTTTATTAACTGGAAAAATATTTGTTGCAAGGAAGCAAAATATCTACAACTATGCAGACTCAAAAGGGCTACAAGGTCCACACAAAATATGTCACTAAATGGATTAAGAAACAAAAAAAAAACCTTGATAAAGGAAATAATGAACTAACAGAAATCCTTATGCAACTTGTATCATTATCAATGCAGTTATAACAGATGTTTGGCAAATTAATATGTGATAATGCAATATTGAATACTTTACAAAGTTGTTGATGTATAGAATTATATAATATAGTTATGTAGATAAGACACCATGCCATAAATATCACATAGGTTAAACACCGTGACATAATTTTATGAAGACCGTCTAAAGAATTGTACAAGATATATAGGAAAAAATATCCAACAATTAAATTGATGAACCAAAAGTCCACGCAAAATAAAATAAATTTGGAAAGTATAATAATTATTAAGTCCATAACTCTGTATTCAACTTACATCATCAACTCCAGGAACCTTTGGAGGTGCAAACTTAGTGTGATAACTCCTGCCACTGGAGGGATGGATCCACCGGCCAGTAATTCTTTCTTCCAAAATTGAATCATCAATGGCAAAGTTAAGAACCTTATCGACCTTTGTACCTTTCTTTTCCAGCATTTCATCAAGCTGAAGAAGAAAAATATTATGAACCCGAAAGTAAACAGTGTAGTTCAAAACATAGCTACATTACCTAAAGAAAAATATTTTTATTGGCTGAACTATTAATAAAAGTACAAATCGAATACCTTCTGTGCCTGAACAACTGTCCGTGGGAACCCATCAAGAATGAAACCCTTTTGACATGAAGGTTTCTTCATGGCTTCATCAATAATTCCAACAACCAAGTCATCAGAAACAAGCTCTCCCTAACAAACATGAAGTTAGTGAAAAATACTTATGGAACATGTTTGCTTTGAGAAATCAGGAGTTCAGAGCTGGCCGGCTATTCATTTGGCCATCTAACTTTTATCTGTTGCTTATGTGGGTGATTTCCAAGTGCAATACCTTGTCCATTGCTTCTTTCGCCTTGACTCCTAAAGGAGTCTTAGCAGCAACAGCAGCTCTCAACATATCACCTGTAGCTAAATGGCATAAGCAGTACTCATCCTTAATAATGGGCGATTGTGTTCCCTTTCCAGAGCCAGGTGGACCTGCATAGTCAGCAAAACCAAGAATTGTAAAGAGGTTTTCTGAAATAAAATATAGACTAGGGTGAATTTGAAAATGTTATTCGTCTAGGTTTCAACCATCTTATCTCTACTATTATAAAAATTGAAGATGTTTTTGCCGGTATTTTGATACGTCATCCGTGTATGAGTCGGTTTTTAAGTTCGTTTGCTTTTGGAAATACATATCCGTATTTGAGTCGGTTTTTAAGATCGTTCACTTTTGGTAATACAAAAGGAATCATATAAGAAATCTGTTTAAAAAAACTCACATGCTAACTTGAGACAATCAGACTCCTAACTACAGCTCATGATTTTCTAAAAATATATATATCCAAGCGAACTCCCACAGTGAATTTCATCTTAAGTAAACCATATAACAATAATAAGATTAAAATAGACTTCACCCGTTGCAACGCACGGGTATTTTTTCTAGTCAGATGTAAACAAATGGACCCCCTCGTGCAAATAATTTAAAGCCTATATTTGGGTTTGGTTATTAACAAAATTGATCAAATGAAGAACCAAAAATTGATTGTTAAAGTTTTAAATTCAACACTCAAGTGCAGCAAGGAAAGTCAGTTGTTGCTACCACAAGCAATCAATTGCTAATTTGCTATAATGCTTTACTAAATGAAATTAAATGTTTGTTAGGAAAAAACAAATTCTTCACATAGTACACAGATTAACAATGAAAATGAGAGGGGCGATCATCCACTTCTTGCTCAATTCTTATACTAAGAATAACTCCCCTTACAAAGGCAATAAAAACATTCTTCTCATGAGATTATTATTAACATTAACTGAAAAATGATTGACTTTGGTATGATTTGTGCTACATTGATTCTTAAAAGAGTATCTCTTTTATCAAGATATATGAGCTAGCTTGCATATTCTTACATCTTTCATATACTTGCATCATAGTCAAAAGGCCTTTGCAAGCTCCAATTAAGATAATCATAAGGACCTAATATCTTCACCATAAAATGCTCTCTTTCATTCTTTTGTGAAGGATTCAATATACAATCAAAATGTATCATTTTTACCACTATATCTAGAAGAAAGTCTAAGCATGCTTTCTTGTTGAAAGTAATTGTAGTGAACACTCTTCTCAACCCCAGTCATGCCAAAACAAGAGAAAAGAAAGTCTATAAATTAAAGGAATACAAGTCAGAAAAGCTATAAGATAAGATTTTCGTTGTCATTTACATCTACACTGAAGTCACTAACTCACTACTCACTAAGCGATAAACAATATACAATATTTGAATTTCATTAGTAAGCATAAATTGTAGTATGGATACATAAAACCATAGTTAGGTCCAGGAGAGTTCTCTTCACCTCATGTCATGAATCACAAATACATTAAGCAAAGAGCTACGCATTTCATGTTTTTTTTTAAAGAAATACCAGTGTTATGGAAAAATGGCCGTACCGACCGATTAATCGGCCGTATATACGTTAACGGTAGTAAAATCGTTCCGTTAACGTGATACGGTGTACATTTATCGTTCACGAACCTTAAAAGTCCGTTTTTAGCTGTACGTTGAATTTGATGATGATTTAGAGAAGTTTTCTTTACTTAATTTAGAATTGTTTTTATCTTGTTACATACATTTTTATGTTTTATTACTTATTTAATGCAACCAATTCTACCACCATGTGATATATAAATCCAGTGTTAGAAGAGTTAATGTTTACTTATCTGTTCAATTAAAAAACAACATGAAGATATTTGATTTATATAGCTGTACACATCTAAATCTTCAAAAAGTATATAATATTGTAAAATTTGTACATATATTCACGAATGTTAAATTTCCGTATAATTCCGATTAATCGTCCATATTCCAATTAATCGGTGAACGGTACCCTTTCCGTCCGACAACTGTATTCTGTCTTCCACAACACTGAGAAATACTACTTTTCTCCCTTGTGACTTCAATGCATACAAAAATATTTTTTATCAGTTCCATGGAACAAGCCAATTGCTACAAATTCCATGCTACCACAATGACATAAAGAATTTCTTCAGGATAATAAGGTCGTTATTTTCCTCAGCCTCATACGCATAGAAAAGTAGAGAAAGAAAACACATTCTAAAACAATTTAGTGCAATTTACCTAATAAAAGAAAAGATTGTTTTAGAACATCAGTCCATCAAACAAGCACTCATTGCCGAAATTATCCATCAAAACAACGGCAAGAAATCTGGAAGAGCGAAACAGTTCTACGCTTGGTACCAAGTCCACACGCACTTCGACCTGGTTTACCCGAATCACAATCAACGGCTTCTCCATGTCACTACAGTTGCAAAGGAAAGGGAAAACATCGGAAACTAGACTTTCGATGGAGCATTAAACAAAAGGGGCGAAAAGGCGAAGCGACTAAGATCTGAACCACCAAGCCTTGCACACCCGGAGCCTAGAGCAAGGAAGGGACGGGGACGAGTTGGATCTCCTACTTCCTCACCAGATCTTGGAGCGTGGAAGGAGAAAGAAAGAGAAGGGAGGGAAGCTAGATGAGGGGAGGCCGGAGGAAGCGTACGGACCTACGAGGATGAGGCGCTTGTCGGGCTTGGAGCTGCACTTCATGCGGCGTAGCAGCTCGTTCATCAGATCCATGGACGGGACGTCCTCCAGGTTCGCCGCCGCCGCCATCGCCGCCGCAGAAACCCTCTCCTCTCTTGCGCTATCTCCTCGTTGGGTGGAGTGGGATTAGGGGTAAGGGACTAAGGGGAGGCGTCGCGCAAGTTTTGTTCTTTTACGGGATCTGTCGACTTTGGTGAGGCCTCTATAATTTTAACTTTCTGTACTCCTAGTTAAAGTACATCCCTGCATCCTAGAATAAGGGACAATTTCGGATTCAATCGTATACTCATACTTCAGTTTCGGAGTAGCCCTATTTGTATGCTTATACACGTATTTATCAGCCACAATTTAAATTTAGAGCTGATTCTTACTTTTAAATCACTAAAAACACGTATATAAAAGTTTTATTCACAAATTACTTTTCGTTTGCGAATATGTCGTTTGGTTTATTCCTCGAATAAGCGAAACGATATAGGCTTTTATATCTATTTGTCTAATTAATCACATCTTATTCATTTTCTTATCTTACTCCACTACACGTCCACTCATAAACATCTATTTAATAAGAGGTATTTAGGTCATAATCTCTACTCCTAATTTGATTCACATTATATGTTGAAACAGGTTTTTTTTTTTTCCTTGTAACAAGAAACCCTACAATTAGAGTAAATAATTAGCAGTTGTTGTAGTATTAACTGATAATATCCCGTGCGTTGCTGTGGAATTTATATGTCCTAATTATCAAAGAAAACATATTTAGATGAGTAAACCACATAAGATTAGCCAGAGTAATAAAAATTGTCGATTTTATTACTATGCTTGGTTATTCGAATAATCGAAATTTGTACCCTAACTACAAAGCCATCTAATTTTATACGACCTCATATGTAAAACTACTAACTGAATGTCACAACAACATGAGTCATATTTTTGGGAGGGTTGAATAATTAAGAGGGGTAATAGCAGGTACAATAGCAGACTATAAGCTAGCTATAAAGATATTTTAAGAAGATAAAAGAAGATAAATAAGAACAGTGGACTACAGATTTATAGCCAGCTACAGCACAGACTCCAAGACACATGTATGTATGATAGGTGGGACCAGATATTGATTGTGTAGTATATGTTTATAGGTAACTATTGTATGAATTGGCTATTAAGTTGACTATAGATGCTTTGGAGTCAACAGTTAGCTAGACTATTAAACTTGCTCTAAGAAAATGTTTGGACTGCTAGTTCTGGAAACTGAATCCAATAAAAAACACTTAGAGCAGGTACAATAGCAGCCTATAAGCCAGCTGCAAACATATTTTAAGGAGATAAATGAGGTGAGAGAAGAGCAGCGGACTACAGATTTATAGCCAGCTGTAGCACGGACTCCAAGACACAGTGTGTGTATGACAGGTGGGACCAGGTATAATAGTGTAGTATGTAACTATTGTATGAATGAGCGGCAACAATAATGTATATGGCAAAAGTAGTCTATATAGATGGGACCCACATATATAAACTTTAACTATTGTAACCTTAACAATGTATATGGATAGCAAATAGCATTAGGAGGAGAGAAGAGATAGAGACAAATAATATATTTTATTCTCTATGGACAGCCCATATGCTTATGTATAGCTTTTGTTATTTATTTGCTATGGACTAGTTTCACAATGTTGCTAGGTGGCTGAATCACATATTATATTGCTTATGGATCACTTTTGAACCACATTGTGGATGCCCTTAGATTGGCTATAGATGAATTGAAGCTAGTAGTTGGCTATACTATTAAACTTGCTCTTAGAGCAAGTTTAAATAGTAGAGCTCACTACTTACGTAGTACTAACTTGTATAAGTTAGCTACAAGGTTAGCTTTATTATTTCCATTCTCTCTCTTTCTCACTTTATGAATTTAATGCATATTTCTTTTTTTTTTGAAACATTAGACGGTAGGAGATCTACCGGATATATTAGAAAAAGAGAGTTGACCCTGTTTATAAGGAAAACCGGGCCCGAAAACCAAACAACTGCACAGTTTGCTAAAGGGAAACAGGCAAAACCAAACACAGAAGGCACAAAAAGCCTGTGACAAAAACGACTAGACCCACAGAAATGCATATTTCTTAGAGCTTGTGTAGAGCTGGCACTTGCAGGAGAGCTAACACTACCCATTTTTTTTCTCTCTCTTCCACATAAGTATATAGCTTGCTTAGAGCTCACTTTCTACTATTAGCCCATCTTAAAGCCAACATATATACTACATTAGCTATAAGGTTGGCTATAATTTTCTTCTCCTCTCTCTATCTATCACTTATACATTTAATGTATTTGTCTTGAAGCTTGTGTTAAGCTAGCTCTTGCATGAGAGCCAACACCCTTTATTTTTTATTACCTCTCTCCTCCACATAAGCTTATAGTAGACTTATAGCTCACTATTATACTTGCTCTTAGGCTGTGTTCTTTTCCCCTCTTTCCCAATTCACTTTCCTCGTTTTTCACGCGCACGCTTTTCAAACTGCTAAACGGTGCATTTTTTGCAAAAGTTTCTCTATATGAAAGTTGCTTTAAAAAAATCATATTAATCTATTTTTCAAGTTTTTTAGGCTAATACTTAATTAATCACAATATAATCGTGTGCTTTTTTTCCCCAACCTTGCCTCCCGAACGCAGTCTTAATAATTAATCAGCATACAACGGTTATCTACACAATCTATATAAGTCATGGGCAGAGTACATGTAATCTCTTCTTTTTTGTAAAGTTAATGTCCACTAAACATCTAAAGCTCAACATGCAAACATATTATTTATTAGCACTCCTAAAATCCCCTTTTTTGACGAATTGACCCTTTTGAAAAACTTATTTCGAAACTAGCCCCTACCAAAAATAGGTCGTCGGCTCAGTGCCAAGCCCGTTGGCGCTGAGGTTGTGCATTGAAGCGCCAATGGGCCTGGCGCTGACCACGTGCCAACGTGGCGGCCGAGGCAATCCCCCCGCCGACGTGGCAGGGAATTCAGCGCCAAGCGCCTTGGTGCTGAGATGTACAACCTCAGCGCCAAAGCGGTTGGCGCTGAGGTTGGACTTAGCCAAGGCGGCAAACCACTCCTCAGCCCATCCAGATGTTAGCGCCAATATATTTGGTGCTGACGTTGGACATCTCAGCGCCAAGTAGTCTGGCGGTAAGATTGCAAAATTCCAGAAAGAGCCAGCTCTCTGCCCAGACAACAATATTTCACAGGCAAAAATACACTATTCATCCATTCCATCCATTACACTATGTCACAGGCAATCACAGACAATCCACTATTCGTCCATCAATCAATCAATTTATTCCATGCATCCAGAAATGCATAAATTACATCCAATCCATCCATCACAGGCATGATGCATAAATCCATCTAGAAAATGCATAAATCCAACATTCCATCCATCCATTAAACCATCAATTTGCCTACAAGTACATAGGCCATGAAACCATCCATCATCTAGTCCATCACTCCATGAAGTCCATAGTCACAAAATAAAAGCCGTAGTCCATACACATCTATCCAGGAAGTATATACACATATACTCCTCAGCCAGTCCATCCATCCAGGAAGTCTTACCTCTTCCTACCCCTAGTGCGAGGACGAGGCGCACCGGGAGTGTACCTCCAATCCTGGGAAGGAGCCTGCCTGCGTAGTGGTTGAGACGACCCGGCTTGCGATGGACCGGCCTGTAACGATTGCGGTGCATCCTCCAGCTGCGAGGCACCGAGCTCAACTGCCTCCTCTTCTTCTCCACCTCCTCTTCTTCCTCCGCTTCCTCTTCTTCGTCTGCCTCCTCGTCATCCCCCTCTTGTTCTTCATCCGCCTCCGCGTGTTCTTCAGCTTGTTCCTCCCCCTTTTGGTGGCCCGGAGGTTGTTCGACGGCATCGTTGGACCTACATCCCAGCCGTGCTGCCAACTTCCGACATCGTTGCTGTAGTCTCTGCAACCAAATTGTTCAGTTAGCGCCTTGGAGAAAACCGGCATAGTGGGGGGGGGGGCACAGCAAAGCTCAGCTGAATATTCATATTTTCGATTCCATGATCTTTTTGGTTTTTGCTGGTTCTTTTCCTCTACTGTTCTTTTCCCTTTCCTTTCCTAACCTTTTTTTTTTTTGAAAAATTTCCTGCTGTATGTTTTTCAACACTTTATCACCTCTCCTTATTTAACAAAACCGGCACATACTACATCTGTTTTCTAAATAGATCACGTCATTGACCGCTGGGCACACGTTTGATCATTCGTCCTATTAAAAATGATCTTTTTGGTTTTTTTCTGGTTATCCTCTACTGTTCTTTTCCCTTTCCTTTCCTAACCTTTTTTTTTTTTGAAAAATTTCCTGCTGTATGTTTTTCAACACTTTATCACCTCTCCTTATTTAACAAAACCGGCACATACTACATCTGTTTTCTAAATAGATCACGTCATTGACCGCTGGGCACACGTTTGATCATTCGTCCTATTAAAAATGATCTTTTTGGTTTTTTTCTGGTTATCCTCTACTGTTCTTTTCCCTTTCCTTTCCTAACCTTTTTTTTTTTGAAAAATTTCCTGCTGTATTTTTTTCAACACTTTATCACATTTTCTTATTAACAAAACTGACACATGCTACATCTGTTTTTTAAATAGATCACGCCATTGACCGCTGGGCACACGTTTGATCATTCGTCCTATTAAAAAATTATGTAATTATCATTTTTTTAGTTGTTTTATCAGTAAAAGTATTTTAAGCAGAATTTATATCTTATGCATTTGCATAAAATTTTTGCATAAGACAAATGATCAAACATGTGTTTAAAAGTCAACAACATCATCTATTATATAATATAAGCCATTTTTTAAAAAACACTGGCACTTATATACTGCTATAGGTGTCGGTTTTTTCAGCCACGGGGTGTTCGAGTGAAAAAAAATGACACAAATCTAAAACCCATCCAAACATCGACATGACTGCACCGCCAGCGTCTCCTATGCCTCGATCTGTTTCACAAAATCGGAAGAAACTCAATTCGGGCATGTTCTGTCCAAAACATATATTGATGCCTAAATCAATACCCACAACATGCCAGATCAATGCCTAGGTCAACAAAATCCACGACATGTTGAAGTCACAGATGCCGCCGTTGGTTGCCCGAGGCTGAGGCAACTACACATCGGGGACGTTGCCACCTGTGCCGACACTGTTGCCTCTCGTCGCCACATGGGGGTCGTCGCCACCTATTCCTCCCATATGCTACAACCATCGGCCTCATGTCATGAACATCATCCATATCCCCTAAAATGTAAAGCAAATTAATTGTTCGAGAACAAACTTGACTTATGATCATGCTTGGGGTGCTTCAATAAATAATTGAAATCAAACTTCATCCACCCATGCTTATGATCATGCTTGGGGTGCTTCAATAAATATATTTATTGAAATCAAACTTCAGCCGCCCATCATTACCCGGTGCAACGCACGGGCATTTTGCTGGAATATTATAAAAATTTAAGATGTTTTTACTGTAGCTTTTGGTACGTCATCTGAGTTTATCTCCGTGTCAAGTTGCTTTTCGCGTTCGCACGTCTGTCCATGCGTTTCCGTTGTTGCATTGGATCACAACGCGTGATGTGGAAGGGTGGAGATCGCATCTTCCCACCATAGTTTCCATTCATCATCCGACGTGTAACCGAAACGGGCTTGTGCAACATCTGGCCCTGCAGGTTTGATGCAGAGCCGACCAGCCCATTAACGGCCTAACCATAGCTTTCTCTCGGTGTGTCCTGTTTGGCCACTCAACCAAATTTAAAAAATACTCCAATGTGCATGTTTCTCAAGAGAGAAAAATTCTGCATGAGACAGCCTGCGAGCGTAGGGTCCAGACCTGTCGAACCTAAGTGGACGAGTTAATTTTCTGTTGAGTTCAAATTTTATTGAGTTCTTGAATTGATTGGAAGTTTGGAACCACCTAATGCAAATAGTGCTACTAACCGCGTGGTGAAACCATTTTTTTTCACTTTTTTTTGTTAGAAGATTTGTTTTTTTCATTTGTTTTGTTTTCTAACAGTGTTAGTCAACGCATGTATGGAAATAAAAATAGGAAGCAGCGCTGAACAGGCAGTCACTATAAAAACATACAAGCAATATAATGTTACGCTATGGAAACAAAATACGCAATAATTCCGGTCAAAATTTTCATTTGCCATTACCTAATTTTTTTCATCCGCAACATCCCGAGTCCACCCCACAAAAATCATCCCGAGTCCACGTCAAATCGGTTTTGATTGGGATTTTACATATATGGGACCAAACTTATTAAACCAGTTCATTTTACACCAAAAGAACTTGCATATACAATATACAAAAATTAGTTACAAATTTCCTCGAATTAGATCCCAAATATAAGAATTGGAGAGCGGCAAACGAAGAAAAAAAAACCTAAATCAAGCAAAAATCTAGCTACAGGAGTTATGGTCTCACCTGTTTTGATCTTCGACCGCACATGGCATGATTCGTTGCATGCTCTACCAATTTGCTTTGTGTTGTCGTCGAACCTCGCCAGAGACACGAGCGACATGAGTTTGCCACCGTCGAGCTTCAGTCACCGTCGCCAACTTCGAGCTACCGCCACCGCCTCCCAAGGTCATATTTGGCATGAAGAGTGCACGGAGTGACCACCGGCGGTGGCTTGGTCGAGCAGCACCACCCGCCACCGCCTCTCAAGGCCAGATCCAGCGAGCCTCAAGCCGGATCTAGTGAGGAGCAGGGTGGCGGCGGCACCCCAACAAGGAGGAAAGGGGACCGACGGTGGGGGGAGGGAAAGCTGTAGGATCGAGATGTCAACTAGAGGGGGGGTGAATAGGCGATTTAAAACTAAAGTGGCACCTAATCAAAATAACCTAAGTTGCTAGGCTCTGGAGGGACAAGACTACTAAGCAACTAAGTTATGTTTTGCAAACCTAGGGTGATAGAGGCTCAATTATATCTCTAGGAAAGTAAATCACACTCCTATGTCAATGTTTAGCAATCCTAGGGTGATATGATCTCAAGTATGTCTCTAGGAATGTAAATTGCACAAATGTAAATGCGACAATCAATGGACAAGGAGACAAGAGAATTTTCACCGAGGTTCGGAACTCGCGGTTTCCTACAACCCGTTGAGGCGAGCCCAACTCCACCGCTCAACCACAGAATCCACCGCACGCCCCTTCGTCAAGGGGTGGGCAAGGCGGGAGCCGGCCCACGGAGGACTACCAAGCCTCGATCACTCGGGGTAGTTCTTCTTTCACTCCGAAGGTGGTGAACTCCAAACCACTCAAGGCGCTGGCCTCCTCCACAATCTTCTCGGAGAGGTCACGGGCAACTTCTCCACAACTTTCTAGGAGGCGGCAACCTCCAAGAGTAACAAGTGATGACGCGGCTCGGAGATGATCAAGTGCCACACTAGCTCTACAATGGAAGCAATGCACTTAACTCTTGGCTAGAACAACCTCAACCACTACAATGGATGAACACAAGGCTCAAATGTGTGTGAGAGAGGTGCAAGGGGTGTAAGCAATTGGATTGGGTGCCAAGAGAGACCCCTTGCTGCTGGTGGGGGAGTATTTATACTCCAACCCACCAAAACTAGACGTTGGGGGCGTAATGCCCCAACTCAGTGCTCTGCCAGTCTGACCGGAGGTATGTGGCCAGTCAGATTGTGCTACTCTACAACGGCTAGTTTTCTAGCCGTTGTAGGGCTTTCATTGGGCCCCATAGCCCTGGCCGGTCAGACCGGCCTAGGCTCGGTCAGACCACCACCAGCTCGTTCTGACCGACTTCGGCTCCGGCGGCTCTGTATCGGCCATCCAGAGCACACCATCCCGGCCTCATGGCCAACCGGTCAGATTGGCCTTGACGCGGCGGTCAGACCGGCCGAGACCCTGCGGTCAGAACAACTACACAGACCGGTCAGACCACCACCAGCTCGTTCTGACCGACTTCGGCTCCGGCGGCTCTGTATCGGCCATCCAGAGCACACCATCCCGGCCTCATGGCCAACCGGTCAGATTGGCCTTGACGCGGCGGTCAGACCGGCCGAGACCCTGCGGTCAGAACAACTACACAGACCGGTCAGACCACCACCAGCTCGTTCTGACCGACTTCGGCTCCGGCGGCTCTGTATCGGCCATCCAGAGCACACCATCCCGGCCTCATGGCCAACCGGTCAGATTGGCCTTGACGCGGCGGTCAGACCGGCCGAGACCCTGCGGTCAGAACAACTACACAGACCGGTCAGACCACCACCAGCTCGTTCTGACCGACTTCGGCTCCGGCGGCTCTGTATCGGCCATCCAGAGCACACCATCCCGGCCTCATGGCCAACCGGTCAGACTGGCCTTGACGCGGCGGTCAGACCGGCCGAGACCCTGCGGTCAGACCAACTACACAGACCGGTCAGACCGGAACTTGGGCCGCGGTCAGACCGGCTCTGGTCAGGCCACACAGTGAATGCACAAATTGAAATATGGGGAGAGTCTAAATGCGAGCACAAGTATAAATGCATAATGACCTAATGTGGCAATTTAGTCATCTCTTTGCTAGGTTATTATCCCCCTTGATAGTACGGTGAAACTAAAAATAAACTAGCAAATTTGATCGCCCTACACCTTGATCAATTCAAAATGAAAACACTAGTTTACCGTCTTCTATTCCTTCGCTTGCCGTCAAACTTTAATCCTTTAATAATCCTCCATGCACACATATCACGTGGTACTAACACAAAATATAACTCAAAGAGAGGCTGTTAGTCCACAATTAGCGCTTGTCATTAATTACCAAAATTAGCATCGGGGGCCTAGATGCTTCAATCTCCCCCTTTTTGGTAATTGATGACAAAACACCACAAATATATATAATCAAACATGAAACATAAGGACATTTTGCAATGAAATGAAAATGCTCCCCCTAAACATGTGCATATCAATCACAAATAGCAAATATGGAACAAATGCACTATCATTCACATTTCAACATAGGACAATCACATGCAAAATACAATGAACTTCACATATGGATCAAACCATTTGCATAGAATGGTCACAAATATATCAAAATCACATCAACCATCCATCATAGCACAAGTTCATCCATAAATCATAAGCATCCAACTTACAAGTGTTCATCCATAGAGGGATCACAAATAAACATAGGCTATTACAAGACCAGGAAGGGTCCAAATGACATAGAGTTTAACAAAACAAAAAATAACACACAAGATAAAGAAATAGCCCATACCCATACATAATATAGCCCAACCGCCTTAACCTATTAGATATGAGGCAACTAACCTCACTACTCCTAGTCCCATCCCACAAAAATAAAAAGCACCTAGAATTCTTCTCCCCCTTTTGGCATCAAGGACCAAAAAGGCTTCACTCTTGTGGAGGAGAAGGAGGACGAGCCGAAGGGGAAGGGTGAGGAGCATCACGGCGGCGATGGTACACAAAAGCTTGGGTACTCTCCAACACTTGGACCCGTGAATCCAACACACCCACCCTAGTGTGCAATCTTCCCACGGATGCATTCAAATTTCCAACATCCGTTCGCAAACCGTGAACATCCTCATGCATCGCTTCATGCTCGGTGGTTAAACGTTGAATGTTCTCACTTACGGTATTAATAGCCCCAAGCACCGGGTTGAAGTACTCATTGGGTTGCATCCCAAAGTAAGCATATTGTGGATGGAAGAAGGCATTGGGATCATACCCATGAGGATGAGGAGGAGCCGCACTTAAGCTTACGCCTTGATCAAATGTTGGTTGGCGCACACGAGGAGCTCTAGGAGTGGAGAGTTGGAGATGAGGCTTGTACTCCTTGTGTTCTCTCAAGTTGTCACCAACTTCCCCCAACTTGCTTTGAATCAACCGCATTATGTAAGGAGCATAGTAAATTCCTTGTCCAATTGTCCCCTTGGAAATGGCTATCTCCTTCATTATAAGGTTGATGACATCAAACCGACGACCAACCATGATGGCATCAATGACATGCCATGCAACACCGGAAATGTCATCATTGTTGCTACGCCTTGGGAGAATGGTGGCCCTCACTATGTGGTTGATCACACTAGGGATGGTCCTCAAACCCGCCACCTTTCCATAGGTGTGCCTCCCCCCTTCTTCATAAAACTGACAAAACTGATCAATGGGGAAGGGGTTGTGAGCATGCTCATCATGGAGGTCATCCCCGTTGTTGAAACGGATGTGCTAGAGCTCCTTGAATTCACGGCGGTTGATAGAGCACCGAAGGGTCCCCGACATCCACTTCATAGCATCACAGTTGTCGGACACCCACACGGTGGCATAGAATTGCCGGATGAGGTCTTCATCATAGTGTTGCTTCAAGGTGACAATTCTATCAATGCCCACAGCCTTGAACATCCCTTTCAAAGCCACAAACTCTGGTGTCTCACTAATGTGCCACCAAGATATCCATTTATGGTCGGCAAAGGCTTTGGTGGCATACACTTGCTCATACACGGACTTTTGGAACCGTGTATGGAACCTTGGATCATTGCAATCATTGGGCCTCCAGAATTGATCGTGATGACGGAGGATAGTGTATTGTTGAGCATTCCTCAAGTTGAGAGTGAATTGGATGGTAGGATCGAGAGGACCCTCATCATCACTTGCCTCATCATCCTCATCATCGTCATTGCCATTGTCATCACCACTTATTTCCACCTCATCCCCCTCAACGTTTTCCACAAATTCTTCCTCACTTTGAGCATACTCCTCTCCACTCGACTCCTCACTCACGGGATCCGGCGTGGGCTCACGACGACCACGGCGGGTGCGGGGAGGCATGGCTGAGAAACACGAAACAAAGGAGATATAAGTAAAAGATTTAGAAAACACTTGGTGAGGTGGAAAAGGTTGCGGACTGCTTGTCAGGGGCGGTCAGATCGTGGACCAACAGCCGATCAGACCGCCTGCATGAGGCCGGTTAGACCGCCAAGGGGCAGCTGGTCAGATCGACAAAGCAAAGCCGGACAGACTGACTTTTGCGGCCAAACCACCACTGACAGGGGTTAAGCAAAACACTTCTCCACATTCACACAGAGGATTCTAACAAGTGCTAGAACAAAGTTGCACAAGTTTGGATCATGAAACAACAAGGACATGGTCTATTTCATCAACAATGGAACAAAGGTGGAGACTACCCATAATCCTAAAATTGAAATAGACCATAGTGACATTAAGCACAAGAGGGCCCAGTAGTCAACATGAAATACTTGACCCATAGGTTTGTGGAGGGCTTGCGTCGTGATATTAGGAATGCTGTTCTTTTGCAACGTCCTCGCGATTTGGAGTCTGCTCTTGCTGTTGCTTCCTTACAGGAGGAGATCTTGGAGTCATCTGTTCCATCTGGGGTTAAGGAGTCCAAGAAATTTGATGGCAATTTACAGGTCAGGCCAAATCCAGCGTTCAAGGGGGCTTTTCCTTTGCCCTTGCCACCAGGGCGAGTGGCACCTATTGTCAGTAAGGATATTAAAGGAGATGATAAGAAGGGTTCAGAGGCTATTCGCTCCGTTGCTGGTGGTGATAAGATGTCTGTTCTCAAGGCTCAGCGGCGAGCTCAGGGTTTGTGTTTTATCTGTGCTGAGAAGTGGTCTCCATCTCACAAATGTGCCAATTCTGTTCAACTGCATGCAGTACAAGAGATATTTTCTGTTTTGATGGAGGAAAACAATGATGGTTCGCCTGATGCAATTGATTCTGAGGAGGTATTTGATCAGCTAATGATGGCAGTCTCTGTGCATGCTCTCCAAGGTTCAGAAAACATTGGCTCTATGAGAATGTTTGGACAGGTGCAGGGATTTGATGTTCTGATTCTTGTCGATTCTGGCAGTTCGGCTAGTTTTCTCAGTTCCAGCATTGCTTTGGGCATGAAAGGAGTTGTTCCTGTCAGGAAGTCTATTCAGGTTAAGGTGGCCAATGGTACAGTTCTTCACTGCACTGCTGAAGTATTGCAATGTGAATGGACCACTCAGGGTCATGTGTTCTATACCGATTTTAAAATCTTACAACTGGGCAATTATTATATGATACTTGGCATGGATTGGCTCATGCAGCATAGTCCTATGCAAGTGAATTGGATTTCTAAATCCTTGTCCATTAATTACAGAGGCCGCACCATCACTTTGCAGGGTATTGTGTCGGAATTGGAACAGTGTGCCCTCATCTCTACACCTCAGTTACAGGAACTTAAGGACAGAAGGGCAGTAGCACACTTTGTTCAGTTATGTTCTGTAACTGATGAACTTGCAGCTGAAATCATTCCTAGTGAAATTCAGCAGGTTTTAACAGAATTTGCTTCTGTCTTTGACGAGCCAGCTGGTTTACCCCCATCTCGATCATTTGATCATTCGATACCACTGATTCCTGGTGCAGTACCTCTTAATGTCAGACCATATCGATACACCCCAGCTCAGAAAAATGAGATTGAAAGCCAAGTTACAGAAATGTTGGCTAAGGGCATTGTGCAGCCTAGTTCTAGCCCATTCTCTTCACCGGTTTTGCTCGTCAAAAAGAAGGATGGTTCTTGGCGTTTTTGTGTCGATTATCGTCATTTGAACGCAATCACCGTTAAGAATAAATATCCTTTTCCCATCATTGATGAGTTACTAGATGAACTTGCTGGAGCTCAATGGTTTACAAAATTGGATTTAAGGGCCGGTTACCATCAGATTCGCATGAAAATTGAAGATGAGCATAAAACAGCCTTTAAGACTCACCATGGTCACTTTGAGTTTCGTGTGATTCCTTTTGGCCTTACTAGTGCACCTGCCACATTCCAAGGAGTAATGAACAGTATCCTTTCTCCTTGGCTTCGCAAATGTGTCTTAGTCTTTGTTGACGACATCCTCATCTACAGTAAGACTTTACAAGATCATGTGCAACATTTACAGCAAGTGTTTCAGATCTTGGTTAAGCATAACCTCAAGGTGAAGAAAAGCAAATGTTCTTTTGCTCAACAACGTTTGGCCTACTTAGGGCATATCATTAGCCCTAATGGTGTCTCTACTGATGAAGAGAAGATTCAAGTCGTGAAGAATTGGCCTGTAACTACATCTGTTAAAGAGTTGCGCAGCTTTCTGGCGGAGAGGACTACCCAAGCCTCGATCACTCGGGGTAGTTCTTCCTTCACTCCGAAGGTGGTGAACTCCAAACCACTCACAACAGGCGCCGGGCCTCCTCCACAATCTTCTCGGAGAGGTCACCGGGCAACTTCTCCACAAGCTTTCTAGGAGGCGGCAACCTCCAAGAGTAACAAGTGATGACGCGGCTCGGAGATGATTAAGTGCCACACTAGCTCTACAATGGAAGCAATGCACTTAACTCTTGGCTAGAACAACCTCAACCACTACAATGGATGAACACTAAGCTCAAATGTGTGTGAGAGAGGTGCAAGGGGTGTATGCAATTGAATTGGGTGCCAAGAGAGACCCCTTGCTGCTGGTGGGGGAGTATTTATACTCCAACCCACCAAAACTAGACGTTGGGGGCGTAATGCCCCAACTCAGTGCTCTGCCAGTCTGACCGGAGGTATGTGGCCAGTCAGATTGTGCTACTCTACAACGGCTAGTTTTCTAGCCGTTGTAGGGCTTTCATTGGGCCCCATAGCCCTGGCCGGTCAGACCGGCCTAGGCTCGGTCAGACCACCACCAGCTCGTTCTGACCGACTTCGGCTCCGGCGGCTCTGTATCGGCCATCCAGAGCACACCATCCCGGCCTCATGGCCAACCGGTCAGACTGGCCTTGACGCGGCGGTCAGACCGGCCGAGACCCTGCGGTCAGACCAACTACACAGACCGGTCAGACCGGAACTTGGGCCGCGGTCAGACCGGCTCTGGTCAGGCCACACAGTGAATGCACAAATTGAAATATGGGGAGAGTCTAAATGCGAGCACAAGTATAAATGCATAATGACCTAATGTGGCAATTTAGTCATCTCTTTGCTAGGTTATTATCCCCCTTGATAGTACGGTGAAACTAAAAATAAACTAGCAAATTTGATCGCCCTACACCTTGATCAATTCAAAATGAAAACACTAGTTTACCGTCTTCTATTCCTTCGCTTGCCGTCAAACTTTAATCCTTTAATAATCCTCCATGCACACATATCACGTGGTACTAACACAAAATATAACTCAAAGAGAGGCTGTTAGTCCACAATTAGCGCTTGTCATTAATTACCAAAATTAGCATCGGGGGCCTAGATGCTTCAATCTCCCCCTTTTTGGTAATTGATGACAAAACACCACAAATATATATAATCAAACATGAAACATAAGGACATTTTGCAATGAAATGAAAATGCTCCCCCTAAACATGTGCATATCAATCACAAATAGCAAATATGGAACAAATGCACTATCATTCACATTTCAACATAGGACAATCACATGCAAAATACAATGAACTTCACATATGGATCAAACCATTTGCATAGAATGGTCACAAATATATCAAAATCACATCAACCATCCATCATAGCACAAGTTCATCCATAAATCATAAGCATCCAACTTACAAGTGTTCATCCATAGAGGGATCACAAATAAACATAGGCTATTACAAGACCAGGAAGGGTCCAAATGACATAGAGTTTAACAAAACAAAAAATAACACACAAGATAAAGAAATAGCCCATACCCATACATAATATAGCCCAACCGCCTTAACCTATTAGATATGAGGCAACTAACCTCACTACTCCTAGTCCCATCCCACAAAAATAAAAAGCACCTAGAATTCTTCTCCCCCTTTTGGCATCAAGGACCAAAAAGGCTTCACTCTTGTGGAGGAGAAGGAGGACGAGCCGAAGGGGAAGGGTGAGGAGCATCACGGCGGCGATGGTACACAAAAGCTTGGGTACTCTCCAACACTTGGACCCGTGAATCCAACACACCCACCCTAGTGTGCAATCTTCCCACGGATGCATTCAAATTTCCAACATCCGTTCGCAAACTGTGAACATCCTCATGCATCGCTTCATGCTCGGTGGTTAAACGTTGAATGTTCTCACTTACGGTATTAATAGCCCCAAGCACCGGGTTGAAGTACTCATTGGGTTGCATCCCAAAGTAAGCATATTGTGGATGGAAGAAGGCATTGGGATCATACCCATGAGGATGAGGAGGAGCCGCACTTAAGCTTACGCCTTGATCAAATGTTGGTTGGCGCACACGAGGAGCTCTAGGAGTGGAGAGTTGGAGACGAGGCTTGTACTCCTTGTGTTCTCTCAAGTTGTCACCAACTTCCCCCAACTTGCTTTGAATCAACCGCATTATGTAAGGAGCATAGTAAATTCCTTGTCCAATTGTCCCCTTGGAAATGGCTATCTCCTTCATTATAAGGTTGATGACATCAAACCGACGACCAACCATGATGGCATCAATGACATGCCATGCAACACCGCAAATGTCATCATTGTTGCTACGCCTTGGGAGAATGGTGGCCCTCACTATGTGGTTGATCACACTAGGGATGGTCCTCAAACCCGCCACCTTTCCATAGGTGTGCCTCCCCCCTTCTTCATAAAACTGACAAAACTGATCAATGGGGAAGGGGTTGTGAGCATGCTCATCATGGAGGTCATCCCCGTTGTTGAAACGGATGTGCTAGAGCTCCTTGAATTCACGGCGGTTGATAGAGCACCGAAGGGTCCCCGACATCCACTTCATAGCATCACAGTCGTCGGACACCCACACGGTGGCATAGAATTGCCGGATGAGGTCTTCATCATAGTGTTGCTTCAAGGTGACAATTCTATCAATGCCCACAGCCTTGAACATCCCTTTCAAAGCCACAAACTCTGGTGTCTCACTAATGTGCCACCAAGATATCCATTTATGGTCGGCAAAGGCTTTGGTGGCATACACTTGCTCATACACGGACTTTTGGAACCGTGTATGGAACCTTGGATCATTGCAATCATTGGGCCTCCAGAATTGATCGTGATGACGGAGGATAGTGTATTGTTGAGCATTCCTCAAGTTTAGAGTGAATTGGATGGTATGATCGAGAGGACCCTCATCATCACTTGCCTCATCATCCTCATCATCGCTATTGCCATTGTCATCACCACTTATTTCCACCTCATCCCCCTCAACGTTTTCCACAAATTCTTCCTCACTTTGAGCATACTCCTCTCCACTCGACTCCTCACTCACGGGATCCGGCGTGGGCTCACGACGACCACGGCGGGTGCGGGGAGGCATGGCTGAGAAACACGAAACAAAGGAGATATAAGTAAAAGATTTAGAAAACACTTGGTGAGGTGGAAAAGGTTGCGGACTGCTTGTCAGGGGCGGTCAGATCGTGGACCAACAGCCGATCAGACCGCCTGCATGAGGCCGGTTAGACCGCCAAGGGGCAGCTGGTCAGATCGACAAAGCAAAGCCGGACAGACTGACTTTTGCGGCCAAACCACCACTGACAGGGGTTAAGCAAAACACTTCTCCACATTCACACAGAGGATTCTAACAAGTGCTAGAACAAAGTTGCACAAGTTTGGATCATGAAACAACAAGGACATGGTCTATTTCATCAACAATGGAACAAAGGTGGAGACTACCCATAATCCTAAAATTGAAATAGACCAAAGTGACATTAAGCACAAGAGGGAGAGGGATTTACCAGTTGAAAGGAGATGAATCACACCACGAAACTACCTTCTATTGGTGCAAATCGAAGAACACCTCTTGCTTCACCTAGGGTTCCATGCCATGGATCAAAAACTCAATCAAAACACAAATCAATCCATGGAATAGAGAGAGGGATCGGAGGAGAATCATTTACGGTTGAACCGGAGTGATTTTGACAGTTGAACCGGATGTATTTGGTGGAGGGAGATGGCTAGGTTTGGGAGAGGAGAGAGAGATGAGTTTTTCGTGCTTGGGGAGTGAGGGGATGAGAAGAGATGAGGAGGGTCGGGTAGGAGAAGAGGAGGAAGAAAGGACAAGGTCTTGGGCCCACCATCCCAGCGCGGTCAGACCGTCCCTATACGCCGGTCAGACCGCGGGACAACGGCGTCAGACCGTGCCCTAGTGGCCGTCTGACCGCGACCAGCCGGTCAGACCGCGCGTATAGGCCGTCAGACCACGTGGCCCACGCTGACTGTGCACAGCCCTTGCACAGTTGGTTAACCCCACACAATAAATTCAACAAAAATTTGATTTTGGAGCAATTTTGAAATGTATGAGTTTAAATATTGCCAACCATTCATAACATTTAAAATTATGAAGATTTGCAATAAAACTCACTTAAGTGCTAGGAGGTGACCTATAATGGTCTTTAGGGGTTTTTGGGCCAACTTCGTTTGCAAATATCTTTTGAATGATTTGGTTTTTGAATATGATTTGAATACCAAAAACATTTTAAATCATCCTCTCTACCAACTTTGTTTTGAAACTTTCTCAAATTCTGTGACATCCCAGCCCAGGGCTTAATAGGATTACTAGAATACTCATATCAACAAGTTGCAACTTCTTTTCCGGAAGCCGATTCCAAAGAAACTCCAGGTTAAGCGTGCTTGCCTGGAGTAATTTGGGATGGGTGACCGACCCGGGAAATTCTTTCCCGGTGGTCGCACCGAGTGAGGAGGGCAGTCTATGACCTAATGAAAGCTATCAGATGTAAGCGGGCCCGGCCTGGGGGAAGGCGGGACGTTACAAAGTGGTATCAGAGCCAACTCTCGCGGTTTCATGGGCGCGTGTGTCGCAGTTGCGCAGGCATGGTGCGCATGGCTGGTGTGGACCCGGAGTGGTTACACAGCATGGCACATGCGCTGGCAATGGACACACGGACGTGGCCAAGGGGGGATGTTCCTGGCCTGGGGTTGATCGACGGGGGCGTCGATCTCTCTTAAGGGGGTGAGGGTGTGACATCCTAGCCCAGGGCTTAATAGGATTACTAGAATACTCATATCAACAAGTTGCAACTTCTTTTCCGGAAGCCGATTTCCAAAGAACTCCAAGGTTAAGCGTGCTTGGCCTAGAGTAATTTGGGATGGGTGGGTGACCGACTGGAAAATTCTTCCCGGGTGCGCACGAGTGAGGACAAAGTGTGCAGAAAAGACTTGTGTTGGTCTGTGAGGGCAGTCTATGACATATGAAAGCTATCAGATGTAAGCGGGCGCGGCCTGGGGGAAGGCGGGACGTTACAAATTCCTTCTCAATCTCATTTTGGCCAAAAATAAGAATCTAGTTTCTTCAAAAGAGGGCCAAAAGGGCATTTACAATCAAAATCCATTTTTCTTGCAATGTGAGGCTTGGAAAACACATACGGAACCTTTTGAAACATTTTCCAAGAGATAGTTTTCAAATTACATTGTTTTTGCAAAAGTTTTGACTTATGTTGACTTGGGTATTTTGAAAGCACTACTAGCACTTGTAGTTGATTTGCTCACACACAAGAGAGGTAGAGCACATGTAAGAGTGCAAAGCTCCCCCTTAACGTGACATGCTCCATTTTTGCAAAGAAGAACCAAATGGCAATAAATCCAAAGCATAGGAGCAAATGAGAGCAAATATACAATATGAACATGAAGCAACCATGGTGCACAATCTCAAGCCACATTAGAGAAATTTATGATATTTAACTCATTCCTCAATTTGCAAAAGCGGGTTTCATCAAGAGGCTTGGTAAAAATGTCGACTAGTTGATCCTCGGTTCTTATGTGGCTAATGACTATGTCACTCTTGGCAACATGGTCTCTTAGGAAGTGATGGCGAATGTCAATATGCTTGGTTCTAGAATGTTGGACCGGGTTATTGGCTATCTTTATGGCACTATCATTGTCACATAGTAGTGGGGTTTTAGTGAAGGTTATGCCATGGTCCAACAAGGTTTGTTTCATCCAAAGCAATTGGGCACAACAACTACCCGCTACGGAGATTTGTTTCTTGGATGACCATGACACAAGGGATCTACCAAGCATTTGGCAACTACCGGATGTGTTCTTTCTATCCACTTTGCAACCGGCATAATCCGAATCGGAATAGCCAACAAGCTTAAACTTAGCACCTTTTGGGTACCACAAGCCAATTGTAGAGGAATGCTTTAAATATCTTAGAATCCTTTTCACAGCCACTAAGTGACACTCCTTAGGAACGGCTTGAAACCGTGCACACATGCAAATACTAAACATGATATCTGGCCTAGATGAGGTAAGGTAAAGCAAGCTACCTATCATGGAACGATAAAGCTTTAAGTCTACCGGTTTACCTCCCTCATCAAGGTCGAGATGCCCGTTGGTTGCCATAGGTGTCTTGATGGGCTTCGCATCCTCCAAGCCAAACCTCTTTGAGTAGATCCTTGATGTACTTGGTTTGGCTCACGAACGTTCCATCCTTGAGTTGCTTGCTTTGAAGTCCAAGGAAGAAGCTCAACTCTCTAATCATGGACATCTCCAATTATCTAGACATCATATCACCAAATTTCTTGCAAAATACCTCATTAGTAGAACCGAATATGATGTCATCAACATAAATTTGACACACAAAGAAATCATCACCAATGATTTTTTGTGAAAAGGGTGGTGTCAACTTTTCCAATTTTCAAATCCTTTGACAAAAGAAAATCTCTCAATCTTTCATACCAAGCTTTAGGAGCTTGTTTTAAACCATAAAGAGTTTTTGAGAGTTTATAAACATGGTTAGGATTTCTAGGATCTTCGAAACCGGGAGGTTGTTCAACAAAGACAAGTTCGGCAATTTCACCATTTAGAAAAGCACTTTTCACATCCATTTGAAATAGTTTTATATCAAAACATGATGCAAAAGCAAGAAGGATGCGAATAGCCTCAAGTCTTGCCACGGGGGCAAAAGTTTCACCGAAATCCAAAACTTCAACTTGTGCGAATCCTTGTGCCACCAATCTTGCCTTGTTTCTCACCACCAACCCGTTCTCGTCTTGTTTGTTCCACCCACTTTGTCCCTATGACATTGTGGTATCTTGGTCTTTCAACCAAAGTCCACACCTTGTTTCTTGCAAAGTTGTTGAGCTCTTCATGCATAGCATTCATCCAATCCGGGTCACAAAGAGCTTCATCTACATGTTTTGGCTCAAGACAAGAAACAAACGAGTAATGTTCACAAATCGAAGCGACGTGAGATCGAGTTTGAACACCCTTACTAATGTCACCCAAAACTTGGTCAATTGGGCGACCATTGGAAAGAGCGGTGTGTATCCTTGGTGGCATAGGTGGATCTTGTGCCTTCTCCTCCTCTACTTCAACTTGAGCTTGACTTGGCGTAGCTGAAGTAGATGGCTCATCTTGATTGGAGGTGGATGGCTTGTCTTTCACTTCAATAGGCTTGACATCTCCAACAGACATGTTCTTCATAGCTCTCATCAAGCCATCATCACCTACATCAACCAAATTCTCGTGCCCCTCTTGGGAGCTATTAGTCTCATCACATTGAACATCGGCGGTTTCTTCCACAATACCTTTGTTCTTGTTGTAGACCCGGTATGCCTTGCTATTTCAGGCATAACCTAGAAGAAACCCTTCATAACACCAACTTTCAAATTTAGTTAGTCTAACACCGTTTTGGTAAATATAACACTTGCAACCAAAAACTCGAAAATATGCAACATTTGGCTTCCTCCCAACAATTAGCTCATAGGAAGTCTTTTTCAAGAGACGATGTAAATAAAGCCTATTGGTTGCATGGCAAGCGGTGTTTATGGCTTCCGCCCAAAAGGAATCGGAAACACCATATTCATCAAGTATAGTCCTTGCCATCTCAATCAATGTACGATTTTTCCTCTCTACTACACCATTTTGTTGAGGTGAGTAGGTAGCGGAAAGCTCGTGCTTAATACTAAGATCATCACAATAGTTCTCGATATTAGTATTCTTAAACTTGGAATCATTGTCACTTCTAATTTTCACAAGAGTGCAACTAAATTCATTTTGGGCCCTTTTTGCAAACTTTTTAAAAAGCTCGGCAACAATAGACTTATCATGCAAAAAGAACACCCATGTATAGCGAGAATAATCATCAACAATCACAAGACAATGACTATTACCACCAATGCTCTTATAGGTTGTTGGGCCAAACAAATCCATATGCAAGAGCTCCAATGGTCTAGATGTGGACATGATACTCTTAGTAGGATGCGAGCATGCAACTTGCTTGCTGGCTTGACAAGTACTACAAAGTTTATCCTTCTCAAACTTCACATCTTTCAAGCCCACAACTAGATCACGTTTTGAAAGTTTGCTCAATTGATTCATGCCAACATGGGCTAGCCTCCTATGCCAAAGCCAACCCAATGAAGTTTTTGCAACTAAACAAGTTTTCAAATTTGCTTCACTAGAATTGAAATCAACCAAATAAAGATTTCCATATCTAAAACCTTTGAACACACAAGACTTGTCATGAAGACTAGAAACAATAACCTCTTATGGGAAGAAAGCACATGACAAGCCAAGATCACAATTTGAGCAACCGAAAGCAAACTGAAATTTAGAGATTCAACAAGAGAGACATTATCAATTGACAAATCATTGGACATAGCAATTTTACCTAACCCAATTACCTTTCCTGATGAACCCTGAGCTCCACTCGAGACACTCAACGCTATTATTGGCCCGATCTTTCGGTGAGTTGTAGATAACTACGATTTGGGAGAAACGTTGACGACCCGACTACAACCGTACGAGATGTTGTTGTGTTGCGCCTTAGCGATCGATACACCTCTCCGTGGGTTGTTGATCTTGCCGGTGCAAATCAACCTTATTCCTGCAAGCAAATCGAAGAAACAAGTAAGAACAAGATAAAAGCAATCTGAATTGCAAATAGGAATGAATACGCACGATAAGTTGGGGTTTCGAATACAAGCAGACGGACGGTCTAGCCGACACGCGCGCTGCAAGGAAATAGCAATGTTTAAACTTTCATCTAAACAAAACCCAAGAAACCCTTAAGGGGTACCAAGCTATTTATGGAGATGGGAGGACCCTAGGTCGTCCTCCACCTGGTTGGGGCGCACCCAACATGGGCCCCACATGGGCCGGGGTCCCAAATATAGTTACAAGCCTAAAGGCCCATGACAGGTGACGCAGCACCTTGTTTCTTCATCTGCGGTTGACTAGGATGGAAGTTGGTGATGAGGCTGGATCCGTTGGAAAGAGGACTCCGAGAGCTTTCCATCAATTACTCACGAGTCCAAAATGGAGGTCGTATGCAGATTCGGCAACCGTTTGAAGTCAGCAGTGTAGCAGGTGGCCGAATCGAATTCTAGCACTTGGAGGAGTTGATCTTGATGTCATCTTGTGCATCCATGGTGTGAGCAAAGGTTGTATCTGTAGTAGCCATGTTCACATCATCCTCCCCTTCTTCACGGAAAACCGTCCTCGGTTTTTCCATATGGTGCTCTTCGAATAGTCCATTTAAAACAACCTGTTTCACCAAATCAAAACTAGAGAAACTCTAAGAACAACACGACTCTCTAGCTTGCAAGTTTTATCCATTTCTACAGGAGGTTCTAAACCGGAACAGATGTAAACTCTATGCACCAAATATATTCCTCTATCATCATATTCGCCAAAGATATGAAAAATAGCATTAGTTGGAAAAGGCAAGTCAGATTTAGCAAATAATTTCTCCTTCAAATTATCGAGCTCACAAAAATCATCAAACTGAACATAGCTCAAAGTATTTAAAGAAGATAGTAATTTATGTTCCTCAACTTCATTAGCAATGTGAACAACATGCTTAAAATCAGCACATAATGAAACTTTAGAAATAGCATGTTCATTCGCTAGTTGTGGCATGGACATAAGTGAAGCATTATCACACAACTCTTCTATGTCACAAGGAACATCAAGTAAATTAACTTGTGACAAAGGTAACTCAGCAATTGATTCAACCAATGGTTGCTCTACTATAGCATGAAAAGTGGACAATTATAGCTCACCTTGAGAATACCTTCATGTCTCTCAGCACCATTTAATTTACCTTGCGAACTTTCTTCAGACATCGCAGGTGCTTCATCCACTTTCTTCTCAAATATACCATTCTCCTCCTTTTGTTGGATGTGCTGATCTTCATGCAAAACGTTAGTAACAGGGGAGACAAAAGATTGCTCCTCCAATGTTTGCACATCATCATTGCATAAGTATATAGGAGATTCAGAAATAGGAGATAAATCACATTGGTCATGCGTCCTCGCCTTTGATATGATCCGACTCTCAATGCTACGAGCAAGCATGAATAAGTGTCCAATATGATTATATTTCATATTAGCAAGCAAAACCTAAATTTTAGAATTAAGCCCCTTGAAAAATCTGCGCATTATGTTTTCATTGCACTCTTCTATATCACTGTAGATGATACAAACTTTAAATTCACGGATATACTCCCTAACAGTTCTTTCACCTTGTTTCAGATGTTCTAATTTCTCACGGAGAGTACATTTGTAATAAGAACTCACAAAACGCTTTCTCATCATGTTTTTGCATTCATCCCAAGTTTTAGGTTTGTTACTAACATAACTCCACCAAAAGAGAGCATTTGATCCTCCTATATCTACTGCCGCAAACCCCCAAGTTCCCCCACATGTTCCTAATGCTTATAATGATGTTGCTAGGGGGTATCCACCCGATACTAGGCAAGGCCAATATAACCATATTGCGCCGCAAACGCAACCTATTAGGCCACCAAATCCACCACCAAATCAACATAGGCCTGATAATATGGAGGAAATAATTAGTGGGATTATTAGGGATAAATTCGGGATTGAAACTAGGAATCGTGCTAAGGTTTACCAAAAGCCGTATCCTGACTATTATAATAATGTGCCATTTCCTCGTAATTATAGAGTTTCCGAATTTACCAAGTTTAGTGGTGAAGATAGAAGGACCACATGGGAGCATGTAGGTCAATTTTTAGCGCAACGTGGTGAGGCTAATAGTGATACTTTTAAATTGCGCTTGTTTTCTTTATCTTTGTCCAGTACCGCTTTTACATGGTTTACTTATTTACCGGCAAATTCTATTCATACTTGGGCTCAATTAGAACAAAGATTTCATGATTATTTCTATATTGGAGAAACTGAGCTTAGGTTATGTGATTTAACATCGGTTAAGCAAAAATATAATGAGCATGTCATTGATTATATTAAGAGATTTAGGGATGTTAGAAACCGATGTTATAGCTTGAATATAACTGATAGAGATTTGGTTGGTCTTGCTTTTAATGGTTTAATTGCTCCTCTTAGAGAAAGACTAGATGGCCAACAATTTCTTGATGTTAGTCAACTTATGCAAAGGGCTCTGGCTCAGGAAAGCCGGGTTAAGGATAATAAGAAATTTGTTAGACCATATGAGAAAAAGCCTAATGTTAATGTGATTGATTACCCTGAGGCTAGTGATAGTGAAGATGAGGGTGATCATGATATGTATGTTGCTGAATGGTCATGGACTAACAAAAACAAGCCTTTTGTTTGCTCTAATCTAATACCGACTCCTCGTAAAGATCGGCAAAGTGAGGTTATATATAGTTTTGATGTGGCAAAGTGTGATAAGATCTTTGATTATCTTTTGCAAGAAAAATAAATTAAATTACCTAACGGCCATATCATACCATCTCAAGAAGAATTGAAACATCGAGCTTATTGTAAATGGCATGATTCTCACACTCATTCTACTAATGATTGCAATGTGTTTCGATGACAGGTTCAATCGGCCATAGATGAAGGACGATTGATGTTCACTGATGGTTCCAAGATGAAGCTTGATCATGATCCTTTTCCGATAAATACAATTAATTTCAATGATAAGAAGGTGTTGATTCGGCCAGAGCAAGCCGAATCTACTAAGGGAAAAGGAATGGTCATTGGTGAACCGAGGCCAAAGATGATAGTGCCAAAGAAGCTGGAGGTTGGTGTTTGAAAGGAAAATAAGAGTGAAGCTTCAACTTCTAAAACCCCTAGGAAGACCAAGGTGACCTTTGATATGCTTTTGGAGAAGTACGAGAAGCAAGGTGGTGGGAAAGCTCACAACAAAGGGAAAAGACCAAGATAACCTCCTAGGGAGCGATTTGGTCATTCACCAAGATGGTCGGAATCACCTCAATATAATTGTTCTCAAAACATGTCATGGGGTCCTTATTCAATGCCGCCGGCGGGTTATCCTTATCCTTATTACATGTCATGGGGGGCAACACCGCCAATGTTCAATCATATGCCTCCAATGCAATTCAATCAAGGGTGGGGAGGACCAAGGTGGCCAATCCATGAGCGTTTGTCTTCACCAAACAATGGACGGTTTTATGGCAAGAACCGGGCCAATGAAGAAAAGAGGGAAGGGAAGCGTATTAAGGTGGAGGCAAGAACTTCGGAAGTGATTACCATCAAAGTGGGGTCTCATGATGTGCCAATACCTTCTGGAGACGAAGTTGGAGAGTCCTCAAGCAACAAACCCGAAGCCGGTACCTGCTCATCGCAGTCGGCCGGTCTGACCAGGCCTTCTGGCCGGTCTGACCGGGGCCATACGGCCGGTCTGACTGGGCCATCTGGCCGGTTTGACCGCCGATCCGACGATGGTACCGGCGCCTCAGGCCGGTCTGACCGCCCACCAAATGTCGGTCTGACCGGCGCATCTGGCCGGTCTGACCGGTGGTCTACGTCTGGTCTGACCGGGCTCCAGCGCCGGTTTGACAGGAGATTTGCAAAGGGCAATGCGGGGGCTTCATCGTCATCAAGTAGACTCAATAGGGGGCACTATTTACCTCCTGGAATAGAGCTGAAACCTAGGTGGATGCCTAAGGATTTAACGGCTACTCAAAGGAGAAGGTTGCAACGTCTTCGGGCTCAAGAAATAAGAGAGAAAAAGGCCGAAGAGCAAAGAGATTGAAGGTTCAATGAGTTGCGACCACCACCGGTATGGAGGCGTAAATCCATAGAGAAGGAGGAACCGGTTGTTGTAGAGAAGAAGGAAGAACAATCGGTTGCTAAAGATGAGTCATCTCCAAAAGAAGACATGAATATCAACATGGTATGTATGTTGCCTATGGAGTTTTGTGCTATGGATGAAACCGAGGTTGCTCAATTTTCATTAGGTCCTAAAGATGTGGTTTTTGAGAAGCCCGATGAATCAAATCGTCATATGAAGCCTCTCTATCTCAAAGGTCATATTGATGGGAAGCCGGTCTCTAGGATGCTAGTGGATGGAGGTGCCGCTGTGAATTTGATGTCGTACTCGTTGTTCAAAAAGCTGGGGCGTGGAGACGATGAGTTGAAGAAGACCAATATGATTCTCAATGGCTTCAATGGCGAACCAACGGAGGCAAAGGGTATCTTTTCGGTGGAACTTACCATGGGGAACAAGACGCTACCAACCGCTTTCTTCATTGTCGATGTGCAAGGTAATTACAATGTTATTTTGGGTCGTTGTTGGATCCATGCCAATTGTTGTGTGCCTTCTACCTTGCATCAATGTTCAATTCAATGGGATGGCGATGATGTTGAAATTGTTCAAGCGGATACATCGGCCGAGGTTGCAATGGCCGATGCTACTTTTGAGTGGCGTCATGGGAATATTCAATGCTTATCGGGGAGGGATCTTTCTAGCTATGATTTTATTAGAGTAAAGTCCATCACCGGTCCCTAAACTTGTACCGTTGTGTCATCCCGGTCCCTAAACTCGCAAATCGACCGTTCAGGTCCTCAAACTTGTTCGACTGTGTCATCCTGGTCCCTAAACTTGCAGATTACTCGTTTAGATCCTCCTAGGGGTGAAAACGGAGCGGATATTATCCGATCCGATCCGCTCCGAATCCGTCCGATGTGAGGATATGGTAAGGGTTTTTAGATATCCGGCCGGATGCGGATGCGGATATGGTATCGGTAATATCCGGCGGATACGGATTATCCGCTATTTTAAGCGGATTATCCGATAAACATTTTGGCAGATAATCCGAATTTCACAGCCCATATAACCACTCAATTTGGCCCATTTGACATGTGCATTTTCATCGTGCAAAGATTCAGCCCATCCAGGTCTACCTTATCCTTCAATCTATCCAGGAGTTCAGTCCGTGACTCCGTCGACGTCGCTTCAACCAATTTTTTCATCAAGACTTCTCTTCTTCTAGTCCTTCCACGCTACCGCCTGACTTCTCCACCCAGCGCTGTGCCCTACCGTCTCCACCCCAGAGGCGCTGCGCTGGTCACCTGGTTGTCTCCGTCTCGGCGCCGGCGACGCCTCCTGCCATCGTGATGCCAATACTATATGTGTCGATTACATGCTTTTGGACAGAAGACAAGTCAATCGTTAACAACTTGACATTATATTATGATGTGATCATGTGAATTGTGATATTGCTATCTCATTGTTGCTCATTGTACAGATGATTAGATGTTGTATCGATTGTATATACATGTCACATCCGATTATTTTCATTCGTTTCCGACCCGAGTCCGCACCGACTCCGCACCATTTCCGACATCCGAAATAATCCGCTCCGTATCCGCATCCGCACATTATCCGCACCGCCTCCGAATCCGATTAAAAAATATGGTACAGGAAATGGTATGACTACTATCCGTCCGAATCCGATCCGTTTTCACCCCTAGATCCTCCAACTTGTTCAATTGTGTCATGTCGGTCCCTAAACTTAGATTTGAATATCATCTGGGTCAAATAGGACGGTCTAAAGACTTTATATTTAAAAATAATTCATAACTTTTTCATGTGAATTGTAATGAAGACAAACTTTATATCGTAGCCCTCGACGCGATCTACATCTTTGTAGTTGAATTTATTTTTATTTTAAGTCATTTTTTGTCCCAAAATGTAACTTTAAAATCAAAATTTCAAAATCTATAAACATGCAACAATATTTTGGGACCCTAAACAGTTTTAATTCAAAAACTTTTCAAAACTACAAAGTTCTAGTCGCATCGAGGGCTACAATTTTGATATAAAGTTTGTCTTTGTTAGAGTTCACATGAAAAATTTATGAATTATTTTTTGATATAAAGTTTTTAGACCGTCCTGTTTAGGGACCGGGGTGACACAACTGAACAAGTTGGAGGACCTAAACGAGTGATCTGCAAGTTTAGGGACTGGATGACACAATCGAACAAGTTTGAGGACCTGAACGGTCGATTTGAGAGTTTAGGGACCGGGATGACACAGCGGGTACAAGTTTAAGGACCGGTGATGGACTTTACTCATTTTATTAGTATCTCCGATGGTAATTTGTACCTATCTTTGTAAAGCCGGCTAGTGTAGCACGCTTTAAGCCATATAAATTTGTATAATGAGTAAAGAGGCTAATTTAGAGTGGTTACAAAAGAGGATGCAAGAATATCGGTCTACAAAGAACGATATTGGTGAAACTATCGAAGATTTTGATAAAGTGGAGAAGCTTGTATAAGGGTTTACATCGGGCGATCCATTGGAGGAAGTAGACATAGGTGGTGGAACTAATCCAAGGCCAACTTTTGTAAACAAAAATATGAGAGCCGATTATAAGGTTAAGATAATCGAGCTACTTAAAGAGTATGTTGATTGCTTTGCATGGGAGTACCATGAGATGCCGGGTCTTAGCCGTGAGCTTGTTGAGCATCGGCTTCCAATTAAACCGGGTTTTAGGCCTGATAAGCAACCACCTCATCGTTTTAATCCTTTGCTTTATGACCGAGTCAAAGAAGAGATTGATCGGTTGTTGAAGGCGGGGTTTATTAGGCCATGTCGTTATGCGGAGTGGGTTTCTAGCATAGTCCCGGTGGAGAAGAAGGGGAGTGGTAAGATTAGAGTTTACATAGACTTTAGAGATTTAAATAAAACTACTCCCAAAGATGAATATCCTATGCCTATAGCCGACATGATGATTAATGATGCCTCGGGTCATAAGGTGATTAGCTTTTTAGATGGTAATGCCGGCTACAATCAAATCTTTATGGAGGAGGAGGATATGTACAAAACGGCTTTTAGATGCCCGGGATGTGTTGGTTTGTTTGAGTGGGTTGTCATGACTTTTGGAGTAAAGAACGCTGGTGCAATATATCAAAGGGCAATGAATTTGATCTTCCATGATTTACTAGGTATTATCTTAGAAATCTAAGGAATATATCATTACATATTTGAGCCGCCGTCTTTTGGATGCTGAAACGAGGTATGTCTTTATAGAGAGACTTTGTTTATGCTTATACTATGCTTGTAACAAATTGCGGCATTATTTGTATCTAGTAAATGTATAGTTGCTTGTCAAGCCGATGTTATTAAACACATGTTGCAAAGGCCAGTTCTAAGTGGGAGAATTGGCAAGTGGGCATATGCTTTGATAGAATATGATTTGGCTTATGAACCGTTGAAATCTATGAGAGGCCAAATTGTATGTGATTTTATAGTAGACCATCATGTAGATATTACTTATGAGGAAGAGGATTGCGTAGTTAAAGTTATACCTTGGAAGATTTATTTTGATGGATCTTCTTGCAAAGAAGGTCAAGGCATAGGGGTAGTTTTGTTTTCACCTAATGGCATGTGTTATGAAGCATAAGTTCGTTTGGAATATTATTGTACAAATAATCAAGCCGAATACAATGCTTTGTTATTCGGCTTACAAGTCATGGAGATGGTTGGAGCTAAGCACGTGGAAGCTTTTGGTGATTCGGAATTGGTGGTGCAACAAGTTGCCGGAGTTTATAAATGCTTAGACGAATCACTAAATAGGTACCTCGATTCATGTTTGGATATTATTGCCAATTTTGATAATTTTGCTATTAGACATATTGCTAGGCATGATAACTCTAGAGCAAATGATTTGGCACAACAAGCATCTGGCTATAATGTGAAGGAGGGATTATTTCTGGTATTGGAAGAGCCGGTGCTTAATTTTAAATCTTTGTGCGAAATTGGCAAAACTGGAGACCAGGGGCGCTCTGACCGGCATTGCACGGCCAGATTGCACAGCCGGTCTGACCGGTGACCAGGGGCGGTCTAACCGGCCACATGCCGCCGGTCTGACCGGCGACCCCGGGCGGTCTCGAATTTCAATCGAGAAATGGCCATAGACAAACTAGGACAAAAAGGAATAATTATACCTGGTCAGGGCCCCTTACAGGTATCAGCCTCTCCAGTCCAATTTATACCCGGGATTGTGGAACAATGACGAGATGAGAAACGAGGATTGGTACATTTCCAATGAGAGTGATAATCACGCCGCAAATTACAGCAAGGGTCAGATTTATCATCCTTATGAAATATCTCTAGCAATGAGTTAAATAAATGCCCGGAGTCCTGTAACACTGAGTTGGCTCCCGATACTACGTGCTTTCGTAAACTTTGGTGGGTGGTGTTGTCCGAGGTGAGATTCGAAGGGAAAAATAATAGATGCCCCCCCCCTTGACGCTCTGGTTTAAATGTGTCATTTAACAGATATCCCTAAGCCTTACTTTCCCTTGGGGGTTCAACGGTTGAGTATGGCCGCCCAGGTTATCTTCTCTCACGGTATAACTTCGCCTCCGCCTAGGGGTCAACCTTTATACCGGGTGGAGATACCATCGAAACCCCAATAAAGGGCTATGAGGGATATGAGGCACATCCGAAATTCCGAGTACACCGAGATCCACACACCACAGACCATCTCTTTAGTCTGTTCCACCGCTACGACCGTGAGTGGACAGTCCGGCAATGTTTATTAGAGCTCGATAGAGATATTCTGTCCATAATTTGAGGATAGAAGTTTCTATGGTCGTATACTAGGATAACATACCTGTACACGTGAGGTGTATACCTTTTTCCAGTATATCTTCTATAATTCGTCAGTGATAGATGGTTATGGCTTACTTCTAAACCGACGCTGACAGAGTACAACTCACTTTCATATTTATACTACTCTCTAGTAGGTTTTAGAATATAGGGAAGAGAGTGTGGGAAGCTCTGAAGTAGTGCCATAGATGTCTGAGTTCTTCTTAGGGGAGTTTCGGAGAAGTGTCAAGGATGTCAGCACTCTCTCCTTTGGAGTCCTATAGGAGTCCTAGAGTTGTCGCACTCTCTCCGATCTTGTACCTCTATAGATGCTTCTTTTATATAATTAAGAATTCTTCATTTCCTTTGGTATTTTTTTTCTTATTTAAGTAAGATATATTCTCATCATGTGGGTCCATTGCTTAGTATTTATATTAAGTACTCTAGATATAAAAGGAAGTTCTTGGCTGAGGCTAAGTACTGATCAATAACATAAACGTGGTGTCTAGGTAAGAGGTTATTTTGTTGTGTGCTCTACGAAAAGTGAGTTAGGCGAAATGGGTGACAGTCCTATCAATCCTTCGTATTCCTCTATTCGGGTACATCACGAGCTACAGACTGGACTCCCTTGGCAAACCAGGGGTGAACCAGTGCACGAAGCAACTCATCAGTTTTACCTTTAATTAATTAAGATTATTAACCATAGGAACCTCTTTTATCCTAAGCCTAACATTTAGCTGTTGTCATTGGATTAATCCTGTTCATAGATTATATACACACGTTCCCTGTGATTCGATACCCTTGTATACTCTGAGGTAAAGTGCTATATTGGTATCCATTCACTTGAAGAGTTATCTATGACCGTAACAAATACTAATAGTCGGACTGTAGTTGTCCGGTCGATCGGATGGGGTCCCGAGACCAAGTCCAATAAAGGCTTATGCTTCCTTTCTTGGTCTGATGTTTCTTGAGTCGTAATTGATTTATAAGCCAAATAGGGCGTGAAGAAGGCCAAACCGGTTTCATTCTTTTCTAATCCTCGACTCTTACACAATCGATCGAATTGTTCTTTTACCTTTACTTTTTAACTCATGTTTTCTATTTTACACAAGTTTGGCCAACTTTGTCGATTAACCATGTTTTCACCGCTGGAGCGTGGCATCCTTTGTAGATTTATCTCGTAAATCTTCTGATTTGTCCACGAGATAGGTCCTATCTTCAAATCTATCTAAATCGGCTTCCGGTAACCGCTTTGATCTTTGTAAGGGTGTGTTTTAGTTGGGGAAAAGGAAATTTTTGGGTGTCACATCGAACGTTTGACCGGATGTCGGAAGGGGTTTTCGGACACGAATGAAAAAACTAATTTCAAAACTCGCCTGGAACCGCGAGACGAATCTTTTGAAGA
>CM020188.1:10046380-10092995 GCA_009805545.1 Oryza longistaminata | reverse complement strand
CTAATTAAGCCGTCATTAGCACATGTGGGTTACTGTAGCACTTATGGCTAATCACGGACTAATTAGGCTTAAAAGATTCGTCTCGCTATTTCCTCTATAACTGTGCAATTAGTTTTCTTTTTATCTATATTTAATGCTTCATACATGTGTCCAAAGATTCGATCTGATGTTTTTCGAAAAAAATTCTAGGGAACTAAACAGGACCTAAATCCCTAAATCTATTTTGATCAAGGTGGTTGCCCTTCATGAACACCACAAATCATTACGTAAGTCTGTATTGATCGGAAAAGGTGCCAAAAGTGATATTGTCTATCGTGGCCTACCATAATTAAGACATGGGTTGGTGGGAAAGTGTTTAGAGTATTCTACATTCTGGGCTGAAGGTGTGTTTAGTTCCCGCCAAAATTAAAAATTTGATTGAAATTGAAATGATGTGACGGAAAAGTTGAAAGTTTGTGTGTGTTGGAAAGTTTTGATGTGATAGAAAAGTTGGAAGTTTAAAGAAAAAATTAGGTACTAAACTAGCCCTGAGTGTCTAGTGTCTTGATCGTGAGGAATGGATGGTCGTCTTTCGTGCCCTACCACAATTAAGACACGGCTAGCTCTGCTCGATGCACTGTTAAATTACTGTATATCTTTTTTTTTCTATATTCCTTGTTACAACCCATAAAGTGCAATTACTACTATCAAACAGCCATGATATTAAGCCATGTCATCATCAATTTATTATTAGTTGAATTTCATCTGGACGTTTTGCGTTACTCATTTTCTTACTGTCCACAAGCATATTTGTTGAGAAATAAGCATAACCTAAGGGTATTCCCATATTCCGATACAAATAATATTTCTATTCGTTATATTTCTATACAAACGGCTATGCAATATTATTTAGGCTAACAAACTTAACTTTTAGAGCCCCAAAAAAATTTAAGCCCGATTAAGAACTTCTACTTTGGAGTATTATCTAGAAATTACCATAGTTGAGACATTCAAGATTGATGGTGAGATGGCTGGAAATTGATAAAATAGATTCTAAGTTTTTTCGCGTGAAGCGAAGAGATAACAGATGGAATAAGGCGATTCCGGTACTCACGCAGTCACGCTTTGGTAAGTCGCCTACTCACGCTCTGGTAAGTCGCCTTGACTGATCTGCTCGCTAGGACTCGCCCTGTCTTCAACCACCTTCTGCCAATTGCCATCACTCATTTAACAGGTACATTTAAATCATTTTCCTTCTTTACTAATTTGTCTTTTAAATGGTATGGTTACATTATTTCCGAACAGAGGTCGACCCTCAATATTTAATATGTTATATACGTATGCATACAAAGTTCGTATACATAATATATATATATAAACTTTGTATACATATGTATGCAAACTTTGTTGACATGTATATATTTTTTATACATTAAAAGTCTATACATATTTTGTGCCTAGGAAACAGAGGAGGATTGGAGAATTCCTTTGATTCGATATTTGAAAAATCCCACACTTAAGGTTGATCGGAAAATTCGGTGGCAAGCGTTCAAATACACGTTGCTTGATGAAGATCTATATCGCCAAAATATAGATGGTGTCTTGTTGAAGTGTCTAGATAAAGATCAATCTAAAGTGGCTATGGGAGAGGTACATGAAGGAATTTGTGGAACTCATCAATCGGCCCACAAGATGAATTGGTTGCTTCGGAGAGCGGGGTTCTATTGGCCGAGGATGATTGAGGATTGCTTCAAATACTATAGGGGGTGTGAAGCTTGTCAACGGTTCGGCTATGTCAATTGGCGCCTGCCGCCGTGTTGATCCCTATAATTAAACCATGGCCGTTCCGAGGTTGGGTTTTGGACTTTATTGGTCAAATTTATCCTTCGTCATCAAAGGGGCATAGGTTCGTGCTAGTTGCTATGGATTACTTCACCAAGTGGGCCGAAGTCGTGCCTCTCAAGAACATGACTCATACGGAGGTAATTGACTTTATTTTGAAGCATATTATCCATAGATTCGGTATTCCGCAAACATTAATTACGGATCAAGGTGCTTCTTTTATGTCTAAGGAAGTAAAGAGTTTTGCCAAATCTTATGGTATTAAATTGTTGAGTTCTTCTCCTTACTACGCTCAGGCTAATGGACAAGCCGAGTCTAGTAATAAAACATTGCTGAAGATAGTGAAAAAGAAGATTGAGGAACACCCAAAGAGGTGGCATGAGGTGCTTTCCGAAGCATTGTGGGCTCATAGGATATCTAAACATGGTGCCACTAAAGTCACTCCTTTTGAGTTGGTTTATGGTCAAGAAGCCGTTTTACCGGTTGAGGTAAATCTTGGTTCTCTTCGTTATATAAAGCAAGATGATTTGTCAAGTGAAGATTATAAGACGTTGATGGGAGACAACCTTGATGAGGTCATCGACAAGCGCTTGAAGGCTCTGGAAGAGATAGAGAAAGAGAAGAAGAGGGTGGCTAAGGCGTACAACAAAAGGGTGAAAGCAAAGTTGTTTCAAGTTGGAGACTTGGTTTGGAAGACAATTTTGCCTTTGGGTACTTGATCTAGGGAGTTCGGTAAGTAGTCTCCTAGTTGGGAAGGTCCTTACCGGGTATGCGGCATTGTTCGAGGGAACGCATATTTTTTGGAGACACTTCAAGGAGAGCGTTTTCAACGAGCAATCAACGGGAAATACTTGAAGAAATACTTCCCGAGCGTTTGGCAAGACGCTTAGGAGGTACTATGGCCGGTAATTGGATTATCGTCCTAAGACCAAAACATGTTCTATGCTTTTAGATTCACGTTGTTCATCAAAAAGGCAGGGGGCATGTGTTTACACCCAAATTTGGCACCTAGGATTAAAAATAGAAGATTGCCAAAATTTGGAAGTCTACTGGTTTCCTTCGAGTGGGCCGGTCCGACCGCCGTGTGTTGCACAGTCAGACACGGTTGAGGGCCAGTCAGACCGGAGGTGTGTGGCCAGTCTGACGGCAGGTCCAAGTCCGACTGTGTTTCGTCGGGTCTCGAGGTTTTCTTGCTCGGGAAGGCATGTTTCGGGTTTCCTTTAGTTTCTACCCCGAGTTGGACGTGGAGGAGGGCCTGTAGAGGGCAAGACCAACCCCTATATAAGAGATATGGCCGGTTCTATTGTAAAAACCAATCTACAATCAATCAATCGAATCAGTTTTCATATTGCTTTTAGTTTTCTCTTAGTTTGTCCATCTTTGTCGGTTTGCGCCGTAAACCGTCCGCCGCCGCTGCGAGAGTGCGACATCTCTTTGTAGGTTTGTCCTGAAAACCTTCTGTTTTGCCCAGAGACGGGTAGTTATCTTAAATCGGCTCCGCTAGCCGGTTTATTTGTCAAAACCATCTAGGTTTAGCTCTTTGCTAGATCGAGGTGGTTGGCGACTCTAGGATCACCGCAAGGAATAAGGTGCTGCGATCGTTGTTGTCAACTTGTCACAAAAAGTTGCCAACAGCTGCTACCGTCGGTCCCCTCCTCTGGCAGGATCTGGAGGGAGGAAGGGGAGGGGTGTTGCCTCAGCCGTCGCGTATGGTGGCCGCCGCCACCGTTGCTTCCTGCTTCCGGCCGGATCTGGGAGGGAGGGAGGAAAGGAGGGAGGGAGGGGAGCATCACCTCCGTTGTCGCTGTGGTGGCTGCTGCTACACTGCTCCCTCCTCCGACCAGATCTAAGAGGGAGGGAGGGACAAGAGGGGAGCGTCGCCGGCACCCTCCCCCTCTAGCCGGATCTGGGAGGGTGGGAGGTGAGTGGAGGGTCTTGCCGCCTCCGCTTGCTATGACCACCGCTCTCGCTCTTCCCTCCTCTGGCAGAATGGTGGAGGTGAAATTAGGATGAGGGAGTGAAGGAAGAAAAGGTGGGTGGAGGGTGAGGTGAGAGTGAGGTAAAGGGAAGAGAGGGTAGGTGAGGGAGTCAAGAGAAGGAGACGGACACTGCTACAGAAACCTTTTGTACTCCTGGTTGGTAACCCCCTTTAGTCCCGGGTTTCCAACCAGGACTAGAAATCCACATCTTTAGCCTCGGTTGAAATAACCGGGAAAAAAATGGATCTTTATTCCCGGTTGGTAGCGGCAGTGTAGGGGGTCACCATTTTTTTCTTTTTTACATTGTTTCTTTGTTGCGAGTTGCTCCAAATCAAAGTAACCTCATAACCACCCCACAAACATATCCCCAAATCAAAGTAACATCACAAATCATAGACTCACATCAGAAATTCTCACAAAAAGTACACCACACAAATCAAATACATCCACAAAATTATACATCTCAGATCCATGCAATGAATCCCAAATTCTTATCTTAAAAGAAAAAGAAAGCAACAAAATCCGGCGATGCCACTGCCGCCTCCCCTCCGGCAGAGAGGGAGGGCCCCACTGCCTGCCATCGCCTGCCCGCCACCGCGGCCTTTATGGCGCGCCGCCGCGCGGGCCGCTAACGCCCGCCCGCGGTCGCCGCCGCCGCCATCGCCCTGCGTAGGCCGGAGGAGGAGGAGGAGAGAGGAGGGGAGGAGGAGGGAGGAGGCCTCCCCGCGCCACGGCCTTTATGGTGGGCCACCTCGTGGATCTCCCGCCTCCCGCCCCATGCCGCGTGCCACCGCCTGCCCCCCGCCGGATGGGAGGGATGGGAGGGGAGGGAGGTGAGGGGAGGGCCGGGGGAGGAGGAAGGGGAGGAGAGGGGAGAGCCGGGGGGGGAAGGAAGATGCGGTTGGAGATCACATGTCTCGTTCTTATCATAGACTTAACCGATGGGGGAGACGTGGGAGTGAGATATTTACTCCTGGTTGGTAACATCAACCGGGACTAAAGATTGATTTTTAGTCCCGGTTGGTGTTACTAACCGGGACTATATATCTCTGGCGCCCTGACATCGTCTGACACAAGTAGAACCGGGACTAAAGATAATTTTTTATATTCCCGCTGCACTTTTAAACTAGGACTAAAAATGGTTTTTAGTCCCCGTTTTTAGTTGAACCAGGATTATTGTGGATTTTGGGAAACCGACCAAAGATGGTTTCTCCAGTAGTGGGACTTAGCCGAGGGAAGCTGGCTGCAGGCGGATGTTATGAGACCTAACCTTTTAGCAGGCATACGTCTTTACGTCCACTAGTATGGAAACCTTAATCGAATACTTTATGTATCCGTGTTGCTGCGTTTATTCGACTGATCCACAAACGCCGAAAATCCCTCTTTTGCCTGACTCGGCACATACCGGGGGTAGCGACTGTTTATTAAAAACACAGGACTCTGCTAAGTGGTAACACGGTGTATAGAGTCTGACACCTGCCCGGTGCTGGAAGGTCGGAAGGAGAAGTGTGATAAGCTTTGAATGGAAGCCCCGGTAAACGGCGGCAGTAACTCTAACTGTCCTCTTCTACGCACAATAATATGTTGAACTACTTCAACAAGTCTACGCGTAAGATATCCAGCATCCGCCATTCGTACAGCAGTATCTACAACCCCTTTGCGGGCTCCGTAGCAGGAAATTATATATTCTGTCAAAGAAAGTCCCTCGCGTAAATTGCTTTGAATAGGTAAATCAATCATTTGTACTAGCACAAGTGCCTCCAATTGCACATCAGGAGAAGATGCCACTACAGATCCTGCAACCTCAAGAGGGAGCAGCCTGTCCGTCCTATTTAAAAGACTTTGGATTTTTTCTCCGTTCACTTACAATAAATAATATATTTTTTGGTCGATCTGAAAACCTTATTCAGAGTTCGCTTCATTCGGAAGTAAGTCAACTTCTTCACTGGGATGCCAAAGGACAGGAGACATTCATTCACAAGTAGGGTTTCGGACAATTAATTCATTCAATCCTTAACTTCAATGCGGAAAGCACATCCTCTCTTCCAAACCAATGACGACTTGCTTTGCTGCATTTCTTGGGCTCTATATAACATAGAAAAAGCAGGCTACCCATAACGGGAGAACCAAATCCTCATTGAATTGGATTTGTCAATTCGAAGGGGGGTCGTACAAGATCAGCAGTCCTAAGCTGACATCCACGCACGAATACCCTCGTTTAAAAGAATATTTTTGGTGTAGAAAGTCTCAAATTGGTGCTGGTTGGGAACCCCACAAAGTGCGATTTCCCAACCAACACCTAGAAGGTGATACTGATGTTGGTATTTCTTACGACCACAGATAAATCCGCAAGCGCACGGAATACCGTTGTAGCACTTCACCTTCGGGTGACCCCAAAAGGATATCGAACTTAGGGAACGTGTGTAATCTACCTAAGGCTAAGACGATCCAAGGACAACAACTATAGGTAGGCAGGCTAGGCTAGAGAGGACTTTCTATATATTTTAGTTATCTAAGCTAAGCAAAGGTAATTTCTTATCTATTGCTTCGGGCACCGACCCTTGCTGGTTTGCCAGCGTGGTTCCGGCTATAGCTCTATAATGTATCCGAACATGGAGGATTACTAGGACGGGATTCAGGGCTGTCACCACCTGCCATCTACCTCTGACAAAACCGTGGGATACACAACAAACAAAGGTAATCTCTAACCTAGACACCATGCCTAAGTTATTAATCACTACTCTAATACTTGCGCAGGAACTTCCTTCTCTATCCGGAGTCCTAGTACTAGAGCACATAGTACGAATACTAAACAATGAACCCGCAAAGATGGAAATATATCTTACTTAAACAAAGTAATTAAATAACATAAGAAAGGAACACAAATGCTTACTTTATAGAAGAAGTTTCTCCGAACCCGGAGCAGAGTGTACCGACAGCTCCGGTACTCCTCCAGAATTCCTCCTAGGAAGCTACACTCGTCGAGGTAGAAGTCGGATGAGCGCCAAACTTCTGGGCACTCCTCCAGAGCTTCCCCTCACTCTATACCTTATTCTAATGTGGAGGGTCTTGCCGCCTCCGCTTGCTATGACCACCGCTCTCGCTCTTCCCTCCTTTGGCATAATGGTGGAGGGTGAAATTAGGATGAGGGAGTGAAGGGAAGAAAAGGTGGGTGGAGGGTGAGGTGAGAGTGAGGTAAAGGGAAGAGAGGGTGAGGTGAGGGAGTCAAGAGAAGGAGACGGACACTGCTACAGAAACCTTTTGTACTCCTGGTTGGTAACCCCCTTTAGTCCCGGGTTTCCAACCAGGACTAGAAATCCACATCTTTAGCCTCGGTTGAAATAACCGGGAAAAAAATGGATCTTTATTCCCGGTTGGTAGCGGCAGTGTAGGGTGGTCACCATTTTTTTCTTTTTTTACATTGTTTCTTTGTTGCGAGTTGCTCCAAATCAAAGTAACCTCATAACCACCCCACAAACATATCCCCAAATCAAAGTAACATCACAAATCATAGACTCACATAAGAAATTCTCACAAAAAAATACATCACAAATTCTCAAAAAAATACATCACAAATTCTAAAAAAATACACCACAAATCAAATACATCACAAATTATACATCTCAGATCCATGCGATGCAATGAATCACAAAATCTAAAAAATTATACATCCAGTGAAACACAAATTATAAAAAAAATTAAAAAGACAATTCACGCATAAAATATTAATCATGTTTTATCATCTAACAACAATGAAAATACAAATTATAAAAAATTTTCATATAAGACGGACAGTCAAAGTTAGACACGAAAACCCAGGGTTTGCTTTTTTTTGGGACAGAGGGAGTACGTTGCATGTAGGAGTATGTACAGTTGTATACGCCGTGCTAGCATGGTCATTAATAATATGTGCGTGTTCCTCCTTGGACCGGTCGATTGTACTCTTAAGATATTACTACCTCCGTTTGTGCAGCCGTAGAAATCCGTGTCCAACATTTGACTATCCGTATTATTTGAAAAAAATATAATTTTTTTAAAAAAGTTAGTCACACATAAAGTACGACATACTACCTCTGTCTCAAAATAAGTCTATTTTTCACCCATCACACATATATACCATTATGAAAACAAAAACTAGAATACTCTTACTTTATTAAATCTCAATGCAACTATTTATCACTTTATCTATTTCTAATATAATTATTATTCTCTATTTTCACAAACTCTGATGTATCAATTACTTTAAAAAAATACTATCTTATTTTGGAACAAATGAAGAAATAATTAAAAATGAACTTAATGTGGGACGAAGGAAGTATTGTACTTCAAATGATGGAAGAAATATAACTATATAAGTACTACACAGTAAGCAGCCGTGGCCAGAAGTCATTGACCAGATCTTGCATTTACACTTGCACTACACTTTTGACTCCCCAGATAGGATGGCTTGCAAATGAGAAACGTAGCTAGCTACGACGAGGGCGTGGCACAAAAGGGAATTACGTGTACAACAATACAGTACTGTACTGAAGGCCGCCACAACCAACATGCAAAAGAAAATTTTAGGGTCCTAGCCTAGCTAGCAGCTAAAGTAGTTGATGAAGAATTCGTAGCTGCACCCGAGCAACAGTTGAACAACAAATGATATTTTTATGGGAGTTACTTTTCAATCGCTTAGGAAAAATACATAAAAATTTTACTCATAATTTATTATTATTTCTAATAAATCGTATATCATATGACTAACCGAGTAGGCTTGAGAGTCGTACTACTAGCTGCTATACTAATCAAACCAAGTAGAAAAAAAATCGTAAATTGATGGATGAATATGATGCAGCGCCTTATGGCTAGTAACCAATTAGTGATGGTATCAAGGTTAACTAGACTACGATACTGGATATACCTATATATTGCTACATATTGGGACGGATGGAATACTATTTAGTGTATGCGCATTTTCAACTTATGTTCTTTTTTTCTAAGAACTTCTATCTGATGAAAAATTTTCGCCCGAAAAACTTGTATAAAAATACATTCATCTAATAATTTTCATATAAACACTTTCATAAGAAATAGTATGCGTTGGATAAGTATATGCAGCTAAAAGAACCCTACAAAGTTAATTAGCCGAGCCACTCTATGACCCTCTCTACTCTTTACTTGTCCGTGTGGTGGCGTAGACAACTACCACGTCGCCTTATTTGACACCCAATTAAGGCCCAGTTTAGATCTCCTGGCAAAATTTTTCACCATGTCACATTAAATGCTTGGGCACATGCATAGAATATTAAATATAAACAAAAAAAATAAATAATTGCACATATTGCGTGTAAATTACGAGACAAATCTTTTAAGCCTAATTGCTCTATGATCTGACAATGTGGTGCTATAGTAAATATTTGCTAATAACATATTAATTATGCTTAATAAATTCGTCTCGCAGTTTACAGGCGGATTCTGTAATTTATTTTATTATTAATCTATGTTTAATACTTCAAATATGTGCTCGTATATCCGATGTGACACGCCGAAACTTTACACGGGATATAAACACAGCCTAAGCTCTGCCTTATCCGGCGCACGATCGAACGGACATGGCGGTGCATGGGAGTGCGCGCGCGCAGTGAATGAGAGCGCGGTCAGAAACGCGGCGCGCGGGTAGCGTAGCGCGCAGATGCATGGTGTGGATAGGAACGAGAGCGCAACGGATCAAAGGCCGGGAAGCTGGCCTGGATGGATGCATCTGATCCGTCCGTCGCTCCATCGATCAATTCCACAAACGTTCAGGCGCGGACGGACGTCAGCCGTCAGAAACCGTATCCGTATCACCGTATACTCCATGTACTTACGTGTCGAGCATACGTATATATACGTATTAATTGGCCGTAAAGCGCGCGGAATGAATTGGTCGATCGATCCGGCCGTATTTTTTTTAAAGTACGACGTGAAGCAACTATAGTAGTACTCCATCGTTTTTTTTAAAGTACGACGTCGCTGAATTTTTAGCTATTTTTGCCTATTCGTTTTATCAAAAAATATGATTATTATTTATTTTATTTTGTCTTGATTTATTATAAAATGGGTTTTAAGTATGATTTAAATATTTTTATATTTGTAAAAAAAATAAGATAAATGAATATACGTTGATAAAAAAATTAACAACGTCGTACGATAAAAAACGACGGAGGTAGTACCTAACTAAGCTTCCAGCAAATTAAACATGCATGGATTGATGGCGGTAATCTGGAGGCAGTACGTGCCCACCGGTTTTGTTTCTCTAGCTAGTTCGGAAAGTTAATATTCCTCTCCATTCGGACAAACAATAACTCCAACATTGGAGCTACTAGGATATCTTAATTAGCATGTACTACTATCTTCGTTCATACACAATGCCATTAACTTTTCAATAAGATAAATAATCAAAAATATATGTACAAAAGTTAACGAAGTCATCTATTAAAAAAACAGAGGAAGTATTTGGTTTTAGGATGAAGCGTAGTGGGTTATGTCAACGTTTAATATTGTGACTAGGGTATTTGGATGGTATGGGGATCGTCGGTACCAGGGTATATGCGAGATTGAGGTAAAAGAGATGGAGGCAGAGATTTTTATATAAGTTTGGGCCCCTTATCTGACAGGTAATAGCCATACATCTTGTTGGCTGAAACCGGTGTTGCTCTTTATTCATCTGGATCACACAAGTACAATATCTGGGATAACCTATCTAGTTGTTGTCGACTTGGTAGCTAGATAACCAACTCGCAGTCGACGACAGGGCAGTCTTCCTCCTCGAATATGAACCCGTCGAGATCAAATATGGCGCTAGATCCTTCTTACCGGTCTCCGTAGACACCGGATGGGGTATGTCTAGACTAATCTCTAATGTCGATATTTGGCGGCGTATTAGCTTGTGTGTATGCTGTGTCTTGTGGCTTCGTAGATTATGGTGGGTGTATCCCCTCTCGTCCTAGGAGGGCTTGTATTTATATACCTATAGGTGTCCCCTTATCCAAGTAGAACTAGAGAGATAAATATAGATACGATCTGAGTAGTCCATGTAGTTTCCATACAGAACTCTATTCGTCTTTCCTTATCCGGAACTCCTTCTATATACGAGGTTTGTTTTCGTATAAGACATGGTATGTGGTGGTGGGCCCTGCCGAGTTTAGTCGATTAGTATTGAGTACGTGGTATCCATAACCCTGACAGGTTAGATTCATCCTTTTTTTTTAAATAAAATGATTTTATCGATCCGTTTGACATAATGGATAAAGATTATCCTATTGTTTAAAGAATAAATGTTATATCAGCGAGAGAGAAATGTGTTGAATTGGTCCGCTTACTTTTTAAGGACAAGGCCAACCCAGATCTTAGAGAAATTTTCATTTCAGTAATCATCCTATCCAACCCATTCATAACCAAACACCCTGAAAAGTAGATTCGATCCAACCCGATCTATTCCATCCCTTGAAGCAAAAGCATGCCAAAATATATTATATAAGAGCGAGTATAATAAAATGATGAATGAGTTATATGCGTTACCCCCATCACATTTTTGCTTAATTAGTTGGAGAAGATAGGAAGGAGAGATAAAAGAAGCACACAACAAATAGAGAGGAGGAAAGGGAGTTACAGATGAGGAGGAGGACTTGTGAGGAGGTGAGGATAAGTGCGAGGGATCATATACGGTGCATCGATCTTTAGTTACCAACTGGGATCATAATCTTTAGTCCTGGTTCCTACTCGAACCGGGACTAATGTGGATTTTGCATGACCCAGTAAAGATCAGTTTTCCAGTAGTGTTAGTCTTGTCATTGTCCCTCCAAGCGAGCCAACCAGATGTAATAGCCACACCTACCGACTGACAAGTGGAGTAGAGAAGCAAAAGTCTTCATCCCAGCTATCCTCGGGCCTACCTGTTGGCCAATGCGGCTAGTAAGAGTGGGCCCGGGGGGAGGATGCTGAGGGCACATCATGTTGCACGCTTTGTTTTCTATGGGGCGACATGGGCATGCAAGGCGCAACTTGCATCACCATGTCTCCCATATTGCTGATGAGTTGTATACCAAGTTTGTACCACCCTGCAATCAATGTAATGCGGTGGTTTAAAAGAAACCACAGGACCCAACCATCCCTCTTAATGGGGCAGACCCCTCCAAGGATAGCCTTGGGCGTCCTCGGGGCCCTGTACCCCGATGTGTTGAAGACTTGTCCATGAGCAGCTGTCGTCACCCCCATGTTCGGTCACCCCATGTCCTCCGGGCATCTCCGTGTGCTTAGGGCCACTCTCATTGCTGAATGTAGATTTAATTGTTGTATGAGACAAGCTTCTCGAAAATATCGATGAAGAAGGAGTTCATGATGGGCATGGCTTTGGATGAGATGTTGATGTCTGTGTGTACCCGCTTTACCACCTTAAAGATGTAGATCTTATAGGTCTCCATACTTTTCTTAACACCTTAAAGATGCAGATTTTGTAGGTTTTGATACTTTTCTTGACACCTTGAAGATTTAGATCTTTGTAGGTTTCGGTAGGGCTCACAATGCCCTGAGCATTCGAGGGAATGGGAACACCCATTCCCACTTCTTTGAGAGTCTATGGCATATTATAATATATTTTCTTTTACCCAAAGCAAGGCATGGGTATTGTGCTAGTCTCAAAAGAAGATAGTAGGATGAAATTAATACCCCTTCCGTCTCAAAATATAACATCTTTTGAACATCGATGTTATTCCTTCAATGCCTCCTACCTACGTACTTATCCACCAATACTAATTTTCTGTTTAGAGGCATTTTGTTCTTTTTCACTCCATTTCAATTTGCGTTCCAATGGCTAAATATGGAGTTATTTTGGCACGAGAGTAGTACTATCATAACATCATATTACAAAAAGTTTGACAGAGTGCACTCTTAAGCCTGTCGGCACTAGATCCGCCACTCTTGAACCAGCTAGCCCATGTTGGATTCGCCTCTCCCGAGCTGTCATTCGTTTTTCTTTAGAGCCGACACCTATAATAAATTAAAGGTGTTGGTTTTTTATGTTTTCAGTCCACAGAGGTGGGAAAAGTCTATAAGTGCTGGTGTTAGCTCTTTCGGCACCTATAGTGCTGACCTCTATGTGCCTTTTTTTTTTAGTAGTGGTATCGTCCATGGAAATCAATTTTCATAGGCAAGGTGTTAAGATGTCCGCATGCAAAAATAACCCTTATTTTTGTATGCAGACCTCTTAAGACCACGCCTGTGAAAATTTTTGCAAGTGGGACTAGATTTAGGGTATCTTTAGCTATTTTTCCGCAAATGGTGATTTGATAGTCCGCCTAGAAAAATAAAATCGTGATGTTGGGATAAATCGTTTTCTTAGTAGTGAAGATCTATTTTCGCCGGTTTGCATATGCATGGCCGGCTCTTGCTGGAGATTCGAAAAGCCATATTTTGGTCTCTTAAAGCAGTGCCACGTTATTGAAAACCACATAGTTTGATTCCGTGATAAAATATGGATGATTTTGAGAATTAAGGACCAAAAATAAATGATTTTATAGGTGAGGATCAAAAGTGCACTTTTCTATATTTTTATTAAAAATAATCATATTTTTCAATAGGTATTTGCAATGTAAATTCTATATTTACATGATAAACTTGATATGTTTATATCGTAATTTTTAAATTTCACAATGTAATGTTTCATTTCAGGCACTTGCTATATAGAAAAACTATGATAAAAAACTTGATTATCTATACACCTTGAAAGACCTTTGTTGTGGTAGCAGTGAATCTGCCGTTACCTACCCCACAATTGCTTTTGCGGTTTTTTTACAAATTAGCCCTTGATATTTTCTAATATTATGGAATAGTCTGACATTTGTTTCGAGCAATTGAATACCATATATTTAAGTAAGCAAAAAAGTGATACTAACATATTTTGTCTATGTCGGAGTACGAAACTCCTCTAGCAGGTAAGCTAGGCACTGCCCCTTTGTGAGTTTGGCTGGGTGCAAGTTTTGAGCTCGGGTCCTAATTGCGTACGAGAATGAACATAAGCAAGTATATAGCTTCGGGTGATACATAATACCCTATTCCTATATGGTGGACTATGGAGGAGAAGAAAATCCTTCCTTACTCAGTATCTGGCTAGCCTAGTTTGATGGAAGTGCTAATCCCTTTCTCAGTGGCTTGGATCCTCCGTTTATACGTGAAGGGAAGTCCACAGTGCATGCATGCATGTAGGAGTGGGACCCACTCCAATGAACTTGATATGCTTACACTGGTGGAGAAAGGGTCTTCACTCATGGTTCGTAACCCCCCGTAGTCCCGGTTATGCAACCGGGATCCCGAATCCGGGACTAAAGATGCGCATCTTTAGTCCCGGTTGAAATAACTTGTACTAAAGATCAGAGCACCATGTGGCTGACGCTCCCATCTTTAGTCTTTTTTTTCTTTTATTTTAATTATTTTTTCTACTAATATTGACCTCAAACCGAACTCAACAACAAAATCATCCCCATTCACAAAATCATCCACAAATTCACAGATCCACAATATGAACAAATTCACATCACAAATAAACAAGTCATTGTCACGCCGATCACCACACCGCCCGCTGCGCAGAGGACGCCGCCACCTGGCGCCACGCTGGTCGCCGCGGGAAGTGGCGCATGTGCGTCGAGCATACACACACAGCTATGCTTAGACTAGTATGCACTTTCATGGAGCTAGATAGCAGCTCTGCCTGCCGAAAGCTTAGGTCGATCCGTAAAAGGGAGTAGACACATACATATTTATCAGTGGCTCACATGCATCGATCGATCGAGAATTCGAGATCGTCAAGAGATCAGAGAGGAATATGGATCCGGCTGTGCAGGCTCTTCGTCAATCATGGGCAAACTCGTTCCCATTTTTGATCAAAATTCAGAATGAATGCAGCAGATAGATGATAGATGGGACGATGGTCATAGTCTGGCCGGTACGTCGTGATTAATGAATAGTAAGATGCATGGAATCGATTTTGGAAGATGTTATGTATCTGTTTGGATGGAAAGATGGTTGTTAGGTTTGCCTGTTTCACCGATTGGCAGGGATTGTCTAGAGCTTATTGCTGGCTGGCTGGGAATTCAAGCACATATCACACGCTATTTGCAAGCTGCGGCCGCGTGCGATATATGCTGCTACCTTGTGTATGGGCAGAAGATACATTATTTTGTAATTTTACCAAAGTTGCACCTAGCTATGGACTGAACATTCGCGCTTAGTATATTTTTTTACTCACTCTGTCACAAAATAAACCAACTTTTATATATACATGTATCAAGATTTACATACATCGAGATTCGGGAATATGCTTCTTTTTATATACTATATACAATGTTTGTTTATTAATTAGGGAGTTGTGAAGAAGTTAATGTTTTTCAACAGTTCTTTTCACCTTTAATTTAGGGAGTAGTAACATAGTAATAAGATGGAAAAGTAACAAATACCGTTAATTATATTTAGTGCCTCCATAAATTATGTTTTGTTTCAACTCTTGTACTCCCTCTGTCTTCTAATATAAGGGATTTTGGCATTTTGCTTGTACTGTTTAACCATTCGTCTTATTTAAAAAAGTAGAATTATTATTTATTTTACTTGTGACTTACTTTATTATCTAAAGTAATTTAAGCACAACTTTTCGTTTTTTATATTTACATAATTTTTTTTAATAAGACGAGTGATCAAACAGTGCAAACAAATGTCAAAACCTCTTATATTAGGGGACGGAGGGAGTACAAGACTCCAAATTATCAAAACCCATGCATAGTTTGGCAGACTCACATGCATGTTTAGTTACAATGAGACGTCGTGTACGTACTGTTTACTTTCTGAAAGACTAAACTGTATGCGATCGACAGGCAGTTAGCCAATAGCTAGCTCTACACACATCCTTATTTCTGAAAAATCTTACTATTTACAATACTCTGTTACACAAGCATACCCTCCAATCATTTTAGACATAAGTCATATTTTAGCTTATATATGCGCGCGAAGGACTAATTAAGAAAGCAGACAAAATAAATAATTTTATGCACTTCATTTTTACCATATAACGAAAAGATGTATCACTTTAATCAAAAGAATAAAGGTATTTGTCTATTTATATTGTAGGGACGATGGAGGGGAAAAACTAACTTTTAGGAATGCTAAAAAGTAAAATGGCTCATTATCACCTAAGCACATGGTTTCCATATTTTATAACGTTCGCTATAACTGTTTCTGTAAACCAGATTTGCATTCAGTCAAATTTTCACCTTCCATTTTAATATATAATTGTAGTAAAGCGTATAACCTTTAGACACATATCTAGCTCTAATATATATGCTGAAAGAAAATGTTGATCGTTCGTACATATATCCATGTGCCTAAATGCCTAAAGGTCAATCTATCATCGAATATGTGTGCATCGCAACAAAACATTATTTCCGAAGGAAATGAAAAAAAGGCAACCGGTGTATGATAGGCCTGCATGTATATATATGTGCCCATGGACCCTAACACCTCTTCCAACCAAGATTCCATCCAACCTACTACTTAACCTACATGTGTCACTCTAGGAAGCCCCTGTCTGCTGCATTTTAGGGCTTTTTGTTCTTGTAGTACCATCTGGGCCAGCTAGCTCGCTCCTTTACAATGCACAACATGTTTCAAAATATAAGTATTTCTAGATTATTTAGCAAATACTACTACGTACGGTCAAGAAAAAAAATATATTCTCTTTCAGTCGTCTTAGGGATCAAATTTTAAAGTTTGAATAGCTTAGATTTCCCTTCCAAGCACGCGATTGACTGAAAATATATAGACTTATGTATATTGTAACCCGTGCATAAAACATGTATATTATGAGAAAAATTTAAATTTCAGAAATGCTTATAGTTTGGAAAGGTAAAGTGGCAGCAGAAATGCACCAAATTAAAGATGTGGACGGCAGGCACGGAAAGATGTGTAGTGCAACCGTGAGTGACTCATCGATCGCATGGAATACAAATGATCGATCGATCGATGGAGATAGATAGAGGCGATCATATCATTGGAGAGGCTAACTAGAGTAGCAAGCAAAAAGGCTGCAGGCTAGATACGCGCATGCATGCAGCGCCACTAGCTAGTGCATACGATATTATGGGTGAGCTGAGCCCTTGGTAGGCACATGGTATCGATGCCCTCGGCCGGCATGGAGAGAGACAAGAGCTGGACTTTCTAGTGAACAAGCCGGTGCAACCTCTTCAAATTAGAGATAGATAGATATATATATAAAGCATATGATTGTGATCGATACTGATCTGGAAAAGAAGTTCATGGATATATAATTCATTGTGTACATATCTTAACCATTACTAAAAATTCCGTCATTTATATATAGGTTCAAAGAAAAATGTGGCATCGTCTATCTCTCAGCAAAAGGTTGATTCACATTTTTGCCATTTTATTGGACTCTTTTTCAATAAGATTTAGCTCTAGCTAGATCCATTTGGAACGGGCAAAATTGTCACTATTCCTTTTCAGTGGTTGAATGAGGTTTTTAATTACCATACCAAGTGTGGGGGTAAACAAAACCATTAATTACGTGGAATTCATATAAAATTTCAAAGTTCCAAACAAATCCATGTGCTTTCTCAATGAGTGTAAATGAATTTAATCTCATTTTTTTTTCTGGCACCAAAGAGATTGAATTTGTATCAACATAAGTGTTAAATAACTAGTGGCCTATTCGCTGATCCGGAGTAGAAGACGACGATCTCATGCACACAATCATATAGTAGATGAACACGGATATAGAGAGATTGTGTGTGAGGAGCGGTTTGTACAATGGTGAAAACCCAGTCAGATTCTAACCAATTTTGATGATGGCAATGCTCTCGGGCGTTGTTTTTCTCCTTGGAGGCATCATCATTACACCCTATCCCTTAGCACTAGTCTACAGGTGAAAACCATGCTTTGTTTGTTTAGACGGGCGGCGGTAGAGGCTCACGTCGTGTCCTTCATGGAGATGTGATCACTTTGTAGGATGTGTGCGACAATTAATGGCTATTTTTGGATCGGCTTTGATGACTGTCATGGTGGCGATATCTAGCCGAATGACTGATTTACTACTCAGTTATTCTTCGATGTTAATCATGTTGTGATTTTCTAAGTCGCAGTCTTTGATACAACCTCTATACTAATAGAACGTAGCTTCTTTAAAATAAAGACCAGAACAATTTCATTATCTCTACTATTATAAAAAATGAAGATGTTTTCGTGGTCCGTCATCCGTATTTGAGTCAGTTATAAACATTGAAGATGTTTCCACCGTTCGTCATCCGTGTTTGAGTCGGTTTTAATTTTATGTTTTGGTCTTAATCTATATCTCTTCTCTACTATTATAAAAATTGAAGATGTTTTTGGCGGTATTTTGGTACTTCATCTGTGTATGAGTCGGTTTTTAATTAAGTTCGTTTGCTTTTGGAAATACATATCCGTATTTGAGTAGGTTTTTAAGATCATTCACTCTTGATAATACAGAATGAATCATATAAGAAATCTGTTTAAAAAAACTCGCATGTAACTTGAGACGATCAGACTCCTAACTGTAGCTCATGATTATATATATATAATCCAAGCGAACTCCCACAGCGAATTTCATCTTAACTAAACCATATTTAATAAAATTAAAATAGACTTCACCCGTTGCAACGCACGGGTATTTTTTATAGTAAAGAAAAAGGAAGACACCCAAAGTAAGCCGAAGATGCACGCACATGACGAGGGGTTGTGCACCACGTCTTGCTAAAATTCCCCGTGATCATCTTCTTTCCTAGTGCCAATTCAGCATGGAATTGTTTACACCCAAATTTGGCACTTATGGACGAAATAGAGAAAAATTACCAAAGTTTGGAAAGTGCCGGGTTTCCTTCACAGGGCCGGTCTGACCGCAGGTATGTGGGCGGTCAGACCGTCAGGGTCCGAGTCCGAGTCTGTTTTCGTCGGATCTCGGGTTTCCTTGCTCGGGAAGACATGTTTCGTGCTTCCTTTGGTTTCTATCCCGAGTTGGACGTGGAGAAGGGCCTGTAGAGGGCAAGACCAACCCCTATTTAAGGGACAAGGCCGGTTCATTGTAAAACCCCCGAATACAATCTACTTGAATCGTTCTTTTACTATGTTTTCTATTTTACCCTAGTTTAGTCCATCTTTGTCGGTTTGCGCCGTAAACCGTCCGCCGCCGCTGCGAGAGTGCGACACCTCTTTGTAGGTTTGTCCTGAAAACCTTCCGTTTTGCCCACGAGACGGGTAGTTATCCTCATATCGATCTAAATCGGCCTAGAGGCTGATTTTGATCTCTAAATCGGCTCCGCTAGCCGGTTTAGCTTTTCTTTTTGCAAAACCCATCTTGATTTGGCCCTTTGGCTAGATCGAGGTGGTTGGCGACTCCATATCACCGCAAGGCGTTTAGGTGTTGCGATCGTGCTTGTCGACTTGTCACGGAAAGTTGCCAACAGGAATAAAGTATGATGACGACGCGCATCAACCGGCCGGCACACACCTGGTTCTATTGGCGAAAAGCAATGTAGGTATGCAATATATCGCCGCGACACGACGAGACGTAACGACGATCTATCTCATATAGCTATATATTCGTGACATGCATGCTATATATTGTGTACGTCAAGTACGTGTCGCTGTTCTGGGCTAGCTAAGGATCGATCGAGTACAATATATATTCTTCCTCCAAGAAATAAATTAAGCTCAATATATCTACGTACGTTGGTTACCTTAAAATTAAACTAACAAACATATATTATAAATATTTGGAAAAGAAGGTAGTATATATATAATAATCTAGCTTGGACGATATTGCTAAGTCTATAACGGCTAACTACACATATCCACTAGATGGTACCACAAATGAATAAACGCAACCTAGAAATGGTAAAAAGAACATCTAATTAAACTGGAAATTGAGTTTTTACCTCACTATCGTTTCACAAAAGGAAAATGATACACGTAAAAAAAATTTTTACAAACACATGTGTGTTAAAAAAAATTGATGTGGTACATTAATTAAATCTTGATTGAATTGTGATTGAATCTTGGTTTTTCACGCCCATTAATTAAATCTAAGTGTTGAGATATTAATTGTTAGTAAGAGGTTGATAGTTTTTTTTCCCAAATACATACTTCGCAAAAAAGAAGTATTTTAAAATAGATGAAGGATAAAATTATTGTTGTTGCAGATTATTTACTTGATTATAGATAAATTAAATATTGTAATAAATAGTTTAAATGGTCTGTAGAAATGTTTAAAAAATATATATATTTGATGCGTGAAATAAATAATCCATTTCAACGATCCGTAAATAATTAATAAAAAAAGGGAGCCTAATTAATCACATTCCTAGTAGCTAGCTAGTACATCTACTGATGCATATTTAATCGAGGTAAAAAGCATGCATGGTTAAAATACGAATTCCATTTCACAGGAGAGAATGTGCCTTAATTGTCATAACCAACACAGCGTATTTATAATTAATTTGTGCGTCAAACAGTGATGACCTGAATTATTGATGTGACATACAACGCAACAACTAACTGAGTGGAGCGATTAATTTACACGCAGTGATTGTTACTGAACGATCTATATATCGGTTATATTAAAACCTGCCCTGAGTTGCTACTCTCACAGCGATTTGAGTAATGTACATTTATGCAAAGGTTGTGGAACGATTCTGTATTCACTCAGTAGAAATTCCTCCATGTTTATAGAAAAGAAGTACAAATAATGGAGAATAAGATCCTGGATCGCAAAGAAAAAAAAAGGGGAGGGCATATTATTTTTATTTTATCCGTAGCACAAACAAGACTACACCCTATAGAGGTTACTGTAAGAAGTGGAAGTAATAAGTTCATATTACGCTTTAATTTACCCACTTATGAGATCAATTGATTATATATTGCAGCCATTATTTGGAGCACTTTATTCTAAAGAACACCCAACTAGTTACTGCAATTCTTTGCACGGTGCTAAAGTGTCCCATCGGTCTATCGCAAAAGTTCCGGAGAGACGACACAGGATGATTATAAATCAATAGCACACGTGTGACACCTGATTGCCAAGTGAACGATGACTTGGTTAAAATACACAAAATCATATTGAATGGAATTAAGAAATATTTGGAAAATGAAAATTAATTGCCGCACATGGTAAAAATCTGTAACTTCGTATCACCAAAGTATTTAATTTATGTTTGACTGTTAATATCCCGACCCAAAAATAATAATAATAAACACTGTTACAAAAACGATTTTCCTACAGGGAGATTGCAGAAGGATCATGACTAGTCCTTTAGAAAAATCATCCTCCCATATTTGCGTGCGGATCCTTAATAGGACCGCACGTGAAAATCGATTTTCGCAGGCGGGCCTCTTAATAATCCGCACACAAAAATAAGCCTAATTGCAAGCGAACCTCTTAAGAGGGCGCACGCGGAAATTGATTTTCACCCGGGCATCTTAAGAGCACTGCACCGCGAAAATACCCTCCCTCCTTTTTCCCTATTAACACTTCAAAAATTCCATCCTTATATCTTCCCTCCAACTCTCTCACCTCCTTATCATTATCCTCGTTCTTATCCTCACTCCAACTCTCTCTCCTTTCCTCTCACACACTCACACGGCGGCAGGTGGGAGCTTGGAGCGGGCGACAGCGGGAGGAGCGGGGCCCACCACCCCCGCCGACGAGGAGGAGGTGGTCGGAGCGGAGGCAGACGGCGGCCGTCCCTGCGTCTCCCTGCGCGGGGCGTCTCTCCACCGCTCGATCCGGTGGCGGCGCCCCTCTCCGGCCCTCCCCCGCATGGATCCAGCGGCGGCGCCCCTCTCCCGCCCTCCCCTGCGCGACAAAACGACGACGGCAACGGCGAGATGTGACAGCAACTAGGGTTTTGATTTTTTTTCGGATTTTTATTTTCGCGTGCGGGCAACATAAGCACCCGCACGCGAAAATCCAATTTTCGTGTGCGGGTGGCATCACCTGCACAAAGAAACCTGATTTTTGCAGACACTTCCGGGCAGACGTGCGCCACCTCCGCACGTAAAAGTTATTTTTGCCTGCACAGAAAAACTGTTTTCGTAGTAGTGAAAGTACAGCATTTTTATACAAATGGAAAGGTAAGAACCACTTTATAGAATACAATCTTTGATTTTTTTTTCTTAAGAAAATATGAAGATCAGACATTGGCCACTAATAGATTCACACGTGTGTATCATGAGTCCTAGGGGTGAGTAACCGCATGCAAGATGTGTACATACATGCATGCATGTGACAACATAACCGGCTTATTTCGATGACATTAAAAATTTGAAGTGCACCAATATGCATGTCGCCTGGTATTGATATATTATTGAAATGCGTAGGTTGATGCTAGAATCTAATAAAGCGAGAGCGTTTATATTACTGTGATAGATCATGTGTATAATCAATATATGTATGAATAAAATTGGTTAATGTTAGTGATCTGAAAATACAGTTGTGAAAGGGTGTTTGAGAGGCAACTGTTGGGAAATAATCTCTCAGCTAATTAAGGAAACTAGAGAGAATATCACATAGCCCGTTTTCACCCGTTGGCCCGCGTGATTAACACGCGTAACTCATGATTAATTTCCTTAAAGCACGATGATCGGAAGCGCACAAAAATCCCATAAGGGCACGCCCCGACTCCCTTAACGCAAGTATAATAAAGGAAAGGAACTAAGACCGTAATTAGTGACGATCGATCCACGGCTTTCGCATAGTATGTTTATACTTATTTGAGTCAAGTTAGAAGATACTTATACTCTAACAATGGTTTCTTTGTTTTTATTCAATATTTGCAGATGTTACTTGAGGTCAATGGAGCATAGTCGATGACAGGGAATGGAGCTAGACTCAAATTAAGGAGAGGACGTTTTGATGGTCAAGGATGTTATGTTTTATATAACATGTGTGCACGTGTTATGGAAAAGAGAGTCAATATCATATGATTCATATTATGTAACTAAATGTAAAAATTTGGGCACATCTATCTAGTCCCACATAATTCCGTCAAGATTTAGTTTGTTTGTAGTCAAAACACTCAAATTGTTTATGATGAATCTTATGCTCAAATTTATCATCAAAATAATTTAAAGTGACTTTAGGAATGTTTAATCAATTTAATTAACATATGAACTAAATTATTTTCTCAACTTCCTAAAACAATAGTTAGATTTAAGTTGTCAAATTTATCTTTTTGTAAAACTCCACGCCTCTAACTTATAAAACTGGTTGGAGAAGTGTGATGGTAGGGGCAAATATAATTCACATGCTCAGTTTTCACACACACACACAAAAAAAAAACTTTCCAAGTTTTAATAAAAGTGCATTGAGTGCTAAAATTTACAACTTTTATAGTAATTATTATAATTTTAACTAAATGTGCTAGATATTAATATGAAATTTAAAAAGTAAATTTTACAAAATTGAATGTATTTCCGTCCAAATTATCACAAAACTACAGATTTAATATGATTATCATAAAACTACAGATTTAACACTAAATTTATTATTTATCACAGAACTATACATTTAAGGGGAAATATTGCAAAACTACAGATTTATTAATAAAGTTTTTTTTTTACAAAACTATAGGTCTAATGTCATTGTAATCACAAATTCTTGGACATTTATAATTCGAACATATCATTAGTGCTAATAATTTAAACCCTAAAATATATAGTTTTGCTATAATTTTACTATTAAATATGTAATTATGCAATACTTAGCCTTAAACATGCAGTTTAGCGATAAATTTATTGTAAAATCTATAGTTCTGTGATATATTATCCTAAATTTGTAGTTTTGTGTTCATTTAACCAGAAGATCTGTAGTTTTATGAAATTTACTCAAATTTAAATGCTCTTGTGTTATATATTTGCAGATTGTTAGACCTATGGTTTTATCATAGTTTACCTACTCCAACGATATCTCATAATACTATACTGAGCAACTTCACATACTAAAGAAATGGAAAATGCTAAGTAACTTAAATTAACATTTACTGTATATGCTAGACTACCACAATGTTATTCACAAACTGAAGAAAATGATGAAGGTGATAAAATATCTAAAAGAAAGCCAATCATTGAATACTTTAAATTTGTTATATTTGAAAGAAACAAGAAATGTGGAGAAGAGAATATATTCTTACAACCCAATCCAATACATATCATCTTTTATTATTGATTATGAGCAGCTTTCTCTTTTGCCTAATATTATCCATCGTTATCCAAATGTTAGATAGCATATATGGAAGGTCATCATCAACATGCTAAATATTCTTGTGACATGTGCATGGAAAACATTTTTATTTTAAAAGTCTGTAAAACACATTTAGGTTTAGGTATACTTATAAAATGATATTGCGCTATCTGACATAGGAGAAAAGTAACGTTCCCTATATACGAGAATATATGCCATTTAATTAATCAAAAGGATTGTTGATTAGAAAAAGTGCTTCAAGTTTTTTTTTTTTTAGTGGAAGACTTTCAGTTGTAACTAAATTGTAAGTAACTTCATACATAGGTTATGGAGGTTATAATGTAGTAATTACATGATAATTATACTATAGGTACCGTGCAATTATATTATAGACGTTATAATTGTATCTTAGTTGTACTACAAAGTTATATTTGAAATTTCTTTTTAAGGAAATGTGATTATTTTTAAGCAACTTCCTTATTCAAATGTAAAACATCGGATATATGTCTATATTACTAACTGCGTGTGGGGTAAATCGATATTTTGGACCAATTTTACCAAAAAGAAACAAGATTTTGAAATAATTTCTCATGTTTTATTTTTAAATATAATAAATATCTAAACTAAATAAAACAAACCGGAAAACACAGTCTAAAGTAAACAGAGTACATTAAACAAATCACATCATCAGGCATATATATAGATCCAATGCAATATGCCACTCTCTTAAAATTTTATTTTGTGGCCGTGAAGTTTTGAGAGAAAAAAAATCTTCGGATATAATGGTATTTATTATTTACACCAAAAGGGTATAATTAAAAAAATAGAGTAAAGTGTATAGGCGGTCCTTAAACCTGTAAGGTCATGTCATCTAGATCCTCAAAATCTCAAAATGTAAATCTATGTTATAGAACTTGTCAAAGTGTATTATCTGGGTTCCAAATCGACACAGTCTCTCTAGGATCCTACGTGGCGACGTGGCGTTGATGTGGCATGCCACATGGATGTGACGTGTCCTTTTCTTTTTTTTCTTTTTCTTTTTCGCTTTCTCCTCATTCTTCTTTTTTTTTCCTTTCTTCTGCTCGGGTCACAAAGAAAGGAGACGAAAGGAAAAAAAACAGAAGAAGGAGAAGAAAAGAAGAAAAAAAAGAGAAAGGAAATATTTTTAAATGGGTCCTATTTGTTTTTTTACTTAAAATGGGTCCTATTTGTTAGTCAAAATGACGCTACATCATGTCCGTGTGGCATGCTACATCAGCGCCACGTAGGATCCTGAAGAGGCTGTGGCGATTTGGGATCTAGATGACACACTATGACAAGTTTTGAGACTTGGATATGTATTTTAAGAGTCTAGAGACTTGGATAACACACCATTACATGTTTAAGGACCGTTTGTGCACTTTACTTAAAAAATACACTCTTAACGGTATAAATACTATTAAGTTCAATAGTATACGCTGTTTTGGAAAAAATATATTATGTATACGCATCACTTTAATAATATTATAGATCATTTAAAAAGGGATATTTTTAATTCTTAAACACATGGTCCATCATCTAAATTAATCTTAGCGGAGGCTCCCGAGTCCTCCAAATTAATCTTAGCTAGCTGTCTTATGTATAAGATAATAATGTGCGCACAATCACCTCTATGAATGCACACACTTATGCCCTACTCCTGTAACGACCTCAGAAAGATTAGGCCGTTATATTTTGAAATTAATAAAATCACCACAGTCGACCGATATGTCGTCTATCACTAAATGCAATAACTCATGTTAAATCTAGGATTTGAACCTGGGTAGGTTGGTTACACCACAAGGAACCTAACCAGTTGAGCTACGCTCACTTCGCGATATTTGACCTTTTCAATTATTATTAATATATGGTTCTCCAACTCTTAACTATTCATCACTATCACACAACAACACATCAATGACTTCTTTGACAGTTTGTAAATAACTTTTCCTTCGTTTAATATATATACCGTGGAGGTCTCCTCCACTGTGGTTTCATCAGAAAAAACAACACATCAATGACCCCTCATTAATGTCAAATTGATAAAACCTAGCACTGATGATGGTTTTTAGCCCCAAAAAATAAGTTTGCGCTATACACATGCTTCACCCGGCATTGATGAGGAGACATCAGCGTTGGGTCTTATATCATCCGACACTGATTGTTTGGCGAGACATCAGTGTTGGGTCTTGCCACTAACCGACACTAATGAGTAACACGTCAGTGTCCGATCTACTATTAATTTGGAGCGAGATGACTAGACTCTTGGCCGAAAAAGACATCAGTTCCGGGTATTCTGAAGACCCAGCACTGATGACCCCAACCATATTAGTGCTAATTTCAGATATATGACTTAACCTTTTCATATAAACTTGGATTGCAACAAAGTTTATATGAAAATTGTAACTCTCGACAAGTTCTATGATTCTGTAGTTGACTTTTTCATTTGAGTTATTTTATATACTCAAATTCAAGATTTAAATCTTGGTTAAGAATTTTCAAAAGGAAACATGTCCATTTGTTAACAAGATTGATGTGCAGGTGAGTTGGTAATGATAGGTGCATGTGAGGTAGAGGTATCGTGTTTGTATCCTTGCAATGACAAGAATTACATACAACATGAGGAATGAGGAAGGATGGTAGGAGTATTCAAAAATATTTCTTTTATTTTTTTAGCTTAAATTTTGAATTTGGATCCGGATTATCAGTATCCAGTTTAGCACCTGGCACAGACGAACTCATATCAGTGTCGGACCTACACAATACCTGGCACAGATGAGCCCATATCTATACTTTGGATCCGTATTATCAGTGTCCGGTTTAGCCCACACCTGGCACAAATGAACCCATATCAGTGTCGGGCCTACACAATACCTAGCACAGATGAGCCCATATCTGTATCGGGTTTAGAGAATACTTGACACAGATGAGTCTATTCTGCCTATGTGCTTATGGCACATATGAACCCATATCAGTATCGGGTCTACACAATACCTGGTACAGATGAGCCCGTATCTGTGCTGGGTTTAGAGAATACCTGCCACTGATGAGTCTATCTAGATTCTGGCAATGTGCTTCTAGGCACATCTGTGACCCGACACTGGGAAGAAGGGGTCATCAATGTTGAAAGTTGTGTCTGGTCTATTTTCACTTTTTCAGTATTGATGCTAGTTACAAACGGGCACTGATGTTATTTTCTATAGTAGTGCATCTTGTTTGGCATAAGTTAAGGCAAAGAAATGCGAAACATAATCTCCTATGAGTCGATCGGTGCTCTGTATTCACATGCTCCTAATGGCCTAACTGGAGCACCTATACACGTTAAAAACATGCACACACCCAAGCATAAGAACACCATGATTTAAGCTATTATTCTCTCTATCTCATAATATAAGGCATGCACAATTTAAGATTCAACTTTAAAAACATTTAACCAATAATTATTATAATATAAATTAAATTTTATTTATTAAAATTAATATCATTGGATTGACATTTAAATTTACTTTAAGATGATTATAATTTTGTTGCAATAACCTTATAATATATGAGAAATTTTAAGTCAAACATTAATTTTGAAGACTGTGCCAAGTTTAACCATGTCTTATATTATAGAATAAAGGGAGTATTGAATAAGGAGATTAATTATTTACTACTACCTCCGTCCGATAATGCAAGAGATTTTTCCCATATAGCTATATGGGCAGATTCCCGATTGAGGTGGTATATATTTCACTCGTGATTCAATTAATAAACATCTAAGCACTGTTAAATTGTGTTTTTCTCCTTAGCTACTTTCTTGCCTATATTGAGCACGTTTTCCAATACATAAAACGGTATTTTTTAAAAAAACATTTATAAATATAGACGTTTTTTAAAAAATCAAGTAAATTAATTTTTTAATAGCTAATAATTAATAATGCCTAATCATCTGGCTGTTTTTACCTTTTTGGTGTCACCGAGTAGCTCAGCCAAGCAGCACATTCAAATGCTGATGTCACAAAACGTGTGCGCTCTTATATTAATTATCTTACTGACTACTAATTAACAAGCGATCGATGCTAACACTAAACCAATTAACCCTTGCAAAATAATAATTTCCCCCCTTATGAACTAGTATAGTTTTTGTCAACTCCAAATCCACTCTAAAGAACCTGATGTTGATTTGAATTCCTACTTATATTAAGAAAGCACTGAGAGCCCTCGTGTAATATAAGTGCGAACCCACTGAGATTTAATTAGAATTTGGAGGAATGCAAAGATCGATCGAGTCGTACGTGACGAGGCATGGGCCCTCCTCTAATCATGACCGGGCCTCATTAACCATATCCTGTTTCATCTAATTAAGCAAGGTATTATTAGCTAGATGTGGTTTAGCTTTTACACCAACAAGATGTTAAATAAAACATCCTCGTCACGCAAATAATTTTCCAGCTCTCCCGTGCCAGCGCCACAATAGTAGAGTGACGTCCTCGTCACGCACAAGGTTCTTAGGTGGCTTTGTGTATCTCATTAGCACGTGTGTGTATAGTTGATAGGTCTAGCATGCGTGTAGGGGTGTGTGTGGAGTGTGTGTACGTGGTGGAGTGCGTTTGCACGTATGTTCAGATACTACAGCTTGTACTCAAAGCTGTACTCAAAGTGGAGAGCTCTCAAAAAAAAACAAGATGTTAAATAAAATAACTAATTTATTGGCAGTGAGATCTTTGTGGGGCCCATGTACACGTGTGTTTTCCCCTCTTTTTGGTCACACATGCGTGACATGCACTTAATTACACTCTTAACTAATTGTTGGGAGGCAAAGCATGCGTTTGTCACCCAACTCATGTCATACATGCACATACTACTAATCTCTCTGTCTGTGAAATGTCACCTGCTTATCCACTAGATTATCACTTTTTCCCAAATAATATTTGTATTATAAATTAATATTTAATCAACTACTACTATGCGGCACATTTCATACTTGTCGCTTTATTTACGTTCTGGTCGATCGAGTAGTGAGCAGCACACGGGCTCTATGTAGATTTTGTAGTCAATCTCAAAAAGATTAAAAAAAACAAAGCTTAGGTCAATTATGATAGCTAATAGCAGCCCCCTTGACCTGCAATGGCTCCGTACTACTCCCTCTTTCCAAAAGTTTAAAATATATTTCTTTTGGGCTCAAGACCAAAAATACTCATATACCATATAATAAAAATAAAAAAAACTATACGCATGCATGTAATCAATAAGTATTAAAATAATTTTTTGGGTTTAGATCAACAATTTATTATAGCATATAGAGATTGCAAATATGATCATCATCTCATTTGAGAAAAACAAATAAAAAATAAAATATGTCTTAGATTTTTAAATGGAGAGAGAGTACATCGCAGTTAATCATATGGTTTGTAAACCATAAAATAATTACACTATCCAATTGTCATCGCCCTCTAAAAACACAAGCCTAACCATACCCTATCATACTGAACCCAATATGGAAAGTTTTTCAGGCTATTTGCTTGTGCTTGTTACTGCACCATTGAAAATGGCTCTAAGTTGCCACAGCTATCACTACCGATCAACACCTTTATTTAATATTCCTACATTATCTACAAATATAATGAGTTCTAAGTACATAAATATGGTCCATCAAGAGTGCCAGATACGACAAGAGACCCCCTGATCAACTATCGGGGCACATTAAGTCCACTTAAGAAAAAAGTAGCAGCAACTAAACCTACCTACTCATCCCCAAATAAGTTCGTTTTCACCCATCCTATTGAAAGATGTTTCCATTAATACTTTGATACGTCGCCCGTATTTGAGTCGGTTTTTAAGTTCGTTCGTTTTTGAAAATACATAAGAAGTCGTATAAGAATCTTTTTAGAAACTCGTATTCTAACTTAGAACGAGAGTCAGACTTCTAATTGCTTCAGAATTATCGTCAGGCCACAAGAAAGCAATGTACAAGATGTGGCCATCATCCCAATAAGGATTCTAAATTAGATATCAATTCTATCAAATAAAAATTCCATATAACTTTTTAGAAAAATAAAAAGCTAACAATAATACGATTAAAATAGCTTTCACCCGTTGCAACGCACGAGCATTTATTCTATTACCAATATAAAACTTAAAAAAATATAATACCAACACTTCATAATAATCAAATCCCAATGCAAATATTTCAATACATTTATATTCTACTTTTCATAAAATCTGATGCAATGATTACACAAAATAAATTTATTTTGGGACAAATGAGAGAGGCTTAAAATGAACTTATTATGAGGCGGAGAGAGTACCATTGGAACAACATATCTACAGTATATACTTAGTGCAGCCCCAATGCATCACTCATTTTATTTTCTACTGCATATGATTTTAAGACATAATAATGTAATAATTATAGCTTTTGATGGTGGTACCCCACCTGCAGTGGGTGTAAGTTTGACAAGGCCTCGTGTAAGCACACACATTGGCTGGCCGATTTGTGGGCCCTCCGGTTGGTGGGCAACCAAGCAGGCCACCATGTTCACAAAAGGCTGGGCCGTCCTCAAGTGCGAGCCACTGTACATGGGCCACACGCCCACACGTCTACCTCTGTTAATTATACGGCTCACCTCTGCCCCCTAAAAAAAGAATAACATTTTTATATACAAGATTAAAAGAAGGCCAATATGACAATTATTCGGAAAAATATATTACCAAAAGATGGAATTAATTAATAAAAAGTAAGTTTGGAAATATTTGAGAACATGCAATTATGTGGAGCATCATATACGTGGAATCAATGAACGGTAAGAAAATCTGCAACCTTATCAGATACATGGGCATGTGACTTTGTATACCAGGGAATGGACAGACCTAAAAAACAAAAAGAGTTGCATTTTCTACAAATAATGACTTACTTGTCCTTTAGGAAAAGGATTGGATTTAAACAAATTTTTAGTGAAACAGTGATGAGAAAAATTACGTAAAAATTGGACTATCTTTCTACGTATCTAAGTGTGCTTGATCATAAATATGTTTAAGAAATCCGTTCAGACTTCCATTAAAAATCCAAAATGAAACGGCAGTTTGGAGTAATTTGTAGTAAGTTCTGAATTCCACCTATACTAAGTAATTTAATTAAATTAATTTTCATATATCATGATTTACAGTTTTTATTTTCAGTCTTAAGCCTACACACTTATTTTTTCCCCTCAGATTAGGTGAGATAACACTTACACCTTGTTTTCTGTATAAGATTATTCACTTAGATGGAAAACATAAAAAAGGTATTATATACAAATTCTTACCCCAGAGTAGGTGAGATAACGCTTATACCTTGTTTTCTGTATAAGATTTTTTACATAGATGGAAAACATAAAAACTATTATATACAAATTCTTAAAAAACATAGATGTAGGGAAGCTGATATTAAACAACAATATAAATTTTCAAATCAAATTCAACTTTATTTGTGAGATATGAAATTAACAAATGGCAAATAAAACACTATTCTTTTTTTGTCTTTTTCTTCGCTGATTACCATTTTTTATATTTTATGATTTTTATCATGAAACTTTGTATGATTATGATCCTTTTAGCTTTTTCTGAGATTATTATGATTTTTTTAGAACTTTTATGCTATGGTTTACACCTAGATTGTGGTTTTCACCATATGTTTGCCCAAAATTAATGCCAATTAAATGGTCCTGACAAAAGGAATGTGAAATGGGACTGCCCTATTTTGAAGCCCATAACCCTAACCCTTCACTTTTAGTCCCCTCCACAAAGCTTGATAATGCATGCAGCCAAATTAGTGGAGTGGAAAAGCTTCCATTAGTGTTGACTTGATAGTACAGGATCCTTCATGGTACCCACAGAGGCACAAACAAAGCATGACAAGCTGATTGCAAACCATCATAGGGCCACAATAGCTTAGCTTTCTCTGAAGAAAGACACACCCACATGCCACATGAAGAAGCATCTTCTTTTTTCTCAGTGTGCAGAGTTTCCAAAAGCTAAACATATAATTTCAAATATGACATCATGATCACTTGTTCAGAGTTGACAGGGATGACACATAAAAATACCTTGGCAGCATGAAGTGAGATTATGACAATGAAACAGTACAGTTAATATATAAGCTGTGAGAGATAGTGCCAACCAGAAATTAAGTACATGTAAAATTAATTAAGAACCATCAACTGAAAAATGATCCCACTTTGCAAGATAGTGGGTTCTGAGTACATGACACTGAAAAACTACTACTAAAAAGAAGTTATCGATTCTATACATAAAAGACAATTGTGTCCCCTATTTAGACTTATTTTTCTGTTTGATGTTTTTACATGAGTAAGGTACCTTTATTTTTAAGATAGACCAAGGTACTTTACTGATTTACTCTAAAGATGGATATATTTTTTGCAGATGTGCAGAAACTCCATAAATGAGGGTCTGATAAGTTCCCTTCTAGAACAGCTTGCAAGGAGTCCTAATTAAAATTTGATACATCTTTTCCTGCTTTGGAGAAACTGAGCTGAAATGAGGTGACCTCACTTGAGTCAAAGATCTGAACAGTTATTCCAAGTTGCTGTGGGGGACTTAGCACGAGTTTGCTGTATCACACTTTTTACCACATTCCATGCAGAGACAGTGCAAGTCAAAGATCTTGTTCTGCTACTATCAGCCAAGCCAAAGCTGTGCTAAAGGCTCACTTTCCAGAGTGGTTTTCCTAGTGATGAGGAAACAGTGACCCATCCAATCCTTCACATCAATTATGGAGCAGATTCGAGCTCCCAGGAAAACGAGGCATGAAGAATGTGACTCTTTGTTAGTGCCTGCCTAATTGCCGATTAACCATAAAGAACTTATTTTTCCGTGGTTTTTAGTTACCGATTAAGTTAAAGTTCACTTCTGAATTCTACAAACTCATCTGGTCAAAATGAGAGAACCGAATATACTAAACACCTATCAGTAAAACTGACTGAAGATTCTCTTGAAAAAAAGATTACATCATGACTTGTTTTGGTAAGAGATATTTTCTGGCGAAAGAATTCATCATCAGTCCAATGCAAAGTCAAAGATATATCACCATATCAACAGGTAATGTAACTATCGCCTTTTTTTTTTCGCGTAAACAAGATAGCTTAGGTCCAGAAACAACCAATGTGCAAATACACCCGGACGCAAATCCAACAGATGCCATTGAGGTAGAACGACGCAGAAAAGATGGACCAAGACGTCTCATTACGCTTTGCACGGTCAAACGCTAGCTTATCCAAGATTTGACACAGTGTTAGCCGCACAGAGATACAGTGGAGAGCATATTGCGTATTTATCTTGGCATTTTGCTAACTTGAACAGAATCCAAGAGAAGATTTGTTCCTCAAGTCGCATGAGCTAGGTTTGCTTCCCTCTAGGATATTTCAGAATTGAATGCTTCAGTTTTCTCTGAATTCTTTCACTGCAATGTAAATATGTTGCAATTGCACCTAACAGCCATAGCAGTGATGGTAGTTTTGTGGTCTTAATTTAAATTTGCAAACCTTTTACAATCTCTCAGAGTTGACAAGTACCGCACTGCCTACGGTTGGGAAAATTTAAAAAACCATTAATTTGTCCATTGCCATGGAGCCCTGTACTTTGTCCAATGAAACTTGTTCCTGAAAAAGATTATAAACAGAAACTGTTAGGTATGTCGGATGCGCGACGACCCTACTATTAATTACTAGTAATTCACATGCATGTCTCCGAGTAATTAAAACCTGCATTTCTTTTGCGTTTTTCAGAGACGTCCATGTCCATGGCCACTCGGAGCACCACACCACCCTGTTGGCCGAAGCCGACGTGATCATGCCGCGGCAATGGCAGAATCTCAACTCAGCCATAGCTTTCTTTTTATTTCCTTTTAATTGGAGTGCAGCGAATCATCAATCATGTCAAGCACCCAAGGAGGAAGACGAAGACGAAGACGAGGACGAAGTAGCAGGACGGACAAGTCGCTGAGACATCACGGCCTGAATAAAGCCAGTCGCCATACATATCTGCGTTTTCTTCTGAAACTTAATTGCAGGCCCACACGGTTGTGATCTGATCTGACCGAACTAAACGTGACAAATTATGTGCAGTAGTAGCAGCTTATCAATTTGACAATTGGTGGTGTACTCTCCGCAAGAAGAAAACAAAAAATGGTGATGCACAATTGCACATCATTGATCAGTACTAGATGTATGTGCATCATTTGGGTTTGTGTGTACAACTTGGTTGCTTGGACGTGTTGGGATTTGTATGACATTGACCATTTGACCACCTCTCTTTCTTCAGAGAGAAGGATGAGATTTCTATCAAGGATCATTGAGAAAGACATGGCACCTAAGCTAAGCTAGTGTACATGAGAGATCTTTAGTTTGGCTGTTTTGGACATATGCAAATATCTCTCCTTTCCTTTGAAAATCTTGTGGAGTTTTTGGATATGGATATGCATATTCTGATGAAGCCAGCAGAGGGTCAGCTGCACTGAACATGCAGGGGATCAAGGCAGAATTGTGCAAAGTCAGAAGTAGGGTTGCCTTCTCAAGATATACTAGAAAGGATCAAAGGAGTAAGGTTGGCTATAGCTAGTAGAAGCTGATTTCCCAAGGTGCAGAAAGTGCAGAGATGATGGTGATATGGAATCAATATAACTGTAGGAGAGCAAGCTCTGAGGATGGAGTATACACATGTATGAAGATATGCTTGTACTGGTTGGTGAGAACAAAGAGTTGTCCTTTTTGGAGTTTGGAGAGGGGGCCATAATGACTCAAGTCAACTCTCAAGAAAAATAATATTTTTTATTCTGTCCAATACTTGGATTATTGTCTCAACACAGAAGTGCATAGAACAAATCTTAAAAATAAGAAAGAAGTACATTGCAGCATTTTTCTTTTCATTTATACTTGCTCACCTTGGTTAGAGTAACAGCAACAAATTGGTATCCAGAATGCATGACAGGAGAAATCCCAGATGGTATTCTTGTTTTGTCGGTAGTTCATAGGAGATAATTTAAATGATAACATATCATATGCACACAAGTCTTCTCGTATAAATACATGTACACCAACTAAAAATTTCACCAATTTTTTTTTAAAAAACTGTACATGTACTTTTACTAGTATTACAGTCTAATCTTCAAAATCATTATATATACAGTGCAACAAAAAAGACAAGATTCTGATATATTTATACTCTTAAAACTGTCATAATTTTTATCTTTTTTTGGTTATGGTAAAAATATAATGAATCTGAGGTTAACCTTTATGCAGTAATATTGGAAATACTTGTACAATTTTTTCTAAATTTTTTTAGTGAAATTGTTAGTGGTATGCACGGTGTTACATGAGAAGTCTTGTGTGCACGTGATATATTCTCAATTTAAGTACTCTATCAGCATCTGATTCAATCTAGAAAAAAATTAATGGATAATTCAGGATTAAAATGGCATGCAGCCGTATCTTAGAAGAAGGATCACAATCCCTGCCATGTGTTAAAATAAATGAATGCTCCAACCTGACATTTTTCTGACCAAAGAAACGGGAAATTACATCAAGGAACCCTACAGCTATTATGAAACAAATGAGCTTCCCACTAGCAATAGTCAGCTCATGCTAGTGTTGGATAAATAACAGACTGAACTCAGAAGAAATGCATGTCATAGTAAGGAAAAAAGTAAAAATAACAGCAAAAATTAAAGCCTAATGCTTCTTTAATTTTTTCCCATATAAAAAAAATATGTGGCCATAGAATTTGATACTTTTCATATTGACCAAACAAACTAATGAGTAAGCAATCCTTTGCTGAGTAGGATCCGATGCAAAAGATGATACTTGCCTTAATCTGGTTTGTTAGGCCGAAGAGAGAGCACTTTTTGTCATAATCAGCATTAAAAGCAACACAATAGCAACTCATAAGGACTAATGGCCACTCCACAACAATATTGGAAACCGCTATTACAAGCAGGTCGTAAAGCTTAATCATTTCAGGTTCAAATGACCTACCCAGGCAGACTTGTCCAGCTGATTGGGCCAAGCATATAAACACATCCACATCACAAAATTCGAAAATGCGTATATACCGTGTTGTGCCGAATCATGGGAGCTACAGAGCAAGAAGTGTCCAAAAATTTATGCTCAGAGTCAACTCCCTGTGTGTGTGACCACAAAAGCAACAAACAATATGATGTATAGGGTTTACAAGTGAAAAATGGATAGTAAATGTTCTAAAAGGATAAATGGATAATGATAAGTTGGATTACTCACTCGGGAGCTGGGGAGGAATCAACCTGGGCTATGTATGGTCCAGGTCTGTCCCAGCTTGCTTTAGCCCTAAAAAAGTTCAGCATGGTGAAAGCCCCTGAGCCATAGTCCAGGTGGCCTGTAACATTTCATACAAACTATTCAAATGTAAGAAAGAAAAAAATACAGTGAGCAAAGTATTCTGTAACTTCTGTATCATCTTCAATCATGGCCTTTTAGTTTCAGCTGAAGACATGCACATTTTCATATGCAAAGATAATAATGCAGACTATGTGCAATCATTTTCCAAACACCTATCAGTAAAACTGACTGAAGATTCTCTTGAAAAAAAGATTACATCATGACTTGTTTTGGTAAGAGATATTTTCTGGCGAAAGAATTCATCATCAGTCCAATGCAAAGTCAAAGATATATCACCATATCAACAGGTAATGTAACTATCGCCTTTTTTTTTTCGCGTAAACAAGATAGCTTAGGTCCAGAAACAACCAATGTGCAAATACACCCGGACGCAAATCCAACAGATGCCATTGAGGTAGAACGACGCAGAAAAGATGGACCAAGACGTCTCATTACGCTTTGCACGGTCAAACGCTAGCTTATCCAAGATTTGACACAGTGTTAGCCGCACAGAGATACAGTGGAGAGCATATTGCGTATTTATCTTGGCATTTTGCTAACTTGAACAGAATCCAAGAGAAGATTTGTTCCTCAAGTCGCATGAGCTAGGTTTGCTTCCCTCTAGGATATTTCAGAATTGAATGCTTCAGTTTTCTCTGAATTCTTTCACTGCAATGTAAATATGTTGCAATTGCACCTAACAGCCATAGCAGTGATGGTAGTTTTGTGGTCTTAATTTAAATTTGCAAACCTTTTACAATCTCTCAGAGTTGACAAGTACCGCACTGCCTACGGTTGGGAAAATTTAAAAAACCATTAATTTGTCCATTGCCATGGAGCCCTGTACTTTGTCCAATGAAACTTGTTCCTGAAAAAGATTATAAACAGAAACTGTTAGGTATGTCGGATGCGCGACGACCCTACTATTAATTACTAGTAATTCACATGCATGTCTCCGAGTAATTAAAACCTGCATTTCTTTTGCGTTTTTCAGAGACGTCCATGTCCATGGCCACTCGGAGCACCACACCACCCTGTTGGCCGAAGCCGACGTGATCATGCCGCGGCAATGGCAGAATCTCAACTCAGCCATAGCTTTCTTTTTATTTCCTTTTAATTGGAGTGCAGCGAATCATCAATCATGTCAAGCACCCAAGGAGGAAGACGAAGACGAAGACGAGGACGAAGTAGCAGGACGGACAAGTCGCTGAGACATCACGGCCTGAATAAAGCCAGTCGCCATACATATCTGCGTTTTCTTCTGAAACTTAATTGCAGGCCCACACGGTTGTGATCTGATCTGACCGAACTAAACGTGACAAATTATGTGCAGTAGTAGCAGCTTATCAATTTGACAATTGGTGGTGTACTCTCCGCAAGAAGAAAACAAAAAATGGTGATGCACAATTGCACATCATTGATCAGTACTAGATGTATGTGCATCATTTGGGTTTGTGTGTACAACTTGGTTGCTTGGACGTGTTGGGATTTGTATGACATTGACCATTTGACCACCTCTCTTTCTTCAGAGAGAAGGATGAGATTTCTATCAAGGATCATTGAGAAAGACATGGCACCTAAGCTAAGCTAGTGTACATGAGAGATCTTTAGTTTGGCTGTTTTGGACATATGCAAATATCTCTCCTTTCCTTTGAAAATCTTGTGGAGTTTTTGGATATGGATATGCATATTCTGATGAAGCCAGCAGAGGGTCAGCTGCACTGAACATGCAGGGGATCAAGGCAGAATTGTGCAAAGTCAGAAGTAGGGTTGCCTTCTCAAGATATACTAGAAAGGATCAAAGGAGTAAGGTTGGCTATAGCTAGTAGAAGCTGATTTCCCAAGGTGCAGAAAGTGCAGAGATGATGGTGATATGGAATCAATATAACTGTAGGAGAGCAAGCTCTGAGGATGGAGTATACACATGTATGAAGATATGCTTGTACTGGTTGGTGAGAACAAAGAGTTGTCCTTTTTGGAGTTTGGAGAGGGGGCCATAATGACTCAAGTCAACTCTCAAGAAAAATAATATTTTTTATTCTGTCCAATACTTGGATTATTGTCTCAACACAGAAGTGCATAGAACAAATCTTAAAAATAAGAAAGAAGTACATTGCAGCATTTTTCTTTTCATTTATACTTGCTCACCTTGGTTAGAGTAACAGCAACAAATTGGTATCCAGAATGCATGACAGGAGAAATCCCAGATGGTATTCTTGTTTTGTCGGTAGTTCATAGGAGATAATTTAAATGATAACATATCATATGCACACAAGTCTTCTCGTATAAATACATGTACACCAACTAAAAATTTCACCAATTTTTTTTTAAAAAACTGTACATGTACTTTTACTAGTATTACAGTCTAATCTTCAAAATCATTATATATACAGTGCAACAAAAAAGACAAGATTCTGATATATTTATACTCTTAAAACTGTCATAATTTTTATCTTTTTTTGGTTATGGTAAAAATATAATGAATCTGAGGTTAACCTTTATGCAGTAATATTGGAAATACTTGTACAATTTTTTCTAAATTTTTTTAGTGAAATTGTTAGTGGTATGCACGGTGTTACATGAGAAGTCTTGTGTGCACGTGATATATTCTCAATTTAAGTACTCTATCAGCATCTGATTCAATCTAGAAAAAAATTAATGGATAATTCAGGATTAAAATGGCATGCAGCCGTATCTTAGAAGAAGGATCACAATCCCTGCCATGTGTTAAAATAAATGAATGCTCCAACCTGACATTTTTCTGACCAAAGAAACGGGAAATTACATCAAGGAACCCTACAGCTATTATGAAACAAATGAGCTTCCCACTAGCAATAGTCAGCTCATGCTAGTGTTGGATAAATAACAGACTGAACTCAGAAGAAATGCATGTCATAGTAAGGAAAAAAGTAAAAATAACAGCAAAAATTAAAGCCTAATGCTTCTTTAATTTTTTCCCATATAAAAAAAATATGTGGCCATAGAATTTGATACTTTTCATATTGACCAAACAAACTAATGAGTAAGCAATCCTTTGCTGAGTAGGATCCGATGCAAAAGATGATACTTGCCTTAATCTGGTTTGTTAGGCCGAAGAGAGAGCACTTTTTGTCATAATCAGCATTAAAAGCAACACAATAGCAACTCATAAGGACTAATGGCCACTCCACAACAATATTGGAAACCGCTATTACAAGCAGGTCGTAAAGCTTAATCATTTCAGGTTCAAATGACCTACCCAGGCAGACTTGTCCAGCTGATTGGGCCAAGCATATAAACACATCCACATCACAAAATTCGAAAATGCGTATATACCGTGTTGTGCCGAATCATGGGAGCTACAGAGCAAGAAGTGTCCAAAAATTTATGCTCAGAGTCAACTCCCTGTGTGTGTGACCACAAAAGCAACAAACAATATGATGTATAGGGTTTACAAGTGAAAAATGGATAGTAAATGTTCTAAAAGGATAAATGGATAATGATAAGTTGGATTACTCACTCGGGAGCTGGGGAGGAATCAACCTGGGCTATGTATGGTCCAGGTCTGTCCCAGCTTGCTTTAGCCCTAAAAAAGTTCAGCATGGTGAAAGCCCCTGAGCCATAGTCCAGGTGGCCTGTAACATTTCATACAAACTATTCAAATGTAAGAAAGAAAAAAATACAGTGAGCAAAGTATTCTGTAACTTCTGTATCATCTTCAATCATGGCCTTTTAGTTTCAGCTGAAGACATGCACATTTTCATATGCAAAGATAATAATGCAGACTATGTGCAATCATTTTCCCCCTCTTTTTTTTTTTATTTTTACAAAAAATGGTTTTCCTCTTGTGAGCATCTGGAGAAACACCAGTATAGGTGACAAGTGATCACCTATAAAAAAGATACAGTGAACAAAGTATTCTGTAACTTCTGTATCATCTTCCATCATGGCCTTTTAGTTTCAGCTGAAGACATGCACATTTTCATATGCAAAGATAATAATGCAGACTATGTGCAATCATTTTCCCCTCCTCTTTTTTTTTTTATTTACAAAAAAATGGTTTTTCCTCTTGTGAGCATCTGGAGAAACACCAGTATAGGTGACAAGTGATCACCTACAAAAAAGATGGGAGCAGGCTCAGCTTGAGTATTCTGTTGATTCATTTCTATCATTTGATGCCAAAAAACTTCTACATCAAAAAGAAACAAACAAATTACTGTCATGGCTCGAGGTAGCAGTTAGCACAGTGCAGATGATGTACAGGAACTTCAAGAGTTAAAAATGACAACATGTTTTGATTGAAGAACTCTCCAGGGTGATATGATCAGAACATCTGACTTGTCATAATATAAAATATGAACATCTCAAGTCTTTAATGCCAATAAGTTGTCCATAAATTCACAGAACACGTAACAAGAAAAGATATACAAAAATATATATTCTTCAACGCTGCTTTAGTACATTCAAAGACCTTCAGCTGAGAGAATGAATTTGATCTAGTCCACAGGCTGGCATCGACCAGTGGAGATCATACTTCCTCCGTTCAATTCTATCAGGTTTATTTTGATCTATCATAGTCAACAAAATTAGACTTTGGCCATTAATTTTTCTTGCAACATATATTGTCAATGCCTACAAAATCTATTGTTTTGAAAGAACTTTGAAACATAAATATATCGATACACATTTTTTTGACAGTAAACATACGTATAATTTGACAAATTATTGGTTAATCTTAAGGTTTGAATTTTTCAAATACATGTATGCCTTAAATAATTGGATAGATGGAGTGAATTTTAACTCGAACATTCAGAACTTCGGACCGCACATTCAGAACACATGAATCCAACAATGGCATGTGAGAAACATAACCTATTTATATTTTGGTTAAGATCGGTATCTAAACACTTTAAACATTTCCTAATGAGAAAATGAAATTTCCCATTTATTAAAAATAATAGTTCACATCAGATTCTTCCAAAACAATAGTTCACTTTAGTGCCTCGTAGAAAGAAAATGACGGAGATTCTTCCAAGCAGTCATTTCCATTTTTCTTTTCGCAACCAACAGGCAGTTCTGCTCTGCAAAATGATCCTTACTCAAAGCATTGGAGATGAACTATTATGTTCACTCGCTTCACCTTCATATGCAGATGCGCGTGCAAATGCCAGTTCCTGTCACATGTGGACATACTTTGATTAAACTGGACACTCCTGGAGGAGACAACATTCAGATGAATTTGAGATGGCACACAGAAAACAGTGATGTTGCATTAGGTACGCATGAAAATGTCCATGGTGCAGAAAGTGCAAAACAGATACATGTAAAGCAAACAAGAAAAGAACAGCAACGGAAGGGGAAGAAAGGAAATGGAGGCATAAAAATAACATGCAGAGCATGATCAACTGTTCTTTTCAGTGCCCATTTCTCCATTGTCATTTTGGAAAGAAGACCTAGTCACAATATTAACACATTCCAACCAATGCCCTGTGAGATGGCAATATTACAAAAGTTAGGCAGTGAGTAGCCAATGCTGATAAGAAGGCATGGCTGTAATATCATCCTCATGGAAAAGCTATGCAAGCAAGCATAATAGTATTGAAAAGAATGTGGTTCACATGGTATAACTGCAACCACCGTGGATCAGTATAATGGAGCCAGAGAAAAGCTCATTTGAAACTCACAAGCTCTCCCTATTTTTCATCATACAGTAAAACACTCTAAAATACAGCCGTTGCTGTTCAAAGAAAGAGCAATACCAATACTTGAAACAACAATACCACTACCGGCAGCTTACCTAGTAAAAAATGCTAACAAAAAAGAGTAATTCAAACCACCTAAGAGATAAACCTGCTAAATTGTTCGTTGGTGTTTATTATAGTCCCAAAGAACCAGAATATAAACACCTTTAGTACATTTTTCTGAATTTCTGATGCTGCTCTGTTTGAGGAAGTCTTTCAGAGAAACAAGAAACATAGTCTGAACAACTTGAATCAGGATGATAATACAGTCCAAGATTCACCAAATCTGTAAATAGTCAGAGTAAATGTTGCATTGGACCCATTATTTTCATCAGAAGATTTATTGCACATCCCAAATACAAATAATACATTTGAACAAAGATAATCACATTTTCTTCTGACAGCGCCAAACATTATCCTACACAGCCACATCCAGTGTTTGAAATGCTCCCACTCACAAGACTGTCCTCTAGGGGTACATACAAAATAACCGAAAACCAAACCGGGGTACTCTATTTTTTTCTGTTTAATTTATGTGTGCGGTTCAGTTTCCACGACTAATTCAACGTCATTGTGCAATGACTAAAACACAAGTATGTTAAATTAATAAGTACAACCACACTAGACTTAGACTAAAAGGAATCAATATGCACAAATCGTGGATGAAATATATGGGATAAAAGAAAACCACAAATGAAACTATGCAGTAGCAGGCACTAAAAGTCCAACGTACTCCCAAATATTAATATGGGAGAATCAATTACAGTAACGAATCTTAAAAAAATGTCTTGGAGCAAAAAGGCAAGCAACGTACCAGTGAGGTGCTGATTATGATTACAGCACAATTGCATTCTCTGAGATTTTCATGGTTTGAAAACGTTCCAAAATTGGTCCATTATCAAGTTCTTTAAATATCTCTCTCTCAATATAACACACCATAAAGTCACTGAGGACTTCATCAGGTATAAGCTCACAAAAATCGGTATGGATAGCATTCACTTCTGAAAATATTTTTTCAACTGATGCTTTTATAACTGGTAAGAGCAGTGCCAACTTGATGAGGCGATATACCAATGCAAATTTGAAATGTGTTTCAGTTTCAACCATCTTAGCAGCTAGACTTGCAATGTCATAACAGGCAGTAAATTCATTACTTCTTCTCATAAAAAGAATGTAGTTTTGGAGTTCATGTTTTATAGCTACACGATCATCTATGGAGAAATCTTCAGCATAAATCCCAGCAAGCCAAGCAAGCTTTTCCACATCAAACTTAGAGAAGTTGTTCCTTGGATCAAGACAAGAAAAATGAACTAGTAACTCCATAGAAACATCATTAAAACGATGAGTTATCTCTGTCATAATGGAGTCGATAGCAGCAAAGAAAATCCCATCACGATAATGACAATATCGAGTAAGAGTTACCCCATTACGCCTTGAATGACCTGTAGCTCGTATATGCTCATCCATATTTGGCACCGGAATCCAATTTGTGGCACAAAAGCTCTTGACATCCTCAAACAATGATTCCCAGCCATTATTCCTCAAGGTTTGCAAACATTCTTTCACATCTATAAGTTGTCCCACAGCCTGAATAATGCCTTCATCCTTCCTTTGCAACACAAGTGATAATTCATTTGTAATGGTAAACAACTTTAACATCATCTTCAAAATGAATACAAATTCAAAGCTCTCCATTGTTTGTATCAAACCTCCTGCGCGAGACGGTTGACGCCCATGTTGATGCACAATCATTAGTACATCCAACACTGAGTCCCACATCAAGTTAATACGGCCCAAGGTTGTATAATATGATCCCCATCTTGTACCTCCCAAGCTAGCCAGGTTCTTTTCTTTATGATTGCTTCCTTCAGAGAGTATCTCACCACTCTCCAACTTATTCAAAGTGGTTTGGTGATGCTTTTCAGTTGATTTATCCATCATCTGACAGGATTCAATCATAGTGGTCATGATTAAAGAGATACTGACGAAGAAATCATGAATTAGTGACGAAGAGCACCTTGAGACAGTAATAAGCACAGATTCCAGCTGGTGGGCAAAGCAGTGGACATAGAAAGCATACGGGTTTTCATTATGTATCAGTAGCTGCATGTCGTTAAATTCACATCTCATGTTTGAAGCTCCATCATACCCCTGTCCTCGTAGTTTAGAAATAGATAAGCCATGCTGAGCAAGCAGACCAACCAATGTTTCCTTGAATGCAGCAGGTGTATCCTCTGTGAGATATTCAAGACCAAGAAATCTTTCTATAACCTTCCCTTTCTTATTCACAAACCTGCAAACCACAAATTAGAATATGTTAAGGTGGCTCAACAATGAAATGGTAGTTGCTTTCAAGTAGAGAACATATAAACAACTTACCTTACAAAAACTGCCATTTGATATTTCTCTGCCATATCGTGAGAATCATCAATAAGTATGGAGAAATTACCATCTCCAATCTCTCCAATTATCACTTCTGTGACCTCTTGTGCACAAGCTTTTGCAAGACCCTTTTGAACCAATGGAGAAGTTATGTCAAAATTTCCAACGACGTTCATATCAAAAGCCCATTCAACCTCTTTATCCCTCTTCTTGTACAAATCTATTAACTCTAGAAGATTGCCCTTGTTTATGGAGGTTGGTGATTGACCAGGACCACTGAAGGCCATGCCTTGCATTAGGAGAAATCTCGCACAATCTAAAGAAGCAATGAAACAAATTCTATATGCACTTCCAATGTCTGGATGGTTAGAAGAGAGCTCATGAGACTTGCTTTTCCTTTGATAGCCAAAATCCTCATGACCTTTCCTTCCCTTACTGTGATCACTGGTACCTCCACCAACCTTGTCTTTGGTTTCCCCATGATACCCATCAATTGATCTGTGTCGATTCAAATCAGAAGTTGTGGCATCTGGATTAAACTTCTTGGTAACATTAGCCCTTTTCTTCAGCCCTGTAGGTGTGCCCGCACCACATTCAAGAGTCCTCTTCGGCACAGGCTGATAATACCTCCTCATTACTTAAAGGTTAAAACTAACCTGAGAAACATATACATTATCAAAAATTAATATATCAAACACAGTAACACAGATCCACCTAAGATTTACCCCACAACAATATCATAATTTCGCACATAACATGCTCAAATGTTAATTCAGAATTGCCACAACTCACAGGTCCTCCAATGCTTACATCCGGAAGTGACAACTAACGAGATTTGAATGGGAGTACAATACCTCCTCTTTTCTTAAAAGTTAAACCCTGAGAAACATGTTACATTATCAACAATTAATAAATAAAAAAATCCACCTAAGATTAAGCCACAATAATACCATAATCTCTCTCATAACAAGTTCAAATGCTAATCCATAATTCCTAGTTGCTACAATGCTACAACAAACAGGTCCCCAAATACTTACAATCTGAAAGCTACAACTCAAAAGAGCTGAATAGGAGTAAAAGTAGAGGACTCAGTACCAAAATCCCTCGCCCCACTCCGCCGGCGCGCCGGAACCCGCTGCTGCCCCTCCAGCTCCAGCCTCCGCAACCCACCGAAGTCCCGACGCCTCTGCACGGCTCCGCCGAGGAATCGAGCCTCCGGGAGACTTCTCTGGGCGGAGGCGGAGGCGGAGCAGTCGCCCCACGCAGCCGCTTCCCCTCCCCCGAAATGCGTAATCACCGAATTGCCACTGCCTCCTAGGGTTTTCCCGCCGAAATGGAGAAAACCCTTGGGCCGAATGGGCCACCCGGCCTTTTTAACCCCTCGCAGGCCTTCTTGGGCCGCTTTCCAATCCCCACGGGCCGCGGGCCTCCACCACCCGCTTTCCCGTCGGGTCTAGATCCATCCCGTTATTCCGAACAATGGTTGCGAATCCTTTCCGGGCGGAAAGAAAAACAGAGCTTGTCAGACAGATCCGACCCGGACACCATCCGCCTCGCCGCCGCATCAATTCGGCGAGAGGCGCATTCGAATCTGGAAAGCACCAAACCCTAGCTCCACCACCACCACCCATGGCGCCGACGGCGGCGGCGGCGGGGCCAAGCGACGACGGGCTCCGGAAGCTGGAGTACCTCTCGCTGGTCTCCAAGGTGTGCTCGGAGCTGGAGACCCACATCGGCGTCGGCGACAAGGTGCTCGCCGAGTTCATCACCGAGCTCGGCCGCGACTCCGCCTCCGTCGCCGACTTCGACACCAAGCTCAAGGCCAACGGCGCCGACCTCCCGGACTACTTCGTCCGCACCCTCCTCACCATCATCCACGCCATCCTCCCGCCGCCCTCCGACTCCCTCAACCCTAGCTCCGCGTCGCAGCCCGCCGCGGGGGGCTCCAAGTTCCCCGGCCTCTCCCGCCCCGACGACCCCGACCGCGCCCGCAACCTCCGCCTCGAGCTCGAGCGGGACGCCGAAGAGGCCGCCGCG
>CM020188.1:10009147-10046360 GCA_009805545.1 Oryza longistaminata | reverse complement strand
GCCCCCGCCCCCGCCAGGGACGACCGCGGCCGCCGCCGTGATGAGCGCGGACGGGACCGTGGTCGAGATGACCGCGGCCGCGACGACCGTGGGCGTGACCGCGACTATGAACGCGGCGGCCGTGACCATGACCGCAGCCGTGATGACCGTGGCCGGGATCGTGACCATGGCCGTGACAGGGACCGAGATCGAGGCCGTGATGGGGATCGACAACGTGGCCGTGACTATGGCCGTGATAGAGACCAAGACAGAGATCATGACAGGGAGCGTGAAGGTGAACGGCGGAGGGACCGAGATAAGGATAGGGGTAGAGACATTGACAGAGATACGGACAGGGACCATAGGCGAGGCAGGAGGTATGGTGATGAGGAAGAACCGGAACAGTTTGGTGGAAGGAAAGAAGGCGCTCTTGTGAATTCCAGTGGTGAGCCAGAGCTGTACCAGGTGTACCGGGGTAGGGTGACACGGGTAATGGACACCGGTTGCTTTGTCAGGCTTGAGGATGTTCGTGGAGGACGTGAGGGTCTTGTTCACATCTCACAAATGGCAACCAGGCGAGTGGCCAATGCGAAAGAGATGGTGAAGCGTGATCAGGAGGTGTATGTTAAGGTGGTTTCCGTGAAGGGCCAGAAATTGAGTTTATCAATGAGGGACGTAGATCAGGATACAGGGAGAGATTTCCTCCCAATACAACGTGGTGGGGATGATGCACCAAGGGCGAACCCATCTGGTGGTAGTGCTAGTGGTGTTGGTGTGGGCTCTGGCAAGAGGCTGGGTCTCTCTGGGATTATGATTGCAGAGGAGGATGAGGTTGCACCTCCTTCACGTCGGCCACTTAAGCGGATGAGCTCTCCAGAGAGGTGGGAGGCGAAGCAGCTGATTGCTTCAGGTGTTCTGGATGTGAGGGATTACCCAATGTTTGATGAGGATGGGGATGGTATGTTGTACCAGGAGGAAGGGGCTGAAGAGGAGCAGGAGATTGAGCTTAATGAAGATGAACCTGCTTTCTTGCAGGGACAGAGTAGATTTTCGATTGACATGTCACCTGTTAAGATTTTCAAGAATCCAGAGGGCTCATTGAGCCGAGCAGCTGCTCTCCAAACTGCTCTCATAAAGGAGCGGCGTGAGGTTCGGGAACAGGAACAGAGAGCAATGTTGGACTCAATCCCCAAGGATCTGAATCGGCCATGGGAGGACCCTATGCCTGATACTGGGGAACGGCACCTTGCGCAGGAGCTGAGGGGTGTTGGACTTTCAGCTTATGACATGCCCGAATGGAAGAAGGAAGCCTATGGAAAGGCTCTGACATTTGGGCAAAGGTCTAAGCTTTCAATACAAGACCAGAGGCAAAGTCTTCCAATATACAAGTTGAAGAAAGAGCTGATACAAGCTGTGCATGATAACCAAGTCTTGGTTGTTATTGGAGAGACTGGTTCTGGTAAAACAACACAGGTGACACAATATTTGGCCGAAGCAGGCTACACGACCAGAGGTAAGATTGGTTGCACTCAACCTCGTCGTGTGGCTGCAATGTCTGTTGCTAAGAGAGTAGCAGAAGAATTTGGTTGTCGACTTGGAGAGGAAGTTGGTTATGCCATCCGCTTTGAGGATTGCACTGGGCCTGACACGGTAATCAAATACATGACTGATGGTATGCTTTTGCGTGAGATTCTTGTCGATGAGAACCTTTCCCAGTATTCTGTAATTATGCTTGATGAAGCGCATGAAAGGACCATACACACAGATGTTCTCTTTGGCTTGCTGAAACAGCTTATTAAGCGCAGATCTGACATGAGGCTTATTGTTACTTCTGCTACCCTGGACGCAGAGAAGTTCTCAGGGTATTTTTTCAATTGCAACATCTTCACAATTCCTGGAAGGACGTTCCCGGTAGAGATACTCTACACCAAACAACCAGAAAGTGACTATTTGGATGCAGCATTGATCACCGTGCTTCAAATACACTTGACTGAGCCAGAAGGTGATATCCTCCTTTTTTTGACTGGTCAAGAGGAGATTGATCATGCTTGTCAATGTCTTTATGAGAGGATGAAAGGGCTAGGGAAGGATGTTCCGGAGCTCATAATATTGCCTGTTTATAGTGCTCTTCCGAGTGAAATGCAGTCGAAGATCTTTGACCCAGCTCCTCCAGGGAAGAGGAAGGTCGTTGTGGCCACCAATATCGCTGAAGCTTCTCTAACCATTGACGGCATATATTATGTCGTCGATCCTGGTTTTGCCAAAATTAATGTTTATAATTCAAAACAAGGACTCGATTCATTGGTCATCACTCCAATCTCTCAAGCATCAGCGAAGCAGAGGGCAGGGCGTGCTGGGCGTACTGGCCCTGGCAAATGCTATCGTCTATACACTGAAAGTGCATACCGCAATGAAATGTCTCCCACAACAATCCCAGAAATTCAAAGGATTAACTTGGGGTCTACAGTTCTCAACATGAAGGCGATGGGAATCAATGACCTATTATCCTTTGATTTCATGGACCCTCCAGCACCTCAAGCACTTATATCTGCAATGGAGCAATTGTACAGCCTAGGTGCTCTTGATGAAGAAGGGCTCCTTACCAAACTGGGGAGGAAAATGGCTGAATTTCCACTGGATCCACCACTTTCGAAGATGCTTCTAGCCAGCGTTGACCTTGGATGCAGTGATGAGATACTAACTATTATAGCTATGATACAAACTGGGAACATTTTCTATAGGCCAAGAGAAAAACAGGCTCAGGCTGATCAAAAGAGGGCCAAGTTTTTCCAGCCAGAGGGGGATCATCTAACTCTGCTTGCTGTATATGAGGCGTGGAAGGCAAAAAACTTTTCAGGGCCCTGGTGTTTTGAGAACTTTGTTCAATCAAGATCCTTAAGGAGAGCTCAAGATGTGAGGAAGCAGCTTCTCACTATCATGGACAGGTAACTATTTAATTTTCAGTGGTTTGAACTAAAATCCTCTGTGAAGATATATATTCTTTGACTTGTATTCTTGTTAGTTTGCCGTGTACATAGGTCAATTTCTTCCAAGCTTGGTTTGCCTTCAGATTACTCTGAGTTCCTTGCTCTCCCCATTTGATTTAGATTATTGAGCGGATTAAATCGAATATTTTGGGAAATAAACTTAGCAAATAGCTTAAAACAAGTGGTCAATGCAGTACAAGAAAGTTTTTGAGGCAATGTATTTTCTTTTGAAGCATAGAGCAAATAATCCGTTTCAATAATCCAACGTATTATCTGAAAAAGAACATTGTATATTATTGTCAGCAATTGCCTGGTTTATTACGTTAGCATTCTTCATGTCTTAACCCAGTTGAGCTTTTCTGATTTTTAGTTAAAAGAAAAGCATAGTAGTCAAAAAAAGAACATGCTGCAATTACTTCAAAAAAGGGAGTAGGGAGGTGATGATAACTTGACCTACCCAAGGCCCAAGTTTATATATTTATATATTTTTTACTACAATTTATGTAGCTGGGTGTTTGTTATTTGTAAAATAATAGAAAAATAGTAATCTTTGCATATGAGTATATGTAGGTGGTCAGTTCTTCTATAATAGTGTATACAAGTTCTAGATTTGAGGATAACTTGTTGCATTTATATTTTATTTTAGACTTGTAGTTTATTTAGTTGGGGCTCATTGCAAATTGAAACACCTAGTGCATATGCAATTATGCAGTGCATTGTGACAAGATGTATACTAAAGACATAACCATAAAAAAAGCAAAGTATGCATGGTAATTTGTATACACTTTATTTCAACAATATGGGAGTTAGATCTGAAACTGGGTTGCATAATTAACAGTTTGCCCCGCAGTATTTACTTGATACCATGTTATTATTCATCAGGGTTTTGCATAATTTACAGTTTGCCCCCACAGTATTTACTTGATTGTGTGTAATTCATCAAATGGGGTTGATATATTAGTTTCTGTGGATGGACTATACTATTCGATCCCTTTGTTGTTGTTTTAGAAATAAAAATCTCAAGAGAAATTATTAGAGAATTGCTTCACTTGTTACCTGCTCTGTGATCGAGGTCTTTTGACCATTCTAGTTTTAATAGCATATTCCACCTTTTTAGATGAGCAATGTCTTGTGAGTTTTTCTTTTAAACAAGGGCATCTTATGAGTTCCATCGTTATACTAACAAATTCCGTGATTTTTGCAGATATAAATTGGATGTTGTCTCAGCTGGGAGGAACTTCACAAAAATAAGGAAAGCAATCACTGCCGGCTTCTTTTTCCACGCTGCCAGGAAGGATCCCCAGGAGGGATACAGAACCTTGGTAGAGAACCAGCCGGTGTACATACACCCGAGCAGCGCATTGTTCCAGCGGCAGCCAGACTGGGTCATCTACCACGAACTTGTAATGACGACGAAGGAGTACATGCGGGAGGTTACCGTGATCGACCCGAAGTGGCTTACTGAGCTAGCCCCGAGATTCTACAAGTCAGCAGATCCAACCAAGATGAGCAAGAGGAAGAGGCAGGAGAGGATTGAACCCCTGTACGACAGGTACCATGAGCCCAACTCCTGGCGTCTCAGCAAGCGCCGAGCTTGATGGCTCTCACCTGTACAATGTTCTGCATGTTCTTCGGCGCTGGTTCGATCAAATTCCAAACTGGAAATTTTGGTGTAGCTGTAAATATTAATGTGACTGTTGTCTCAGCTGTGTTTCTTACATATGACTGTTGTTAGCTGAGCAGGTATTGACACATGTAATGTAGCTGGACTCTGTCCTTTGTTGAGACAGTTCCCATGAATTTTTCCGTTTGCCTAAATGCCAACGTTCATCATTAAGTGATGCAATTTTCTGAGATAATTTGGATGGCCCGTTAATCATTTACCTGTTGGGTACGTCGGTTATTTATAACTTGTTAGTGAATTCAAATATTGCTGTGCGGACTGTTTATCGTTTCTAATGATTACGGGATGCTTATTGAAAGATTGACCTTTTTTATCTGCCTACATAGGATGAGAGATACTTATGTATGAAACTATTTCCTTTGCCCTAAAATATAAACATATTTAGCTCTAAATATGGATAACTATGTGTTATGGATAACTATGTGTTTAGATTTATAGCTAAAAGTTACTATATTTTATATTTTATGATGTAGGTGTAGTTTTTTCTTCCAGGGAACCATTTGAAATAGAAGGGATGGGAGAGGAATGTAGATAGGACGAGCTTCAGGGACTATTTAAGTACGTACAGACATAGGATGACAGAGGCATGTAGACATAGGATGAGGTACTTCAGTAATCCTTACATCTTAAAATAAGAGTATAACTATAAACCTATAGATAAGAGTACATTTAGTGTTATAGTTAAAAGTCAATTTTCTAGCTATATATATCTCCATAAGAGTGTTCAGATTCATACTAGAAGTATAAGGATAGCACGTTTGAAACTTAACTATATACCTAAAGATAAGAGTATACTCCCTCCACACATGCTCGTACGTACTGGTACCGTTACAATAATCCAAAATCAGTTTTAGTTTCGAAAAGAACATGCTAACCGAAATATATGATAATCGAAGTTGTTGATTCCGTCCGTCATCAATTTATGTCCGACTTAGATAAAGCTGGACGACAAATCGATCTCGTATTTGAAGGCCCCATTGTTTGGATTATGCTTATTCCTATAAGCCAAATTTTAAATTTTAGAACTTAATTTTGAATTTGAATTTTTGGTGTTTTTTATCGTACTTTATTTTACAACATTTACTTTTGAGTTGCTAAGAACATGTATATAAAATATTTACACACAAATAGTCTTTTATTTGGTAATAATGGATTTGGATAAGCACATGAATAAACGAAATAATGGGATGTGATTATTTATCCACCGACACATGTACGAATTAAATTGTCTCTACCCGTTGCAACGCACGAGCATCTTTTCTAGTATACATATAAATAAAAAAAATATGGATATACACATAGTTTATATGTATAAATATAAAGTTTATACTATCAGCTTCCTAGCCAGGGGGGTCTCTACTTGGCCAGTTTGCTTATTTTCGAAGAGAAGGCGTCACATTGTGCAATCGGTGAGCCAGCGCCTTCCTGGAAGGGCACTAACTTGCAATCATGCAGGAAGGTCCATGTGCCTCCTCGCTCTTCAAACCATGACCACGGTAAAGTGGAAACACCTGTGAACCTAGGTAGTGCACCAGAACTGCTCGGGCATGACAACGTGGCATATTTGTGGGTGTGCGTAACTGGTCAGTTGGTTGCCCTGGAACTAAAATGGGGCTCGTAGTCTATCTAGGAACAACCACATGTTCTGCACTAAAAGCATACCTGGCTAGATAAAGTGGGTCACCCCTCCTCGGAGCTTAATGCATGTTTTTCTCCGAGTGAAACGAATCTACGTTCCACGTGAATTGCCATAGGAACCCCTCAACCGTCCGGGAAGGGCTATCGTGGCATTCTCGCAGGCCTAGAAACAAGGACGCGGCCTAAGGGTCCCATGTTCTTGTAGATGCAGTGTGCCGGCTACTGAACCTGTCAATCACACTTACTACAGATTCTGTCAAGTTGCCCCATTGAATGTCGAGGCGAGGTTGCCATATCTCCAAAGTCAGGTTTTCAAACCACTGCTTTTGAAGATACAAGACTTTGCATGTGGGCCTGGCGTGACATCCCATAGTAGTTTTCCTCAGCGGCTACATAGGCATTGGGCTCGAAGGACAAAATGTACTCATGATTGTAAACAATGTAAGACGTCTCCCAGCGGATAGTATGAGAGGAAGACAATAGGGTATAAGAGTGTGGCTAGAACTTAGTAGAAGGATTAGACCCTTAGATCTCTCAGAAATCTTGTACACCTTAAGAGTTGACTACCTTGACGTAATAGTGAGAATACAGGAGTAGGGATCTCATCCTGAGAGTAGGCCCGAACCTGTATACTTGTTCTCTGTGTTACTTTTCTCTTTTTCAAACGCCTAATTAATCCATGATTAGCCTATGTGATGCTACAGTAAACATTCTCTAATTATAGATTAATTAGGCTTAAAAAATTTGTCTCGTGAATTAGCTTTCATTTTTGTAATTAGTTTTGTAAGTAGTCTATATTTAATACTCTAAATTAGTGTCTAAAGACAGGGACTAAAGTTAAGTCCCTGGACCTAAACACCACCTGACTTTGGCAAAATAAAATATGGCCTCGTACACAGTACTTTAATTTTATCCGTATAAAATTCAATGTGGAAGTAGCTTGATGAGGCACATACGGGGTGTTTAGATTCGGAGGTGTAAAGTTTTACCGTGTCATATCGGATATTTTATATATATACATATATATATATATATATGATTATAAACTTACCCCCCATACCCACACATATGTATAAATATAAATATAAATATGTATAAACTTTACATATGTATAGAGGCGATGGACTGACTGTGCGCCCGAGCCCACGTGCAGTCAGCCGCACATTAGCTACCCCTTCCTAGGTCTTTTAGCGTGGAGAGTGGAAATGTACTACCAGTTTCTATCCATGGAAGATAGGGCACCACCCATCACTTGCCAGTGATGGGGTTCACAAGGAAGTGTGTAACCCAGAGGATTAATATTAGATGGGTCATTGATACCTCCATCTACCTTGGGCTAGGTATGAAGTATTATGGTCCTGTAAAATGCACAGCCTGCTAATTGATTAGGACTCAAGACTCAAGAGGCAGTTTTGGTGTATGCGATCAGGATAGCTCAGATGAGAGCAGGGCTGTCGATCTAACTATGTATGCATGTTTGCAGGTGAAGTGGCATCATGGTTGTTTTGCTTTATAGGAGTAAATGTCCCTTAGTTTTTTTTACGGTTAAAACAGCAAGAGAGGCTCCTACTGTGCTATATTAAATATATAGATATTGTACAGGGGCAAAAATTTACAAAGGAGAGGGAGAGACAGAACATGAAGGAAAGAAAGAAGAAAAATTGAGACCAAAAGAAAGATCTAATTTAAGTTGTGTATCGATGATTGCCAACTGGGTTTGTTTGCCTCATTTACTCTGTGCATATGCCGAGTAAAATCCTCCTTGAAATCTGCTTTCCATCTGTCAAAGTTGATCGGTATGTTGTTGAAAATGACATCATTCCATCTGGCCCAGATAAGCCAGCATCCAATTCCTATGACCTCCATGAAAAAAGAGTGAGGGAAGAGACTTCTTGCTGTTGTGACCATATTCATGAATTCCTTAAGTTCCATGTTATACCAACGTGGTTCTAGCATTGTTGGGCAAAAGGGCATGTGAAGAACAGATGAAGGTAGTCTTCAGTTGTTGTAGAATTGCAGATATTGCATCTGGCTCCCCCTTGGGTGTTGAATTTTTTTTTGGAGGAGTTCTTTGGTGTTTAGTCTATCCATAAGCAACAACCATAAGAAGACCCTTATCTTCATTGTGCATTTACTTTTCCATATCAGAGTGATCGAAATCTCTGGCTGAATGTGGGCAAAGAAGAGGTCATACATTTTCTTGGATTGGAAGTGGTTAGGCTTCCACGTGTAGTTCCATTGGTCAGGATTAGTATTGAATTATATTGCTTGGATGGAGCTTGCCAAAATTTGCCATTGAGAAACAGCTTGTGCGGGAAATGGGGTGTAAAAGAGGTTTTCTATCTCATTTGAGAGTTTGAAACTCCTGAAGGAAATGCCTTCTTGTCTTGCATATGAGTACAGAAGGCTGAGTTGGTTATAGTTATATAGAAAGAAAGGATGTACTATTATTTACCACATCATGCCTTGCTACTAGATGGGCCATTTTGAAGCCCAAGTTCAGCTAGTGTACGCATTAGGAAGGATGAACCATGTCGTGGGCCTTTTTGCTAGATGGGCCATTTAGAGGACCAAGTTCTACTAGCTAGTGCACACATTAGACCATATGGCTCAGTCCGCTCTCAGACTACATTAGAAACCACCCGGTTCAACACACGCTTTTTTTCTAAGGACTTGGAATATCTAAATCCTCCAATGTGTTTACCCTTTACCTAGTTGGGACCAACCGAAGTCATCTCGGGGAAAGAGGGGAAAATCCCCCTGTGTGAGGCTCATTTGTCGATCCCATGGACCGGATGCGCGACCGTCTGATCACACAACTATGTGCCAAGCCAACTGTGCTACATGCAATCCTATTTGTTGCTGAAAACTGGAGCAAAATATATTCCATAGAGGTTGTAAGTTCAAGTGATATTATTTTGGTTTTGGTTACTAATTGAAAATCTAATTATATGAGACTAATGTTTCTTTGAGTAGTATCATTTACATCTGAAATTAAAAAATAATGATGAGAGGTTATCATCCATCACCAAAGAGAGAAATGATTGGAATATTTTGGAATAGATGATAACTTGACTTTTATGGGAATAACCTTTTACTCTATGTAAATTATCAACCCTATTATCAACTAGGATATTTCCTGATAATAAGATATGATAGAAATGATTTCTTTGGCAATGGACCTTAATCACATCAAGGATGAAATCCATAGATAAAGCGATATGTATCATTTCTTATCTCCATCTACATTTTGATAGGCTCATGTATATGATTTTCATGTTATTGATATATTCATGTGAGACTAATGTTTAATTGAGCTTAATCTTATTTAGTCTCCTCTATATTGAAAACATGAAAACTATGAAGATACGTGTTTATGCTTATCTGATCTATATCTTTTCCACATGACTTCTATGTACGTATGTATTGGATAAACTCCCATTGGTCCAACTTTTATTCATACATTTGCCTCTCACTGAAATATTTTGTATGCATATATTCAGGGGAAGCGAATCCTATATGTCGGCACCCGGGGATGGAATTCCCGAATACCCCGAGCGTACACCGTACTAGTCCCATGATCAGTGGCTAGTACACGCAGCCACAACCTTGTCATCACATCCATACATAATACACATACAAATAGATAACATGGTTCACATAACTTAGCGAGTGCTCAAGTCATACAACATAGATAGGGCTGACCGACCAAATGGAAGATTTTAAACGTAGCGGAATAAGAGTAGCAAAATATATATGTTCTTCGATATGCCCATCTACCAAACCACCACAGGCAACCGACTAGGAATTACCCTAGAAAGAACCATCCTCGAAACCTCCGGTACCCGGTGCAAAGTACTCATCACTAGGCATCTCATTTCCTGCATCAATGTCTAAAAACAACAACAAGAGGTGGGTCAATACAAACGTATTGGCAAGTCCTACCCAAACCTTGGGAAGCCTATGTCTATTGCAAGCTGAGATCAAATGAGGCTATGTTTGTGGACTAAATTTCAGCATAAAGCAAATTTTGATTCACAATAGTAAGTAGTAATAGATTGCAACAAAATTTGTAAAGCAATAAGTAAACAATAGTAGAAGTAACATAAGCATCATATTAATATCATCCTTGTGCCCTTCATGGCAGCAAGTAACCATTTTACTTTCAGCCCACACCGAGTAAAGTCATCACCAATTTCCCACCATGTCAATTTCACAAAACATTTATTAAACCACGAACACTATACTTGTATCATTTCACCAAGTCGCTCATGACCGTGAGCACAACTAATTGATTAGTTCAACACCCTGCAGAGGCTGTGCACTGTACCCACATGACACAAACTAGCAACCATGTAAACCATGTCACGCGATACCAAACGGTACCCGATTTGCTAGCATATGACGAAGTTACTACATTACTCAAGCCTAACCTTGCATGAGCACGGCAAGTGTATACCCACACTAGGAGCAACCCTAGTGCCGCTAGTCCAGGGGGCCCTCGCTGTACTAGCGCCGTGAAGCGAACCATCCGTTCCCTCAACGAGGCACTTAACCGTTATATTGGATACGCTTAGACGCCTAGGCACAAACCGCACTAGGTAGCTCCTATAAACCATCATTCCGACTAGTCCATACTACTACGGCCTCCCAATGCAAGGTTAGACATTAAGCAACTTCATAACTAAGGTTACCCCATAAATAACACATGTGGTTGCACTGTAAATCTTAGTTGGTGACACATAGCTCGGTCCTTAATCGACTCGGGCGAACACTCCCCCTATCGGTATGCAACTACCACCATATGCACACCACTTGCCACCCAAGTCTAAAATCATCACTTTTCAGTTTTAAACTTCACAAATAACAGAGGAAACACCCCTGTCCATTGTTTTCAAATAGCCCAAATTTTGAAGAGTGAATGATCCACCGTTTGTAACATACGAAACTCTAAGCATGGCTAAGCAATAGCTATATTAGTAGCACGAATATACCCAAATTGGTACTTGGACAGTACCTCAGCCCATCCTAGATGTATCAACAGTAAGGTAATCAATAATCAAGGAGGATAAGTGCAGCAAATAGGAGTTGCTCTACCGAAATCCCACATTTTGCAATGCCGCGTGCAATTTATAAACAATATAGCATTTGCAAAAATATAGGATTCAACATGTTCGAAGGAGGAATTGAATAGGACTTGCCTTGCTCAGCGAACTCCTCACAAGTCTCAGGTTCCTGCTCACACTCCTCTACGGCTGCAACTTCGTTGTCTATTCAAATTTGAACAAAATTCGGATGAACACCAAATAAACACCAAAAATTAAAAATGCTCAAATATGCATGATTATGGTACAGAAGATAGAGGATGATTTTAGAGGAATTTAGGTGAAAGAATCATTTAAATCCGAGTTCGTATGCCTTATAGATATAAGCTTTCAAAGTTTAAAATCCTGAAATTGAAAAACATACTATTGACTGATTGTAAATTCGAATTTTGCTGAACATCTGCATGATATTTGTGCAATATTTGCTTTAACCATTTTGTAGACAATAACATGGGGATCACACTGAAATTTGGTCCATTCAAATCGGAGTTAAAATGAATTCCCTGTGATCTTTCAAAGTTTCAGTATCTTACAGTGTAAAAATAAACCACAGAAATCATTTTTTTCAGGTTTTTCCTTTATTTGACAGTGGGGCCTACATGTCGGGTGGAGCTTAAACGTGAGAGATATGCATAATGCAGAAAGGCCCCCCAGTTATAGCTATTAACGGATGGGTTCTTTTCAGATCAAATCTCCTCACAGCAAATATGCATTGGTATCCCTGAGTGTTTTAAGAATTACAAATAGGTCATCGTCTTCTTCCTACAAACAGATCGATACAGGAAACATGGCTGCCATGGGAGGTCTCGCATGCAGCGGGCGAAGCGGCTGCAGCGACTACGTCCTTAACCAATCCTCTGAATGGAGCCTATAGCATATGAGAAAGCTCACCCCGGGCACAGTTTGGGTGGAAGCGGTGAGGGGAGCTCCGGGGACGGTGGTCTGCTCCGACGGCGAGTGGCGTCAGCGGCGGGGCTTCTCCAACGATGGAACCTGTGGAAAGTTGGGCGGGAAAGTCTTATGGTGGTCCTAGAAGTGCACTGGCACGAGGGATAGACTATAGCTCACCAAGGCAGCAGATCGATGGTGAGGGCGGGGGCGGCGGTGTTCTGGCCGACGGAAGGACGTCGAGAGGCGGCGTTGCCCGTCGGTGTTTTGTCTGAGAACAAGGGTAAAATGGATTCAGTGAGGGATGCTAAGAAATATGACGCGGGTGGTTTCTCGCGAGCTCACCAAGAGGGAAGTCGGTAGCGTCGTGGGCTGCCGGCGCCGACGCGGGCGCTCGTGTTCCGGCCGTCCCAAGGGACTTCCTTCCCTGGTTTGCTTGGAACGTGAAGAGGCGAGCTAGGAGAGAGTGTTGCGCAAGGTAGGCTTAAAGGTGGAGTTTGGACGCGGTGCTCGTGAGCTCGGTCTATGGCCTTGTCTCTGTCTCTCCGTTCTCGAGCAGCGCAACGATGGAACGGGACGGCTGGACGTGTCAGGAGCTTTGCTTCCTGCCCAGAAAGAGTAATGGGGAGGAGATTTGGTCGGGGTGCGGAGATTTGGCTGGAACGACTTCGTCTACTCTCAATGGAGGCATACTCACGCGACGATTGGGGAGAATGGCGCGAGGTGGACGATGGGTAGGAGACACGGTGTCTAGGCCCACCTGCAGAGACGTCTAACGGCTAGGCTTCGCGGAGAAGGCTCGGCTTGGCGTGGTGGAAAGCTGAGTGGTGTAGTTTTCTTCTCCAAAAGAAGACGCATGCCACGTGTTCGCGAAATGCCTACAAGGACAGAGAGGAGAGAGGAAGAGAACGTGGGAAGGCTGGGTGTGACCTGGGCTTTCCTACTGGCTGGTTAGCGGGGCCAAGGAAGGCTGGACCCAGTGGAAGTGAAATAGGGTAGGGTGAGTGAAGGTCAAGTTGAATTTTCTCAAATTTAAATACATGCTCACATTGTCTCTTTGACCAGCCATTTCGAGTGGCTTACTCTGAGGTGAAATTTTTGGCAAAAATACTGTGAATATAGGAGGTCATGATGATCTTATGGTAAAAAGCAAGGGCAGAGGAGTTATGGTTTTACTGTGGTAGATTTTGAAAGAGGACTAAGTGATATGTTTTAATTCCAGTTTTTGACTGGTTTGACTAAATAATTTGAGGTACAAATGAGCTGATAAAATAGTGCCAATTTAACTGAGTGTGTTCCATAATGTATCTAATTTTGTGAATTTTTCCAGGATTTTTGCACACAAAAATTAATTATTAAAATTATTCCAAGCTAGTTTTAATGCATATGAATGAAATGACGGATGCATGAAAAATTCAAAAACGAGCAAAATAATCTCAAAAGACAGAGGGACCCCATTTCACTGATTATAAAATGTATTCCAGGTTTTACAATTTTTGGGTCCATTACACTATACACTTATTATGCATGTTTGGATCCATGTTGTTCGCCTTTCTTTTATATTTGATCTTGCAATTGAGCTCGCTTGCATTATATGACACTTTGTGGTGTTAATGAATGCTCAACAATTTGATTTGGGGATTGGTCATTTGATCCTGTTTCGAAGCCAAACTACCAATCTAACCCAACTTTTTCTAGTTTTCTTATTTGATCCTCTTTCCAAAATCAAAGATAAAGGTTGACTCTATTACGTTAAGGCGAGTTAACAGTGTTAACTAATGGGCAAATAGTCCCTTTACCCTTACTTTTTTTACACTATTATATCAAAACATGCATATATTCGAACCTTTTGACGTATTTGTAACGAATTTGATATATCTTTCACATTTGACACAAAGCTTGACAGATTTGGCTTCAATTTGACAAATTTAAATCAATTTAACAAATTTGACTTCAATTCGATAATTTAAGTACAAAATTTGACATAATTTTGGTAGATTGATTTTGGTCTTGCAGTGGTGAGAAAGCATTATGCAACACCAATTGTCAGGAGAACAAATCTTGATCAAAGAGTAAGCCAATTAGCCAAGAACACAACACCATCATCTCCTCTCCGCTCTCATCCTGCTTGTCCCTCCGTGCAACAGCCGTCGCCGTTGGCAACCCTCCCTCCGCGAACCGATGCAACCATCGCTTCCCTCCCTCTGCGCACCAGTGCCGCGCCGCCGTCCCTCCCTCTGCACGCCAGTGCCGCCCCTCTTTTCTCCTCACAGAGAGAGATGCGCCAGAGAGAGAAGGGAGGTCAGGAGATGCCCAAATGGATAGGGTTGGAGTGAGGGTTTTTTGGTCGTTTAAATAATTATTATATTTTTTTCCTTTTTTTCTAAATGAAACCCTAACAGGGTAGTGCAAATAGGGTTAGGCGTTATGTTCAATTTTGAAAGCATGGTCAAATAAGCAAACTAAGAAAAATTGGGTCAGATCGCTAGTTAGCCTTTAAAATAGGGTCAAATGATCAATTGTCCCATTTGATTTATATATTTCATATGCAATCAGTTGGTCATCAAGTGGAGGATGATGACCGATTTGTTAGGAGTAATAGATTTCCTTTAAATCTTGCAAAGGAATAAATCCTACCATGACGAAGTTAAAGGTAGAACCATAGCTTGATGGTCATCAAGTAAAAGGCATCATCTGTGTTGATAAGGATGGAATCAAGCTCATAATGACAAGGTATTCTTGATAAAGATTGACCAAGACTACTATATGAAGATGGTTCAACCGAATATTACAAGTGTTGATCATAGAGCAGGAATTGACCCCAAGTTGGATGAGCGCAAGGCAAATATATGATGAAGCTAAGAATGCTTTTCTTAGTCTTTTGTTGGTCTTGATGTTTGGAGCAAAGACCGGGTTGCTACATAGGCATCATATTATTAAGAGGGATCAATGATTAGTGGCTTGATTTGAACCATGTGCAAATCACTCAATCTTATATGCATGATCATTTTCCTTAGCCATGCACATTAAGGTTTTTTCTGGTTTGAGTGAGGAGTCTGGGTCGGATCTTGATTCTTTTTAGGCTAAACTAGAGCCTTTGACATGCATGTGGTGAGACTTGTTTAGATGTGTATCATGCTTGGCTTTTATATCTTGTCCACCCGCAATTCTCGTTGGAGTTGGTTGTGTTGACAAAGAGAGAGTTGGCCATGTTTAGGTGTGGTTCTAGGCAAGTGTGGTGAGTTTTCTCAAATTCCAAACAATGAGAGAAGTGGGCATGTCCAATAGAAGTGAGTGGCCTCATGTGGGTACGTCCGGTAGAGTATCTTTTGGAGTTTGAGCCCTATATCCTTGAGAAAAATTGTGACTATTAGATGGATTGCTCATAGGTGGATAGCCTTATGAACAAGCTTTCCATAAAGTGCAAAAAATGTTGAAATGTGGCACCTGAGTCATGTGAAATCGTCTTTTTCTAATAGACGGTTATCCTGAAAAGTGGCATGTGCTCCGACTGATGGGTGAATTGCGATCTGACTAGGGAGATAGAGCTGAGACCGATCAGACCAAGCTAATGGCGGTCTAACCGAGCTAAGGACGGTCATACCAGGCCACCCATGGTGGTTAGACTCCCCCTCCCCCCCTATGATGTGACAGTTAGCAGCTAGTATTCTACTTGTTGCCTTGATGGCCAGTCTGCCTTTTGCAGCCTGACCGATAGACCACTGTGACTTGTGGATTTTGCCCCAAATGGCTAGTTTGTCTTGGCGCGTGTATAAAGACATCCTCACTAGCAGCAAGAGCAAGGTTTCTCGCACTTCATTGCATTATCTTGAGCCCTTGCAAGAACTCTCGCACCCTTGTGCACTTAGTTTATCTACTAAGGTGTTGGAGAGTGAACTAAGCCAATCCAAGTGCATTTCTTCATTGTTAAAACTAGTGTGATACTTGACCATGCATCCTCAGCAAGTATCCTAGACATATTACTCTTGGAGGTTGCCACCTCGTGGATGGCTTGGAGGAGTTTACCGCCTTTGGGAAGTCATCAACAACCTACACATTGAAGCAGATGGCGAGGGGAGCCAAAGTCGGTTTGGGCTCCTTGTGGTCCGTCCAACCTTTTGGCCCACCTCTCGGCCACTCCTTTGGCTGGGTAGCTGCCTGGTGAGCCCCCTACATGTTGTACCTTAGTTAGGCTCAATCGTAGGTGGTTTTGATTAATATGTGGGCCCTCCAATCTGTGTACATCAAACAAAAAAAACTTGGTTGTGCATTCAGCACATCTTCTTTATTCTTTCTCCCTAACCTGATTATATGCTATTCCCAATATAAACTCTACCTAAATCATTCAATTACCAGAGTGTTTCATCACTAGCAAACAAGGATCATAACAAAAGAGTAAACAAACATTGATAATTTCCCTTAAAAACAATGAAAGGACCTCCAATATCTTTGTCCCTTGGTTATTGTGATAAGAGCAGCATGAAAAAAAATGAACAATTGATACTTATCATTTAATGACTCGCCGCATAATGCGGCAATTTGGTTTTTGAATTTTTTATTTTAAACAAAATAATACATGCCCATATATTTAAAGAAAACGACAAGATAAGGTGCATTTATTTGCTGCTACATAAAAATGATTCGATTCATTATGATACGATTAAATGCACGCCATCTTTCTTTGCACTATTTAAACACCACAATGGCTAGGTGCATCCTAAGTTCTATTTCTTTCTTGCGGAAGCATCAGGGATTGCTTGCTTCGTGCTTCTCTTGCTATAGTTTTGAATCTCTTCACTTGAATCTCATCTTCACTTCACAATGTCAACTATCCAGGTTCCTAACCCTACCGACCCCGAACTTGCTCAACGGCTTGTTCTTGATCTGCTAGATCCAGATCTCAGAGGGCATGCTCTTGCTGAACTACGCAAGGTAATGCATATTTTTCTTCATTATCTATTATAACTATTCTTTTTATTTGAGATTAAAGGGTTCTATTGTTCGTAATTTCATATTTACTCATATAATGAATACAACAGTAAGGTCCCCTTTCTTGGTTCAAGATTTTCAAAAGGCGAATATTTTGCTAAACATTATTGGAAGACATCGGCCTCTCTAGCAGTAGATAGATGCAAAAATCGAGGTTTGAAAGATGGATTGCCTAAAACACATGGAATATATAGAGAGAGAGAGGGGGGGGGGGAGGGGGTTGCTAGGAGATCACATGGGCCACGCTTCCACTAGTTGCTTGTGCCGAACCAATGAAACCATGGCAGGTTTATGAGATATGTACTCTAGTTTCTTGGCTATGTTGATTTTGGAAAGAGCGAAAACCTTAATTGCTTTCTCTTCTTCTAGCATTAGAGGACCAACAATGGCTTTTGGAAAAGCCACCAAAAGGATGCCTGTTTTGTCGCAATGTCAAAGTAGACAGCCGAAACAAAATAGATCTAACTAGGAAACTTAAGTAGTATACACTTATTGCAGCGTAGAAATCCAAAATCACAACAATACAAAATTTACTCAAATTATAAACTTCCCTTTTTTTTTCTTAAATGGAAAGTCAACACATGACCAGAAACGTTGTGCACACTACATACAAATTCTAAAAAGCTAAAATAACTGACAACATATATAATAAACAAGCCAAATATCCTAATTAAGTAAATAGATATCCCCCATTAATAATAACAAACAAAGGAAACAAGAGTTTGAACAAAACACTAGAACTAAAACCAACACATAAAGAAGCATAACATTTATATAAAATGGAAATATTTCACTGTATTCCTTAGAAAAGCACTCCTTGAGATAGCGGTACTTGCATGATTTTTTTCATAACCCATGCAAAACACACAACAAATAGCTAGTAGCATCAGCAAAAAGCGGTGGCATGGGATATGTTCTACATCATGGTGGGCCAAAACCCTGGTTAATATGTAAGGTCACTTAACTCTGGGTCCCTGGTGATCTAAGATATTAATTATTTCTATTATCAATAATATTTTCATAATAATTCACCAAAAATATATTTTTTATTTTTATGTTGATTGATTTGTGGTCCTTACATAAACAATATTCAGTCATTGTCCTATTACATCGTCATACAAAGAAAAATTATGCATTTGTAGTGATGTTGTTGTCTATATTTTTAGAAAAGGGAGATATTTCCAGATTTGGCTCCACTATTGTGGCACTCTTTTGGCACAATTATTGTGCTGCTACAGGTAACATTCTTGAGTACTAGTTTATCCATTGTGTTATATGTCCATGATCAATCTTTTGTTGAGGAGCCGAATGGACTGATGGACCTCGAGCAAGGGAAAGGGTGGACATTGGACAGTTTTGACCTCCTTAGCTCATCCGGCATCCGCACAAGCATAGCTACATAAGCGGTGGCACTGCCGATCCTGATGCATTGCTTTGCTTTGATCTTCTCACGGCAGCTTGACTGCTCCATAGCGCTAGCTACAGGCACACGAGTGGCAGAACAAGGCACGTAAGCATCAAAGTTGGTTTCTATTTGAGTCAATTGCCTGGCCATGCGAATCGTCTTGCCAGTTGCCACTGACCTCTCAACACATAGCACATAGGAGCCATCATTGGTTTGATCTAATCCAGCATGATATATGCCGTTTATCCCCTTATGCTCAGTGCTCACCTCATCCTTCACCCTGGGTGAAATAGCCATGGTAGCAGCTCAAGGCAGTACCCCACTACACCTGGTCCAAACTGGTATGTTTTGGCAAGGTTAGATGGTGCTAAGTGAAAAGTGTTGATAGACCCTTGCCCATTGTGCAACTATGGTAATGAAAAGGGGTCCAATCTGAAATTTACTCTTTTCGTGTGGTCCATATATTTTTACCCATGTTGCAACTTGGATCATATCTTAGCCAAGGTTTTCACTTTGAACCACTTAAACTTACCATTTGTTTCACTCTAGTCCATCTCTTGTCTTCTCCACGTCCGATGGGCCATCAGAGATGTGGCAACACCATTGCTCCCACCCCCCCAACTCTTTCTCTCTCTGCTATCTGCTGCATCGTGCCCAACTCCGGTGGCTTGATCTGTAGGGAGAAGGAGTAGTGCAGTAGTGCCCAACTCCTGTTGCCTATTCTAGAGGGAGGAGCTAGCGAAGCGTGGGGTCGAGCGCACAGCTGGCACACTAGAGGTGCTAGTGATGGACATGAATGGACTGATGGACCTCGAGCAAGGGAAAGGGTGGACATTGGACAGTTTTGACCTCCTTAGCTCATCCGGCATCCGCACAAGCATAGCTACATAAGCGGTGGCACTGCCGATCCTGATGCATTGCTTTGCTTTGATCTTCTCACGGCAGCTTGACTGCTCCATAGCGCTAGCTACAGGCACACGAGTGGCAGAACAAGGCACGTAAGCATCAAAGTTGGTTTCTATTTGAGTCAATTGCCTGGCCATGCGAATCGTCTTGCCAGTTGCCACTGACCTCTCAACACATAGCACATAGGAGCCATCATTGGTTTGATCTAATCCAGCATGATATATGCCGTTTATCCCCTTATGCTCAGTGCTCACCTCATCCTTCACCCTGGGTGAAATAGCCATGGTAGCAGCTCAAGGCAGTACCCCACTACACCTGGTCCAAACTGGTATGTTTTGGCAAGGTTAGATGGTGCTAAGTGAAAAGTGTTGATAGACCCTTGCCCATTGTGCAACTATGGTAATGAAAAGGGGTCCAATCTGAAATTTACTCTTTTCGTGTGGTCCATATATTTTTACCCATGTTGCAACTTGGATCATATCTTAGCCAAGGTTTTCACTTTGAACCACTTAAACTTACCATTTGTTTCACTCTAGTCCATCTCTTGTCTTCTCCACGTCCGATGGGCCATCAGAGATGTGGCAACACCATTGCTCCCCCCCCCCCCAACTCTTTCTCTCTCTGCTATCTGCTGCATCGTGCCCAACTCCGGTGGCTTGATCTGTAGGGAGAAGGAGTTGTGCAGCAGTGCCCAACTCCTGTTGCCTATTCTAGAGGGAGGAGCTAGCGAAGCGTGGGGTCGAGCGCACAGCTGGCACACCAGAGGTGCTAGTGATGGACATGAATGGACTGATGGACCTCGAGCAAGGGAAAGGGTGGACATTGGACAGTTTTGACCTCCTTAGCTCATCCGGCATCCGCACAAGCATAGCTACATAAGCGGTGGCACTGCCGATCCTGATGCATTGCTTTGCTTTGATCTTCTCACGGCAGCTTGACTGCTCCATAGCGCTAGCTACAGGCACACGAGTGGCAGAACAAGGCACGTAAGCATCAAAGTTGGTTTCTATTTGAGTCAATTGCCTGGCCATGCGAATCGTCTTGCCAGTTGCCACTGACCTCTCAACACATAGCACATAGGAGCCATCATTGGTTTGATCTAATCCAGCATGATATATGCCGTTTATCCCCTTATGCTCAGTGCTCACCTCATCCTTCACCCTGGGTGAAATAGCCATGGTAGCAGCTCAAGGCAGTACCCCACTACACCTGGTCCAAACTGGTATGTTTTGGCAAGGTTAGATGGTGCTAAGTGAAAAGTGTTGATAGACCCTTGCCCATTGTGCAACTATGGTAATGAAAAGGGGTCCAATCTGAAATTTACTCTTTTCTTTATAAGTACTTTTTATAATTATAATTTTGTTAGATATTATTGATATATTCTTATATAGAAATAGTGGTCATAGTTGCACACCAAAAATTAAATAAAGTCAAGAATGTAGTATATTTAGATACAGAGCTAGTATGAACTTTATGGTTCAGTGTTGTATAGTTTGCAGTTGAAGCCAAATTAATTTGTATCTATGGCTAAAATGGCAAAGCCTTGAAAAAGGACCATTAATTTTCTTTATGTACATGCAACATAAGAAATCTTTCTTTCTTTCTTGGGGTGTTCCACAAACATGCCTATGAAAAATGAAAATGAAGCTTCTTTTACTTTTTGTTAGATAATGGATTAAACCGGCCTCTACATCGAAACGGATGTACATAGACATAAGCTTCTTTTACTTGTGATACATGCAGGCTGAAGGTACAGAAGTCATCAATTTTCTACTGCAATATGAATTTGTTCCTCTCTGCCTGCATGCCATGGCGGTAAGCAGTGAGCTTTCAAAAACTGTAAGTAACCAGCCATATCAATCCTCTCCTAAAATAACATCACCTTTAATTAATTGTCTTTTAGTATTCTTTCCTATGTAAAGTTTGATAGGAGCACATTTTTATTTTCAGCTAGCATCAGCTCAAAGTATACTTTGTAGCAATTCATTTATTGATATATAGTGATTCTTTGTATACTTTGGGTCTTGCTGTTTTGGAATACTTTGTAGCAATTCATTGATTGATATAATTGTACCAATCTAACAATCTAGATATTGCCATTTTCTTTTTGTTACCTATGTATTAATCATGTATATATCTATGCTAAGTATATCATATATATTTGCATTTTTATATGTGTGTTTTGAGTGACATACACTTTGATTTCATTCTGGTAAACTTATTAGAAATTGCATCCATTCACTGATTTACTCACCTATATATGCAGGTGGCAACTTTTATTATTGAAAAGATTGTCTTGGATGACGCTGGGCTTGGTTACATTTGCGCTACTGCTGATCGGTTCTTCGCTGTGGGGACTGCCTTAGCAGGCATGGTGACCTCAATGGATGACAAGCCCTCCCCAAGGTTGTTGAAGCACATTATCCACTGTTACCTTAGGATCACAGACAATCCTAGGTTTGTTTCCTCACTTTCATTTTGCATAATTATCTTCATTTTTTTCAAACTTCTAAAGCCAGTGATGCCATTTCGATCTACCTCCTCTGCAATGTTCCAGGGGCTTGGAGGCACTGCAGACTTGCCTTCCTACCACACTTATAGATGGGACATTCAACAATCTTACTAAGGTGAGTTGTGTATTGTAGTTATACATTTTCACTAAAAATTACTACTACACCTCCATCCCCAAATTATAATAATTTTTAGCTATGTACCTGGATGGACAAGATATACAACCAGAATTTATTATATTTTGAGGTAGTATGTATCATCCAACTGAAGTACTATTAGACTAGGCTGATAATTGCAATCAACTCTGAATATAAATTTGTTTTACTACAAATGCAGGATGACCCTACAATGCAGCAATGGCTCCAAGAACTGTTGGTCAAAGTGAGGAGTGGAAAAATGGGAGGACTACCTCCTCCGGTTCATAGTCACATGCCGAGGGTTTAAACCAACCTGGTTGCTACAAGGCACTGAAATGATAAACTATCCTCATGTGAATTGCAGCTAGGGAATAAGGAAAGGTCATGCAAAAGAATCACTTTATGCTTTTGTTGCTTTGAACATCTAAAAATAAAATAAATTGGAGAAGCACTCTTGTATTGATACTTCTTTGTGACATGTTGGGTGTTGGTTTAAATTCTTCTGTAGAATTTAATATATTTCGATGATAATGTTGAACTGTTGCAGGAAAATAATTTGAGTTTTGTTGATCATGTTTTGCATGATCCGGAAAATTGAGGTTGATATGTTTTTATTCTTGTGTGGAAGATTTTTTTTGTTCTTTTGATAGCGGAATGCGGAAGGATATACTATTATTATTGACTAATAATTTTACTGAGATTTGCCAAGGTCAAGAATTAAGCATTGCTGAAAATTTATTCTTGATCCAATGCTCCATAGGTCTAATGTGAGCTCCAGTACTCCAGATATGTCTTTCTTTAATTACTATTCATATGAGCTGCAATGAACAGAATATCTTTCGAAACCTGGTTGGAATTAAATCCAAACATTGAATTCGAAATGCTTCCCCTTTCCGTCACTGCAAGAATTAATCGAGTGACTCGAATCCGTTATACTAGAAAAAAAAACTATTTGATTTTGTTTGTTGATTTCAGGCCAACTGAGACTAACTCATCCATTGACGAGGTCCACCCTTGGCCACACATACATCTTGACAAACTCGTGTCATGATCATAGGTGCTCCAGTTTTTTTTATTGTTGTTGTATCGCCCTCGAGTCCCACAGCACCATTATTTTTTAAACTGCAATCAGCAAGAGATTTGCTGGATATATTAGAAGAAATAAAGTTTGCCAATTGGTACAATCAGCAAGAGAAGAAAAGACAACCGGCTAAAGAGTGACTCTTTAGGGGATTACAAGGGAGCAAGGAACACAACTTAAGGAAGCGCTAGCCATTAGGTGGGCCTAGAATGTGCTATTAGGTCTATATTTTCCTTTATTAGGAATGCTACTTGGGTTTCACTTTTCGACTTCTGATTAAAAATTCTTTGATTACGCTATAGCCAAACATCACACCATGCAGCGGCGGAGCTAATTGCCCGGGCTCCTGCGTCGCATGCATCATTAGATTAGTTCTAACTCACGGTGCTTAGCCACAGCATGCAGCAGCCAGCATGAAGCAATATAAGTATGTTATAATAATCTGTTAATAGATGTTACATACACAATCATCTAGAGTAACCAAAAGCACCATGATTGTTTACTACTACGTAGTAGATTGTTTTACCCATTACTTGAGTGCAAGCTATTAGACGTATGCAACCTGAAGGCAAAGTAAAATTTCTAGCACCCATTATAATTTTTTTTTGCTTTTCAAGATAATAAATTACTAAGTCCCATAGCCTGCAAAAACACAACCATCGTTTTCTTCTAAATTACGATACGATAAAAAAAATGTTGTATGGTACATAGTAAGTTATATGGGATTTGTTATATATCCGTTGGCGTTGTTAATTAGATTTGCCCGGGCTCACAAATATTTCTAGATCCACCACTGACACCATGTAGTCAGAAGGGCACCGATCATTTTGTTTCTTTCTTTTCCTTGTAGTGTGGAGGTTAAAGACTCCCACCAATCTGAAATAGAATTGCTGAGCAGCTGCCAGGGGATTGGTTGTAGCCTAACCAGCTACAAACAAGGTTTCAGACTATGTTTGTGAAAATGCAGTCTTTAGCAAGGAGTGTAGCATCTTCGAAGGCACTGCTACATAGACTACATATCCAATCACAAGGCAATGTCGACGGAGGAGATTTTCAGCCCACGGCGCCATATAAAAGAAGAGAAATGCCCCTATGCATGAGGTGACGATCTCTCGCATGGTAAGCCACTTCCGAAAACCCTAAACTAATTCATGATTCTTATGGGCGTTAGGGAGAACTGCAAGCCTTGTTGCAAATAGTTCTAGTACAGAGGATGTTGCAGTCAAACCAACAGTACTAGCGGAGTCAGACTGATATGGTCAGTTTTCATTTGGACTACTGGTAGTCTAACTGGATCTTGTTGGACTTGTTCTTATTTTGTTGGACTGTTCAAATACATATTACATCAATCTACTGTAACAAAAGTTAAGCTTACATGACTTGTGCTTGGAAAATGGTTCGTTCAATTCGCACATGTGCATTTATATCTTAAGATAGACATAAGCTGGAATTTCGGTTTCAAGCTAATCTTTGTATAGACATCATGTTGTTGATTGGTACCAATCAAAACAAAAAAATCCTCTTTCTTGACCACGCCTAGGGGTGGAAACGAGCCGAGCCAAGCTTGCAAAGGCTCACAACATAATAGGCTTGGTTTGGCTCGTCTCGGTAAGGGAAATGAGCAAAAATGTGAGCTTGGCTTGGCTTGTTTCCTGGCTCAAGCTAGATCAAGATGGCTTGAATCACCTCTTCATATATAATTTGTAATCATTAAGAAAACAAGAATAAATCAACAACATGTACTTAAAACTAATTCATATATTCAATTCTTTAAAATCCAGATGATAAATTACAAGTTAACAAATAATAACTCCACTAAAAAAATAATCCATATAAGTACATGATGGCCTAGGGTCACGGGCCAAACAATTGGCTCGCGAGCTAGCTCGGGCACAGCTCATTTCAACAAAGAGCTAAAAAGGATGCTTGGCTCGGCTCGTTTGGCTTTCTAGCTGAGTTCACGAGCCCGAGTTTTTTCTTTCCACTCCTAACCACACCTCCACATGGTGAACCATAATCCAGCAGGAGTCACTGTCCATAATGACGTGATCATTTTACTGCAGCGCACTACATATGAAGCTAAAACAACTTTTGATGTTATTTGAACAACTGAGAAAAAAAAACAGGTGAAAGGAAAACAGATCACAAGAATTGAAATACGAGTAGTCCGAACATAATATCAGGAAATGTAAAGAAACAAAAGAAAATATTCGACACAATGTGAGTATAAACTACAAGTTCGGTTAAAGGATTTCGCGCTTTGCTGAATGGAACAACTAAAGTAAGTACTATCAGAGATTTACATAGGGTGAAAATAGACCCCAACTGCATCAAGATATGTTCCTGAACGCCCAAAGAATCCCACGATACAACTGTTTTTCTTCCGTGGAGTACGGAAAGGAGTACCCTGTGGTTGTCCAAAAGGCCCATAGCTACGTACATTGGTCACAAGTGTAAGTGATGTTATAGCCTCAGATAACACATTGAATGGACCCACTGTTCCAATAACCTCCATAAGAAACTCTCTTTCATCAAGATCAATCTGCGAGGAAATTAAGGTCCATTACCTCTGAATTCTTGCAATGTAATTGAGTTGTATTTGTGTTGCTCATTTTACTGGATTCGATCCAGGAAGAAAGAAATAAATGCCATATTTGTTTTGCAAAGAAAATAAAAAATAATAATGATCAACTCACCAGTTGAACACTACCACCAAGACCACCCCATAAACTAGTCGTGTGTCGCTCTCCATCTTTGTCCAAGTAAGAAAATGCAAGTGCATCGATGATTATGCCACTACAAATAGTAATGCTTTCCAAGCGTTTGGGTGCAACCTTGATGTCACAAGTGACCCCACCATTTCCACCCCATGGACCAATCCTATTTTCCAATATCTGCAAAGAAGACATCAAGATATAATAAAAAAGAAAAAAGAAAAACAAAGTTTTGCAGTTTTGTTTCGATGAATTTAAAAAGTGACCCTATGATTCAGAAATTTATATGTAAACTTCATGTATTACAAGTTACTACACCTTCCATTAATTAGTCATTTAGAAAGTACCTCCTTTTCCTCCTCCGTTTCCTTCTGGATCTTCACCTCATCCATTAACATGTGTTCATAATGCCTGATCACATGAACCTTAGGTTGGTTGGAGTTCATATATGCAATCCTCCGAATGGCAGCATCTGCATTTTGCACCTCAAAAATACTGGAATCCCTGCAATCAATTCTTGCAGTGACATCCTTAAGAGAGGACAGGTGCTCCAAGCCAATATCAAAATACTTTGTCTCTCGAACGTTAAAAGCTAGCTCAAGGTTTTCAAGCCTTGGCATAGAATATTGGCTAAATATAAGCCCCATGGCATTAGTGGTAAACGAAAACTCAGCTAGCCAGTGGAACTTTGCATGCTCAGTGCCAACAACCAACCTTTCTGGTTCAATTTTGAACACATTAAGACGGAGACAACATAGAGATTGTAAGGCACCAAGACTATGAAGATCATCCTGTCGGAGTACATTAAGTATCAAATCTATGGTGGAGAGGGACAATAAGGATGAATTGATCCACCTTGGCAATATGGATAATTGGCCACATGAAAGATATCGGAGATATCGCGGAGAGCATCTTATATTTGATATGAACTCTGTGGACAGTTTACAGCCATGGATGTACAGATCACAGATTTTGTGCAGGTTGCACAAAGAATCAATCAAAGTATTCTCATAACTATCATGCCACGCACCAGTACTCTCTGAAATCTGGAGTATTCTTAGTTCTGTCAAACTCCCTAGCTCCTTCAAAAAGTTTGGAGACTTGCTAATACCAGCCAGTGATATTTCCTGTAAGCATTCCATTTTCCCAATTCCATCAGGTAACTTCACCGATGCATCAATTAGTAGGCGCACCAGTCTTCTTAGATGAACGACTGTTGATGGAAGTTCAGTTATGATTGTGTGCCTTATGTCCAGTGTATGTAAACAACTTAGGTTGCCAATCTTTTTGGGGAGGCTACCAATATTTGTATCCTTCAGTACTAGAGACCTCAAATGAAACAAATCACTGATACCCTCAATTTGGTGATTCTTCAAGTCTTGACAACCTTCTAAATCCAGTACGCGCAAAATACGGAATCTCGAAAGGGATGGCAACAAGTTGGTAGCATGAGGGAATACGATTAGTGACCTCACGCGGGGCCACTTCATTTTCTCCTGTCGTATCGTATGGTCATATATGCTGTTTTGAAGGCATAACCGGCGAGCCCTGTTTGGATGATATGTGGGCTGCTGACCACCTAATGATGTCACAAAATTTGTTTCATTTGACAATGATGTGATAAGATCGAGCACCATATCATGAACACGACAAGCATGCACCCTTCCATGACTATCGATGTATGCTGGTTGAATCATGCTTCTGTTTATTAGCTCATTGAAGTATTTACCTCCTTCATGCAAAGTATCCATATCTTCTCCAAGTATAAACCCTTCAGAAATCCATCTGCGTATCAGTTGATCTTTCTGTATATTGTAATCCTCTGGATATATACTTAGATATAGGAAGCAAGCTCTTAAATGGGCTGGCAAATCATAATAACTAATAGACAATATGTGCCGCATATTCTCCACATGATGGCTTTTCTCAAGTCCAGAACCAATTAAATTGTGTACCCTATCCCATTGGTATAAATTTTGTGGTCTCATGGCCAATAAACTGCCTATGGTGATTATGGCTAACGGGACTCCCTCACACTTTCTTAAAGTTTTTTCAGATATATCCTTCAGTTCCGATGGACAACCATCTTCACAGTAGAATATCCTTTTGTAGAACAATTTCTTTGAGTTATCATTAGAAAGTGGCTGCAGCTTGTAAACAGTATGATCAACCTCAGAAGAGCATGGCGTGGCAGCATCAAGCACTCTGCTTGTTGTGATTATTCTGCTTCCACGGTCATTTTCTATTAAAGCACACTCGATGCATTCCCATGCTGATTTCTCCCATATATCATCAATTACAATCAAGTACCTGTGGTTTTGTGATAACATTAGCACAAGACATGAGTTAAATTGAAACTGAAAACCAATTAATTGGATCCTTTCATAGGCAAGTAGCAGATGAAGTATTCAACAGCACAAAAGGCTCAGCTCTGAGAACCACGAGTATTGGCATTGGACAGAAGGTGAGGGAGAGGAAAGACTGGATCTCCAGAAGCTATAGTTTCCCTACATGTTCAGTCTCATGAGTTCAGTCCCACAAGTATGGAGTTTTATGAACTCTGTTTCAATCATGTTAGATGTGAGCATTTTATTTACCTAACCTTTAGGTCTGGCTACTACTTCCTGAACTTATGTAGCATGTATTTGCTTTTTTGAAGATAGGGAATGACTTCTAAATAAATAAATAAAAATTTGCAGCCAATTTGGTGCTGATGCGGCCCATTAGCAGCCTAATGGTATCGAACAGAGTAGAGTCAATAATATTTGGACCAACATGCAAAAATTTCCTAGGATATGACAGGGTTGCAGTTTTGTGAGAAGTTCAAAGAATAGAAGTTGCCTGAATCCAAATTGATCAAACTAGTAATTTTGTTACCTTGGTTTTAGTTTTCCGAAAGAAAAGAACTGCATTTTAGACCTCTAAGCTTTTGCCTGTCTTATCGAACACCCTGAATTCACATTTCTCTTTCATAGCCCCTTGAACTTCCCGTTGTTATCACACCTAGCACCCTAAGCTAGAATATTACTTTGCCAGCCCATTGAACTTGGTTTATTAGATAAAAGGATTAATTTCATTGTTAATTCACCTAGCAGTCTGTGCATGTATTTTACTATCCCTACTAGCTCCAAATTCTAGCTGTACTTCAAGCTAAAATGCTTACACATAGCATGGGATGATCCTGGGAGCATATCTTATGTACACAAGCACTCACGTGTACATAACAACTAACAAATATCACCAGAAAAATCTAAGAAAATTCGTACGTGTACTTTTAATAGTATTACAATTACGTGTAAAGTCCCATCTTCAAATTCATTCTACAGAGAGCAACAACAAGAAACAAAATTCTGACAGAATTATAACCTTAAAACTGTCACATTTTTTTTGGTTACGGCTAAAATATAATGAATTTGTACATGTAGGTGTAATACTATTGAAAGTACATGTATGAAATTTTCTAGATTTTTTGGTGACATTTGTTAGTTGGTGTACGGTGTGTACACGTGATGGCTTGTGTACACAGGATATGTTCCCAATGATCTTAAGCATGTATTTGGTTAGTTATACCTCTTTTCCTTAATTTCATCTCTGATTTTGTTGATGATTTCCTGAGCACACCATGTTTCTGTCCAAGCATAACCTTGTTCACTGAATTGACGGAGTATGCTGCTCAGGACCTTCTTTAGATCAGGCTTTAAGGATACTGAAACAAAAGCATGACACTCAAATTGTCCTCTAAGCTGTTGATAAATGACATTAGCAAGAGTTGTCTTGCCTAAACCACCAACTCCAACGATGGAGATCACTTTCAGTTTATTCTTTGAGTTGCCCTTGGAATCCATCAGCAGCTTGGTCAATTCTTCCTTAGGTCCACTTATGCCAATAAGTTTAGTAGCCTCTCCATAGATACCAATTAAACGGGGATCAATTGCAGTTTCAGTCTTGGCAGCAGCAACAACAGTATCAACCTTATACCTATCACGGCGTGCACTCGTCTCATTGACAAGCCTCCTGATACGTTTGATGTCGGTAGCAACACGATAGCGAACCATTGCTCTTCTCAACAAGCTCAAACTTCCCTTCATGAATCCTTTGAGTTCATGTGGCTTGGCTAGCAAATGGGTTTCGACATGAACCATGAAATTGTCGATGATATCCTCCATGTCGTACGACTGCTCTCTCACATCCCTCTCCCAAATCTTAACCTGGCGATCAGTTACCTGCACCTCAAACAACTTCTCAAGGGCAGCCTGAATGCTCTCAAGCTCGGCTTTAATAAATATGATGCCGCCCCTCGCACTGTTCTGCAGCTTGTATTGGTCCATCAGCAGGGTAGTCAACTTGGCAATGAGGGCAGTCATCGCCCCTGCTACAACTGCCATCTTTGTCGATCTCCTTTACACTCAGGTGTAATTCAACAGTGCTGTCAAGTAGAACAACACAGTTAGCCTTCTTTTTGATAAATGATATCTACACATCCCCATCGACTAAACAAACACCACACACCATGCAAAACAAATAGAAACTAATAGCAGCCCCATGCTGGCATGCCCCTTTCCTGGTAAGCAATGGCCGGAATCGATCAATTCGACAAGAGAAACTTAGCAGCATGATGACCTGAACAGCGTGAAGCATCCAAATAGTTTGGTATGAGATCAAGAAGCACATGATGGATACCTGGAACAACGTCCTGGAACTGGAAGGGAGCTGGAACTCTTCCTCCTAGCTGGCCTGTGTGACAATGTCAGTGAAGACACCATGTCTGATAGACTTACCTTGGGCAGGCGGTTTATAAATGGACTATCCACCCGTTGGCTTAATTTACTCCTTTCATGGTCCTGGTTTTCAAGGGATCAGTGGGTTATTTGGATTGTTCACACTTGCATTCATCATACTGTCATTTTCTCAAACACGTAGAGGGCATAGTAGAACACCATATTCTGTTCCGCTAAACCTTATCCTTGCTAGCCAGCAAACCTTAAACAAGAAAGAAAACTACAAGTCAGAGTAAACTAGTGTATTATTAGTCAATGCCATTACTATCAAGGGGTTAGTTTATCAACAAATGAAGTGGTCAGTCCCAGTGGATCACACTCAGCTTCCACGTGTCATCCACGCAATTTTCTCAAACATATAGAGTAACCTAGTAATTTAATCCAGCAAAGTAAACAAGAGGTGAAGAGAACCGCAAGTCAATAATCAGAGTTAAAAGTCTCGACGGCAACAGGATAGCTCTGTCTGTCTTCTAGAATCAGACTATTGTTTATTGCAGAAATCATCAAGAAGAGAAGAGTAGATGATTACTTGTAGGATAACCAGCAGAATTGCCCTGTGAACCGCGACATCTGCAAATCCACGCCTGTGCAAGAAGAGAAGTACAATCAGACAATTAGCTAGTGAAGCAAAAAAGAACAAAAGAATCAAAGGAGTAGTCCAGGCTCAAGGAGGGGAAAGCTACGGATTGAGACGGGAGCTAGCTTGCCGCCATGTATGGCCGATGGGGGGTCGCCATGGAAGAACCAAGATGCGCCTCCGACAGAGCGCGAAGCGGATCGAGGTCGATGGCTGCGAGGCTCGAGCTTGGAGGGCGGGGGGCGGACGCGGCGTTTGCGGATCAATGGAGGTCGATCCGGGACGGCGGCGAGCATCGTTCTTGGATTCCGAAGGCGACGCGACGGCGCGGGTCAAGGTCGGGGTCAGCGATCTTTTCGTGGTCGGGAGCCTGTGCAGAGAATGGGGATTCCCCTGACCGGAACGAGGGTAGGAGACGACAGGACGGTCGTGCGCTGGGAGCGACTTGCAATGGACGGAAGTGGGGCCCGTACATCAGTGACGACTTTACCTACCTCTTCCGACTGCAATAGGCTGAGTTTGGCGCTTACTTTTCACGCGAATGTTTTTCAAACTAGTGTTTTTCAAAATAATTTCTATATGAAAGTCATATTGATCCTTTTTTAAAAAAATAAATACTAATATTTAATTAATTATGTGCTAATAGACCGCTCTATTTTGCTTGCAGGAGGGATTAGTTCTCATCCTGTACTGCCGAATAAATCTAATACTCCTCCGTCCTAATATATACTCCCTCCGTCCCGGATTTTAATTTTTTGCTTACACTATTTGACCACTCGTCTTGTTCCAAAATTTGCGTAAATATAAAAAACGAAAATTTGTACTTAAAATAATTTGGATAATAAAGTAAGTCACAAATAAAATAAATAATAATTCCAATTTTTTTTAATAATATGACTGGTCAAACAGTGCAAGCAAAAAGTCAAAATCACTTATATTATGGGACGGAGGGAGTAGCAACTTAGAATCGGATTTGATATATCCTAAAACTACGAGTCTGAACATAAAACTGTCCAGATTCATAATCCTATAATATGTCAAATCCGATACTAGGTTACTATATATTGGGACGGAGGGAGTATGAAATGTGATATATTATATACTATCAATCTAAATATACCGCTCATATTCATGTGCAGTACTAGGATATACCACATCCTATTAATAAACAAATCTAGTATAAGATGTGACACGTCTTATAATTATGTATGTGAATGGTTGTCCAAATCGTATTACTAAGATATGTCATGTCCGTACTTTATTTTGGAACGGAGAGTATGTTATTAGAGAGGAAAAAAGGGCTGCCACGAGCTCCAATACATTATATACTCATTTTATCCCAAAATATAAAGGATTTTGATCGAATAAGATATATTCTGGTATGGGTTGTGTACATTCATATTACTGAGATATATCTCATCCGGTCAAAATACCTTATACTGTGGGATGGAGGAAGTATTTGTATGTATAAGAGGTGGGCTAGATATTAATAATGTAGTATATATTTCTGTATAAGTAGGTTATTAGATGACAGTATATGTGTCATTTTTTTTAGTTTGTAGTTGGCTATATTATTAGGTTGTGTTCGATTGCGAAGGTCCCCTCTGACACGGAAAACGAACTAGCTCATTGGCACATGATTAATTAAGTATTAGCTTAAAAGCTTTAAAAATGGATTGGTAAGAGCATCTCCAACATAGTGGCAATCTCACTCTCCAAGTTAAATTTTGGCAATTTTGAGGGAAAAAAAAGGGGCTCCAACAGACTTGCTAAACGGCTGGCCAAGCCATCCGACTGGCTAAACTCCTCCCTACGCTGGCCAACTTTGGCTAGCCAGAGTTGCCTTTCCAAATCGTGGGCCCCACGCATTTTTCCCCCATCTCCTCTCATATTCTCTCTCCACACTCGCGAGCGCGCCACTGGCGCCGGCGCCATCCCTGTTGCCGCCCGCCGCCGTCCCTTCCGTCGTCCGCCGCCGTCTTCCTCCACCGCCGCGCACATCCCTTCTCCTTTTGCATCGGCCTCGGGGGATCTGGTGGTGCCGCCGCACCGTCATTCGTCATCACTCATAGCGGCGCCGCCGGTCCTCCGGTCCGCCGTCCGCTCTCTCCGGTCTTCGCCACCCCACCGCCTCCGCCTTCCCTTGGCCGAAGGCCACCGAAGCTGCCATCGACGCCGACTTCATCCTGCTTCGGGCCGCCGCCACGCCAGGCCGAGCGCCGCCCACGAGGCCGCCTCCCTCCCTAGCACCGGTCGCAAGCCCCGGAAGCCGCCTCCTCACTCTGTCCCCGTCCGGCCGGGTCGCCACCACGCCGTCATCGTCGTCGTGCCGTGCCGCCTCCGCCAACCGTCGGCCCGATCGACTCCTTCTGGCGCCCCCTCGCTCCGTGCCTCCTCCACCTCTCACCACCCTCCACCGTCGCCGCGCCCGACCGCCGCCCTGATCCAGCCGCCGTCGCCGCGCCCATCGCCGCCTAGCGCCGGCTCCCTCCCGGAGTCGGTAGGAGAGAAGGAGAAAGGGGAATCGAGAGTGAGAGGAGGGGAAGAAAATGAGAAGAGGAAAGAAAATAAAAGAAGGGAAGAGAGAGACTGTCTCCACCGCCCCGCCGTTCCGGTCGGCCTCCGCCACTCGCACTGCTGCCGCCGGCGTCCATCGTCTCCACCCCCCGCGCCATTGCAATGCAGAGAAAAGAGGAGAAGACGAGAAAGAAGTGGATGAAAAAGATCATAAAGAAAAAGTGTGACTGACATGTGGGACCCACCGTTAAATTGGAGATTGAACTGGAGAGACCGTTGGAGTGAAACTCAAATTTGGCTCTCTAATTTTTTGGCAATTTGCTAAATAGGATATTTGGAGAGGCAAAAATAGCCATGTTGTTGGAGATGCTCTAAGATTGTTTTAAAGCAACTTAAAAAATAAAAAAATGCACCATTTAATAATTTGGAAGCATACGCACGAAAAACAAGTAAGGTGAGCTTGGGAAAAGGCACCATTGAACTCAATCTTAAACTTGCTCTAATGCTTTTTTTTTAAGTTGGTAAACGATATTCGATGGGACTTTGGTTTCCCTAAGAGCATGTTTGGTTGGAGAGACTAAAACTTTAGCCCCTTCACTTTAGTCCCCTTTAGTCCCTAAAGTCTCAAACATGGATGACTAAAAAGGATTAAATGTGCATTAGTCCATTAGTCCCTATGGAAGGAGCTTATAGGGATTAAAGTTGCTTCTTTCTACCCACTGTCCCATGCACAATCCTCTCTTTACATGGTTTTAGGGGTTAACATGGTCTTTATATAGTGCAATTATTGACCTTTAGTTTTTTTAGTCTCTACATTTAAACAGGTATGGACTAAAGTTTTTAGTCCTAGGACTAATTTTAGTCCTACAACTAAAGGATCCAAACACCCTCTAAGCTTCAAAGAGATGGACATAATTAGTGGTAAGTGGTAAACATGAATGGGTTGATTGTGAAATGGCAGCGCTGTAGCTGAAGCCACGGAGATGGAGGACCATGTTAGTCCGGTGTCGGAGGCGAAGGCAAGGGAAATGAGAGGGGTCAAAGGTGATGATGGTGTCGGTGTCGGTGATGATGGTGTCTCCAGCGCTACGGAAGTTATTAGAGATTGGGAAAACAACATGGCAACAAGCTTGAGGAGGAAGAGGAGAGGGGAGGGGGAAGTGTCCGGTGTGGCAGGCCTGGCCTAAGCCAGGGGAAGCGTGCTAGGGTGTTGAGGCGATGGCAACAGTGGCTAGATGTGATGTTAAAAAATACTCTCTATTCCAAATTATAAGCACTATATTTTTATGTGGTCTTCAATAATATATAATATATTTTAACCAGTATTTTATTTCATTCTATAATCCCAACAAATATGAAATTAGCATCACATGAAATTACTTCAAAATATGAATATAGATTTAACATGCATAATACTTAGTATATATATATAGTTAGTATGGTTATTAGTCAAAAGCTACCAAATTTGATTTTCCTTAAAAAGGGGGCGCCCTATAATTTGGGACAGAGCCACGGATGGAGTAGTAAAGCTCTTGATCTTGTTTAGGGCCCCTTTGATTTGGAGGAAAAACATGGGAATTTTTTAGTATTTCAATCCTATAGGAAAATTTTCTATGAAGCCCTTTGAAACAAAAGATTGAATTATATCCAATCCTTTGAAATTTCTATGGAATGAACAATCCTATAAAGATTTTGGAGAAAATTTAGCAAGAGCTTCAACCTCTTGGTAACTTTCCTTTGAGTCTATATCTCTCATCCAATTCCTGCGGTTCAATCAAACGGTCATTCCTGTGTTTTATCCTGCGTTTTGTAATCCTCTGTTTTACACTTACATCATTACTATTAAAATCCTACGTTTTTTCTATTCCTACGTTTTCTCAATCCTACGATTCAAATGAGCCCTTACGTGCAAATCATGGGTTCACCTTCCCATTGAGTGTCTGTTTATACTCTACTCCCTCTGTTTCAAAATAAATAAAAGAGGGCTGCTACAAAACGGGATCACGTTGCAACGGGATAGATATATTAACTATTCTCTTGCACGAGTATCACAGGTATCAGGTCCTAGGTATCATAGGTACCGGGTAACAGGTATCACAAGTATCGAGTACTATGCAACTGATACCACAACAGGTATCAGGTATCAGGTAATGTCTCATAGAAGGGTATCCCGTTCCAACAGGATACCGTTGTCTAGGTTTTTTGTAAATCAAATTATAGGTTTAAATTATTATATTCCAAAATAAACCAACTTCTATCTACTCCCTCCGTCCCAAAAAGAGACAAACCCTGGGTTTCCGTGTCCAACGTTTGACCGTCCATCTTATTTGAAAAAATTATGAAAAAATTTAAAAAGATAAGTCACGCATAAAGTATTAATCATGTTTTATCATCCAACAGCAATAAAAATACTGATTATAAAAAAATTTCATATAAAACGGACAGTCAAACGTTGGACACGGAAACCCAGGGTTTGTCTTTTTTGGGACGGAGGGAGTACTAACCTACCATCGGTTCGCAAATCAAGAAAAAATTTATCTTTTAAATACCCCTCACATACCCATCAATACAACTTTTTTATTAATTAGGGATATTTTGGTCATTTGTCTTCCTCCTTAATTTTACCTTGGGAAGCTAGGGTTTAAAATTTTATGGATAGAGGGAGTAACAATTACACCACTTTTAGATGACATGCATGGAACATATACATGGGCAGGTGTGATGTGTTCGACCATATAGAGCCCTAAATTTTAGGGTTTAATCCATTTTAATACATTTTACTATGTTTTAACATTCTCATGTTGTTTTGTAGATTTCACATCCTCCTCCAATGATCTAGCTAGAACGAGCTTGTTACTGTTGTCTTTGATAAGTGTTCGATGATCATTAAAGCCACCTCAAATGCCCATAGCCCACGACGACAATGTAAACACATGTTCAGTGAAGATTTCATTTTTATACTTCGTAAAGAAAACATTGTCATTTCATCAGGATGATTTTCTAAGTTTGAACAAATTATAATCATTGACGGTTGGTAAGCTTCCTCGGTCAACCATCTATACATATATTGTGTTCTACTACTACTATATAACCCCAGTAGTCATTAGTCATGCACTATTTTTTTTTTAACGAGTACATTGTACTTATGGATAATTCTTCTAATATGGATGGATAGAAGTTGCATAAACAGGAGCGGATACTTCTAAAATTGTAAAATACGTGACATTAAGTTGAAAAGTGGCTTAATGGTGCGTTCTATACTACATACTCCTAACTTTTACTTCCTTATATTTCACGTGCATACTTTTTAACTGCTA
>CM020188.1:9976667-10009127 GCA_009805545.1 Oryza longistaminata | reverse complement strand
CGACATCGGGCTCGGGTTGATGTGCTTCAAGATGATTGCCACGCATGGATAGAGTCCTGGGAAGGCAATTGTATCTATTAATTAGGATTATTTATGTAAATTTCTTATAGATAAGTGTGGGCAAGAGTCTGCCGCAAAGACTCGTGATATTTTAGAGTTTGTTAGGGATAATGGTCGTGGCCGGTACGGGCATATCTTGTAATCTTCGGGTATAAATAGATCCCGAACCCTATGTAAATAATATACACACATTCAATACAATTCCGGCGCATCGCCACCTTTTGCTTTTGTTTTATTTCGACGAGTTCTTGCTTTCGGGTTGAGCTGCATCGGTTTCGATCTTCAACAAGAGGTAAAACTCGTTATGACGAATTATGTTCTCATGGATTAGTGCTTACATCTTCATGACACTCTAATCTCGTTTATATAATTCGCCGAGTTATCATATATCTTACATAATCCTTAACAATATCTCTATCTAATCTACTATCGGCTAACGTTTGTATGCAAAGGACAGCCGATTAGGTTAGATCTCAACGTTGATCTGGATTATATAAGATATCCACCACTCTATGAATCTCCTAGCGGCTTGATTGTCTAGATATTGTTCTTCTTTTCATACTTAATGCTGCATCAGTTAAGTTTGATCTATTAAGTCGTGCTTAGAATATCAATCCCTAGCCTGCCTTCTAGTTGCCAATTAGAGTAGCATCGGAGTTTCAGCCGATCGTATCTGATTTAACTATTCTTTATCCTATATGCTTGATTGACATGTTAAATCTGCCCTTTATGTCAAGATATTATTGCATTCACGTATATTAGGCTTTCGTTTAGTATACTCTACTTGCTTTAGCATCTTAACATAGAGTAGTATCGGAGTATTAGCCGATACATGCTAGATCTATCTGATCGGCTATGCTATGAATGTATATAGTCTAATTATTAATATATATTTCGATCTAAGTGATTTATACTGTCTCGGCATGGTGACCGATCTATCCCAATCACTTGATTTAAGTATATATCGATATAAGGATTATATAATGTTAATATCTACAGCCGATCGAATAGATTTAGTTCTTTATTGTTTATTGCCAATTGCCGATCGATCTATATATGACATCGGCTCAAACGTAAATGATATGTCATCGGCATCTGGCCGATCGGCTATCATTTGTATATTTAACCACGGTTCTTTTGTCTTTATTTCTTGTTGATTACAGGATCAAATCAACTGGCACGCTCACACATCCGAAGGCAAGTTTTGGACCTGCACTGGAGTTAAGCAGATCTCCCAGGCCTCGTGTTTTCTGTCAACACATATAACCCCAAATAATGATATCACGTAATGTAGACACCACGCCTAAACTACCAGATACTACTCTAATATCATCTTCATGACATAGAGTAATTGCATAAGCAAACATTATACCCGTACCTATGCATCTCCCAGATAAGCTAGCAGTATAATCAGTATAACATGAACATAAAGTAAAGTTGGTATACATATACTCGGAAAGTATTTTAATACCAGAAATGTATAAAGAAGAGTATTCTAATAAAAGTACAAAGCTTACAAAAGAGGAAAGGAAAGCTATTAGAGCTATACCCGAACTCTTCCGAAGGCTTCCGGACTCCGATTTCTATTCTATTCATACTCCACTAACTTAAGAACGCTAAACTAAACTTGTGAGAATATGAGAGAGCTTTGCTTGGAGTGTGTATGTGAAGTGAGAAGAGGAGCTCCTTAAATAGGCTGCCAATGACGGTTGTGGCAGTTGGAATGGTCGGAATTGCCCTCCAACCGTCATTGGGGGAGTGATCCATGCCGTCTAGAAGAAACCCTGCATCCAACGGTGCCGGGGGAGTTGGTTCGGCCGAACCAGGGGCCGGCCCAACCAGCCCAGTTTTTGGCTGGCGGCCTCCTCTGTTGCTTCTCTTCGCAGACTTGTGAATTTTGGCCCAATTCATCGTGTCAATTCTGAGTTCTTGGCCCATTCATACATAAGTCTGATTCTCGACATCGTCCGATTGATTTATCGTCTGATTTGATGTCGATTCTCCTCCACTTTATGGTTATTCTCTGCAAAAGGTTAGTGAACCAAACACTAGTGGAATATTATTATCCTAACATGAATATGCATTGCAAGCATAACTAGTTCTCCCCTATTTTGGTAATATTGACGATCGAAACTGATCGCTAACGACCGTCAACAGAACCTCCCAAGCTTGAACCTTTGCTCGTCCCGAGTAAAGGACGAAAGGAAACAAAGACTTGGTTGTTGATCAGGAGTTGCTACTATCAGGAGTTGCTACTACAAACATTGGCTGGTTCCACCCCTGACCTCCTTGTGGATGATACCCGTTGTTGTTGTTGCCCATGTACATCGCCTCCTCACGGGTTTCCAGGCAGTCATTCCTAGAATGACCCATGCTGCCGCAGACTTCACACGTGACGTGTGAGTCCAAGGCTTTGACGGTGCCTTGTGGCCGTTTATCGTGGCCGTCCAATCGCTTCATGAGGAGGTCCAGCTTGGCAGCTAGCATTTCCGTCTCCTTGACGGTGTGAATGACTCGCTGACGGGTTTGGAGTCGGTCCTCGCTCCAACCCATATTGGAGACCATCTTCTCTATTAAATCAACGGCTCCTCGAACCATCTTAGAGAAGAAAGCTCCTCTAGCTGCCGCGTCCAGGTGGTCACGGGACATGGGAGTGAGCCCATTATAGAAGTTCTGCAGGATCAGCCAGTCATCTATCCCATGATGAGGACAGGCGGCCACGTATTCCTGAAGTCGTTCCCATGCTAAAGGAATGGACTCGTCACTTGTCTGCTAGAAACTCAAAATTCTTCCGCGAAGAGCGTTGGTTTTGCCAATTAGAAAGAACTTCGAGAGGAATGCCGTAGAGCATTTGTCCCAGGTGTTGATCGTAGCACAATTGGCATAAAACCACTGCTTCGCTTTCCCGAGGAGGGAGAGATCTCCAGGAACTGCTGCAGATGAGCATTGGCATCCTCGTTAGGCTTGCCGCAGAATGGGCTAGCCTGCGCCATCGTGATGAGGCTAGACTTAAGATCGAAATCCACGTCTCCCATGTTGATTTGCGGTCCGATTGCCACATTGTCAGCAGAGGGAGCAGCGAATTCATGGAGGGTCTTGTCAGCCATAATCTCGAAGGTCGGTGGCGCTGGTACGACTGGTTTCTTTGTCGGGAGAGTTTTTTGCGGAGCGACGACTCGCGGCTTGCGCTCCGGAAGAAAGCTTCTGGATTTTCCTTAAAGTTTTCCAGCAAGTTGAAAACAGTCATGTACTATCATGTTTCCACAACAAAAGTGAAAACAACCGAGGTTAGCCTGCAAAGGGCAGTGATTATACAGAGGTAAATATAAAGTATTAGTTCTGGTAATCTCTATTATGAATCTTCTCCAACAACAGCGCCAGAAATGCTTGTTGGTATTTCTTAACGACGTTACTAGAAATATAATTCCCAGCAATGGCGCAAAAATACTCCTGGTATATTATGGTTGCAGAGTTCATCCGCAAGCGCACGGATATACCATTGTAGCATTTCACCCGAGAGTATTCCAAATGTATCGTATTTATTTAATCCCGTGGGAAGATCATGGTAGAGAGAACCTGACTAATAATTTATATGCTACTTGTAATAATCATAGTCTAAGCAGGGATTAATATAATCCAAGGGTAGAGTGACACACAAGCAAGGAGCTAATCATTCTCGTACTAAGATATCTAAGCTAAGTGAAAAGAAAAGAAAAAAGAGAATCTATTCCTATACTTCTAGTATACATAGTATACATACATCCTAGTTATCTGACATACTAGCTAATACCCTCTATCTGATGCCCTCCTGGTACTTCGAGAAGCCATCCTTGACTGTCGAGTTCCTTACGACAGCCCGTCATGACCATACAACCGGGGCTAAATACAGAGGAGTACTCTCCCCAAGAAATTAACTTAGGACTATATACACGCGCGGAGGAATACCCGTACTGAGCTGTCACCATTTGCGGCCCACCTCTCATCCGCAGCATATAACCCCAAATAATGATAATCCCGTAATCTAGACACCAAGCCTAAACTACCAGATACTACTCTAATATCATCGTCATGACATAGAGTAATTGCATAAGCAAACATTATACCCGCACCAAAGCATCTCCCAGATAAGCTAGCAATATAATCAGTATAACATGAACATAATGTAAAGTTGGCATTCATATACTCGGAAAGTATTTCAATACCATAAATGTATAAAGAGTATTCTAATAAAAGTACAAAGCTTACAAAAGTGAAGAGAAGAGCTACTAGAGCCATACCCGAACTCTTCCGAAGGCTTCCGGACTCCGATTTCTACTCTATTCCTATTCCACTAGCTAGATAACACTAAAGTAAACTTGAGAGAATATGAGAGAGCTTTGCTTGAGGTGTGTGTTGAAGTGAAGAGAGTGAGCTCCTTTTTTATTTTAAATTCTTTTAACTAATCCTTAATTAATCATGCTCTAATTCATCGCTCCATTTTACGTGTTCCTAACCTCAAAACAACACAGCCTAAAGCCTAGGTCTATTTGTACGTAACGTTAGTCTATATACACAATACAAATTAAAATTTACTCCTTTGTTTGATGATATCTTTTCGTTATGGATTTAGTACCCGGGCCGCCAATTTACAGTGCACATAAGCTTGTAGCCAACAACCGACCGTGCTATTTCACATTCCCTAACGTAGGAGTGTCTTTTACTCCCCCGTTCTAAAATATAATAATTTTTAGTCTTAATATTTGTTCCAAACTATTGTTATAAAAGTTAGTCAATATAGCGGAACAACGACTAACCATCCCGATCGTTTCAGTCATATGATCACCCAAGGCATCCAGATGACGACATAAGAACACACGATATTTGTTAACGAGGTTTAGCCAAAGCCTACATCCCCGGGGCTCTGATTATGGCCGCTCCTCCCAACCAACATAGCTCCTAGCTGCTACGAGTCCATGGCCTCGCCGCCATCATCTCCCTACGTGTCTACGCTACATTGTAGTTGCCATGGTTACATTGTGGTGCCCCCCCTCCATTTAAGAGAGATTTGGGTTACAGAGTCCGACTCTAACTCCACCCCCTACCACATATTACAACTTCAAGTCCAACTGTAACTAAATAGGACTAGTATATTCGGCACATATTCAAACAAATATAACAGCCTCTCCATCTACATTCTCTTATCAACCAATCACAACATTAAGCTATTCAAATTCCTTACCAACCTGCTCTTCTCAACCAATCACAATCTTCTCCTATTTAATTCCACCAATTTTCTTAATACTCATACGTGTTCAATTCTAAAACCTCTTATTATACTTTTGGACATCCGTAGCACTTCATAAAATCATAAAATCTTACTACCTGCATTATGGGCATGTTTAGGAGAGCTTCTAGCTGCTGCAGTTGTAGAGTGCAGAAAATGAACTAGAAGCCATAAGCTCGAAAACCTAGCTTTTTCAGATTCTTAAAAGCTGGCTACCAACCACCTGTTTCTCAGAATTTTAAACTCCCCCAAACAGGCCCTATAGGTACTATAGCAATGAGCCAATGAGCGTTTATTTGTGAGTTGATAGAGATAAGTGGTGATGCCTTATAGGCGATATTCTACCCCTCTTAATCTTGTCCCTAGAAGTGCTTTGCACTTTTTGTACTTCCTACGTCTTAGAGAAAACAAAACTAGTACTAACTGTGACACTGTACCATAAATCTACACAAAAGCCATGTTTAGAAGATTAGCCCAGGGCTAATTTTAAGAGCTAATGTTTAGTCATGAATTAGTAGGCTAAACATTAGCCTAGGATGGCATGTTTGGATCCATAGGCTAATTTAAGGCTAAAAGATGGAGAGAGAGGAGAGAGAAGGAGAGAGAGAGCTGCTTTTTGATGGTCCCCACACAAAATTAGCCCCATTAGAGTATTCCAACAGCCTCTCTAAATCGAACTCTCCAAACACCCACATAGCCAATTCTCTATCTGATTTGGCTAGTCAAACTAGTTGTTCACTTCAACAGCCTCTCCATCTACCCTCTCTATTACAAGTATATATTACAAATGGGACCCACATGTCAGTCTCTATTACTATTCTTCCTCCTCTTCCAACCCATTCTCTAGTACTACTTCCTCCCTCCAGCTGTACTGCATCCTCTCCGGCGGAGAACAACGAGCGGCGGTGGCGCCGAGCCTCGGGGGCCGCGACGGGCGGCGCCGTGCGGAGGCCGGTTAGGATTATTTATGTAAATTCCTTATAGATAAGTGTGGGCAAGAGTCTGCCGCAAAGACTCGTGATATTTTAGAGTTTGTTAGAGATAATGGTCGTGGCCGGTACGGGCATATCTTGTAATCTTCGGGTATAAATAGACCCCGAACCCTATGTAAATAACACACACATTCAATACAATTCCGGCGCATCGCCACCTTTTGCTTTTGTTTTATTTCGACGAGTTCTTGCTTTCGGGTTGAGCTGCATCGGTTTCGATCTTCAACAAGAGGTAAAATTCGTTATGACGAATTATGTTCTCATAGATTAGTGCTTACATCTTCATGACACTCTAATCTCGTTTATATAATTCGCCGAGTTATCATATATCTTACATAATTCTTAACAATATCTCTATTTAATCTATTATCGGCTAACGTTTGTATGCAAAAGACAGCCGATTAGGTTAGATCTTGACGTCGTTTTGGATTATATAAGATATCTACCACTCTATGAACCTTCTAGCGGCTTGATTGTCTAGATATTGTTATTCTTTTCATACTTAATGCTGCATCAGTTAAGTTTGATCTATTAAGTCGTGCTTAGAATATCAATCCCTAGCCTGCTTTCTAGTTGCCGATTAGAGTAGCATCGGGGTTCCAGCCGATCGTATCTGATTTAACTATTCTTTATCCTATATGCTTGATTGACATGTTAATTCTGCCCTTTATGTCAAGATATCATTGCATTCACGTATATTAAGCCTCTGTTTGGTATATTTTGCTTGTTTTAATATCTTAACATAGCGTAGTATCGGAGTATTAGCCGATACATGCTAGATCTATCTGATCGGCTATGCTATGAATGTATATAGTCTAATTATTAATATATATTTCGATCTAAGTGATTTATACTGTCTCGGCATGGTGACCGATCTATCCCAATCACTTGATTTAAGTATATATCGATATAAGGATTATATAATGTTAATATCTACAGCCGATCGAATAGATTTAGTTCTTTATTGTTTATTGCCAATTGCCGATCGATCTATATATGACATCGGCTCAAACGTAAATGATATGTCATCGGCATCTGGCCGATCGGCTATCATTTGTATATTTAACCACGGTTCTTTTGTCTTTATTTCTTGTTGATTACAGGATCAAATTAACTGGCACGCTCACACATCCGAAGGCAAGTTTTGGACCTGCACTGGAGTTAAGCAGATCTCCCAGGCCTCGTGTTTTCTGTCAACACATATAACCCCAAATAATGATATCACGTAATGTAGACACCACGCCTAAACTACCAGATACTACTCTAATATCATCTTCATGACATAGAGTAATTGCATAAGCAAACATTATACCCGTACCTATGCATCTCCCAGATAAGCTAGCAGTATAATCAGTATAACATGAACATAAAGTAAAGTTGGTATACATATACTCGGAAAGTATTTTAATACCAGAAATGTATAAAGAAGAGTATTCTAATAAAAGTACAAAGCTTACAAAAGAGGAAAGGAAAGCTATTAGAGCTATACCCGAACTCTTCCGAAGGCTTCCGGACTCCGATTTCTATTCTATTCATACTCCACTAACTTAAGAACGCTAAACTAAACTTGTGAGAATATGAGAGAGCTTTGCTTGGAGTGTGTATGTGAAGTGAGAAGAGGAGCTCCTTAAATAGGCTGCCAATGACGGTTGTGGCAGTTGGAATGGTCGGAATTGCCCTCCAACCGTCATTGGGGGAGTGATCCATGCCGTCTAGAAGAAACCCTGCATCCAACGGTGCCGGGGGAGTTGGTTCGGCCGAACCAGGGGCCGGCCCAACCAGCCCAGTTTTTGGCTGGCGGCCTCCTCTGTTGCTTCTCTTCGCAGACTTGTGAATTTTGGCCCAATTCATCGTGTCAATTCTGAGTTCTTGGCCCATTCATACATAAGTCTGATTCTCGACATCGTCCGATTGATTTATCGTCTGATTTGATGTCGATTCTCCTCCACTTTATGGTTATTCTCTGCAAAAGGTTAGTGAACCAAACACTAGTGGAATATTATTATCCTAACATGAATATGCATTGCAAGCATAACTAGTTCTCCCCTATTTTGGTAATATTGACGATCGAAACTGATCGCTAACGACCGTCAACAGAACCTCCCAAGCTTGAACCTTTGCTCGTCCCGAGTAAAGGACGAAAGGAAACAAAGACTTGGTTGTTGATCAGGAGTTGCTACTATCAGGAGTTGCTACTACAAACATTGGCTGGTTCCACCCCTGACCTCCTTGTGGATGATACCCGTTGTTGTTGTTGCCCATGTACATCGCCTCCTCACGGGTTTCCAGGCAGTCATTCCTAGAATGACCCATGCTGCCGCAGACTTCACACGTGACGTGTGAGTCCAAGGCTTTGACGGTGCCTTGTGGCCGTTTATCGTGGCCGTCCAATCGCTTCATGAGGAGGTCCAGCTTGGCAGCTAGCATTTCCGTCTCCTTGACGGTGTGAATGACTCGCTGACGGGTTTGGAGTCGGTCCTCGCTCCAACCCATATTGGAGACCATCTTCTCTATTAAATCAACGGCTCCTCGAACCATCTTAGAGAAGAAAGCTCCTCTAGCTGCCGCGTCCAGGTGGTCACGGGACATGGGAGTGAGCCCATTATAGAAGTTCTGCAGGATCAGCCAGTCATCTATCCCATGATGAGGACAGGCGGCCACGTATTCCTGAAGTCGTTCCCATGCTAAAGGAATGGACTCGTCACTTGTCTGCTAGAAACTCAAAATTCTTCCGCGAAGAGCGTTGGTTTTGCCAATTAGAAAGAACTTCGAGAGGAATGCCGTAGAGCATTTGTCCCAGGTGTTGATCGTAGCACAATTGGCATAAAACCACTGCTTCGCTTTCCCGAGGAGGGAGAGATCTCCAGGAACTGCTGCAGATGAGCATTGGCATCCTCGTTAGGCTTGCCGCAGAATGGGCTAGCCTGCGCCATCGTGATGAGGCTAGACTTAAGATCGAAATCCACGTCTCCCATGTTGATTTGCGGTCCGATTGCCACATTGTCAGCAGAGGGAGCAGCGAATTCATGGAGGGTCTTGTCAGCCATAATCTCGAAGGTCGGTGGCGCTGGTACGACTGGTTTCTTTGTCGGGAGAGTTTTTTGCGGAGCGACGACTCGCGGCTTGCGCTCCGGAAGAAAGCTTCTGGATTTTCCTTAAAGTTTTCCAGCAAGTTGAAAACAGTCATGTACTATCATGTTTCCACAACAAAAGTGAAAACAACCGAGGTTAGCCTGCAAAGGGCAGTGATTATACAGAGGTAAATATAAAGTATTAGTTCTGGTAATCTCTATTATGAATCTTCTCCAACAACAGCGCCAGAAATGCTTGTTGGTATTTCTTAACGACGTTACTAGAAATATAATTCCCAGCAATGGCGCAAAAATACTCCTGGTATATTATGGTTGCAGAGTTCATCCGCAAGCGCACGGATATACCATTGTAGCATTTCACCCGAGAGTATTCCAAATGTATCGTATTTATTTAATCCCGTGGGAAGATCATGGTAGAGAGAACCTGACTAATAATTTATATGCTACTTGTAATAATCATAGTCTAAGCAGGGATTAATATAATCCAAGGGTAGAGTGACACACAAGCAAGGAGCTAATCATTCTCGTACTAAGATATCTAAGCTAAGTGAAAAGAAAAGAAAAAAGAGAATCTATTCCTATACTTCTAGTATACATAGTATACATACATCCTAGTTATCTGACATACTAGCTAATACCCTCTATCTGATGCCCTCCTGGTACTTCGAGAAGCCATCCTTGACTGTCGAGTTCCTTACGACAGCCCGTCATGACCATACAACCGGGGCTAAATACAGAGGAGTACTCTCCCCAAGAAATTAACTTAGGACTATATACACGCGCGGAGGAATACCCGTACTGAGCTGTCACCATTTGCGGCCCACCTCTCATCCGCAGCATATAACCCCAAATAATGATAATCCCGTAATCTAGACACCAAGCCTAAACTACCAGATACTACTCTAATATCATCGTCATGACATAGAGTAATTGCATAAGCAAACATTATACCCGCACCAAAGCATCTCCCAGATAAGCTAGCAATATAATCAGTATAACATGAACATAATGTAAAGTTGGCATTCATATACTCGGAAAGTATTTCAATACCATAAATGTATAAAGAGTATTCTAATAAAAGTACAAAGCTTACAAAAGTGAAGAGAAGAGCTACTAGAGCCATACCCGAACTCTTCCGAAGGCTTCCGGACTCCGATTTCTACTCTATTCCTATTCCACTAGCTAGATAACACTAAAGTAAACTTGAGAGAATATGAGAGAGCTTTGCTTGAGGTGTGTGTTGAAGTGAAGAGAGTGAGCTCCTTTTTATAGGCAGGTATGACGGTTGTAACTGCTGCGAAATGTCTGAAGTATCCCGCAACCGTCATCAGGAGAAGATCTGGAGCGTCCCTGCCAAACCCCACATCCAACGGTGGAGAGGGGGGTTCGGCCGAACCAGTGGCCGGCCCAACCAGCCCACAATTTGGCTGGTGGCCTCCTGGACTTCTCTTCTCCGCAGACTTGTGAATTTTGGCCTAATTGGTTGTGTCATTTCTTAGTTCTTGGCCCATTCATACGTAAGTCTGATCCTCGACATCGTCCGATTGATTTATCGTCTGATTTGATGTCGATTATCCTTCACTTTATACTTATTCTCTGCAAAAGGTTAGTGAACCAAATAATAGTGGAATATTATTATTCTAACAAGGATATGCATTGCAAGTATAACTAGTTCTCCTCTATTTTGGTAATATTGAGGTAAGAACTGATTGCTAACGACCGTCAACACAGATGAAGTAGCAATTACACCACTTTTAGATGACATGGCACATATACACGGACATGCGTGATGTGCCCGACCATATAGGGCGAAAATGCTTAGGATCAGACGTTCGACGCAACCAACAAAAATCAGACGGATAAACTACTACTTCATGTCCACTTCACAAATACATACATGCTATAATGGTCTTCGAAATAATTTTTCTCCTGAACTACTTATCCAATCTATGATATGATCATACCATTATATTTGTTATAATTAAATCTTTACAACAAGATATGACATCATTACATTCCGATGAAAGAAAAACATATGTTTCAATCCGTTAAATTTAATGTTTCAGACGCGGTAGCAATATGTTTCAATGTGTGTTTTTGTCATGTTTCATAAAAAAATTAAATATTTCAACAACTGTTTTTTTTGTTTCGCTACGTATAACTCAATGTTTCAACAACTGATTTTTTTTCACCAAAGTATAACTCATGTCCCTACTCGCTCTCTCTCTCCTGCCATTTATTGGCTTTCTCCCACACCATGCATGATGCAAGTATTTATTGATATTAAAAATCTCTTTTCTTCTAAACTACTTATCCGATAAACGATTCGATCACACCGTTGAATTTATTATAATTAAATCTTTACAACAAGATATCACATGATTATATTCTGATGAAAGAAAAATATATGTTTTGACAATAAAAGCTTAATGTTTCATACGTGATAGCAATATGTTTCACCATGTGTTCTTATTGTGTTTCACAAAATTTCTATATGTTTCATAGGCTGATTTTTCTGTTTCACCATGCATAACTTAACGTTGCACCAACGGTCAACTAAAATATTTGACCGTCCAATTTTTTTTCAACATCGGACATCCGATTTGTAGCTCTCTCCCGTATAGGGCCCTAAATTTTAGGGTTTAATCCAATTTAATACATTATACTATGTTTTAATTTAACATTCTCATGTTGTTTTGTAGATTTCACATCCCCTCCTCCAATGATCTAGCTAGAACGACTTGTTATTTATGTCTTTTATAAGTGTTCGATGGTCATTATAGCCACCTCAAATACCCATAGCCCATGACAACAATGTAAACACATGTTCTATGTAGTGAAGATTTCATTTTTATACTTTGTAAAAAAAACATGTTTTTTTAAGTTTAAACAAACTATCATCATTAACGGTTGGTAGGCTTCCTCGGTCAATCATGTGTACATATATTGTGTTCAACTATATAACCCCATAAGTCATTAGTCATGCACTGTTATTTTTTAACGAGTACATTGAACTTATGGATAGTTCTTCTAATGGGGATGGACAGAAGATGCATAACAGGAGTGGATACTTTTAAAATTGTAAAAATACATGACATTAAGTTGAAAGTGGCTTAAGAGTGCGTTCTATACTCCATATTCCTAACTTTTACTTCCTTATTTTTCACGTGCATACTATCCGAACTAATAAATTACGTGTTTTTTTAAAAAAAAAAGCTATAAAAAAGTTGATTTAAAAAATCGTATTGATTTATTTTTAAATTATTTTAACTAATCCTTAATTAATCATGCTCTTTTTCACTGCTCCATTTTATGTGGGTAGGGTTCCCAACCACATAATAACACAACCTAAAGCCTAGGTCTATTTGTAACGTTAGTCTATATACACGATACGAATTAAAATTTACTCTTTTGTTTAATGATATTTTTTTCGTTATAGATTTAGTATCGGGCCACCAATTTACAGTGCAGAGTAAGCTTGTAGCCAACAACTGGCCATGCTATTTCACATTATCTAACGTAGGAGTGTGTTACTTCCTCCGTCCTAAAATATAATAATTTTTAGCCTTCAATATTTATTTCAAAATATAACAACTTTTCCATCTACATTCTCTTATCAAGCAATCACAATATTGCACTATTCAAACTCCCTACCTAGCTGCTCTTCTCAACCAATTATAATCTTCCTCTATTTAATTTCACCAATTATCTTAATACCCGTACGTGCTCAATCCTAAACTTTTTATAGTTTAGAATATCCGTAGTACTTCATAAAATCTTACTCCCTCGGTCCCATAAAAAACCAACATAATACTATATGTGACACATCTTAGTACTATAAATTCGAACATATATATGTCCTGATTTGTAGCACTAGAATATATAATATTCAGTATTAGATTCTTTTTTTATGAGATGAAGGGAGTAGGTACTATACCAATGAGCCAATGAGCGTTGATTGTGAGCTGATAGAGATAAGTGGTGATACCTCATAGGCCGACGTTCTAGTCCTCTGGATCTTGTCCCCAAAACGGCCCTGCACTTCCTGTATGCATATGCTACAGTACTTTCTGTGCCCGACAGTATCCTTTCCACGGTACGAGAAAGAGAAAAGTCGTTGGTGCGTCCTACTCCCTCCGTAAAAAAAAAAAAAAGACAAACCATGGTTTCCGTGCCCAACGTTTGACCGTCCGTCTTATTTAAAAAAATTTTAAAAATAATTAAAAAGACAAGTCACGCATAAAATATTAATCATGTTTTATCATCTAGCAATAATGAAAATACAAATTATAAAATATTCTTATATAAGACGAACAGTCAAAGTTGGACACGAAAACCCAGGTTTTGTCTTTTTCTGGGACGGAGGGAGTAGGTATCGTAGGAGCAGCACGATTACTAATCTTGACTGTTGAATTTGGTACAGATCATTGTCATAACATAACAAAGCAGATACTTCCAAGAATACTCACTGTCACCGCACGCTGATGCGACGCGATCAAATCAAATCATCCATCAGGCTGTAGCGACACGGCTCCCTGTCCGCATTGCACACGGCTTTGGTCGCTGCCACACCTCCCATTCCTTAGCCAAACACTCGCACTACTCTCACAAGCAGCTCGCATCGCTCGCTGTAGGTGTGCCTCATGGAGAACGGCGGCGGCGACGCGTCGGCGGCGGCGGCGTGGCGGTTCGGGGCGGCGAGCCCGGCGCTGGAGGCGGCGAGATCGCAGAGCATCCGCGCGCTGGTGTACCGGGTGTACGCCTGCCTCGACAGGGGCGACGCGCGGCCCGTGCGCCGCTCGGCCACGGCGACCCCGCCGCGTTCGCGTGCTTCCGCGCGCGCGCGGCCACGGGCGCCGTCGTCGCCGCCGCCGCCTCCGGCGCGCACAACAGCTACGCGCCGGCCGCCGGAATCGCGGAGGCGTGCAGGTACATTGTTTTCCTTATCTGTTCACTCAGATAGACTTTTTTGCTGCCGTTGCGTTGCGTAGTTGTCAGCGTGTCAGTTAGAGCATCTCCAACAGTCTCTCCAAATCTAACTCTCCAAATGTCTATTTGGCCAACTCTCCATCTAATTTAGCCAGTCAAACTCTTATTTACTCCAACAGCCTCTCCATTCAATCCTCTGTATATGAGCCTATGCAGTGGGACCCACGTGTCAGTCTCTACAACCTTTCTTCCTCCTCATCTCTCCCCCATTTTCCCCAAACGCACTCTGCTCAGCTCGCAGCAGGTGCCGCCGCCGCCGCCCCATCGCCATCCGCCGCCGCTGCTCGGCCGAGCTCGCGTGGACGCGGGGCGGCCAATCGGCACGGCGGCGAACACGACGGATCTGGCGACGTCGCCGACACGGCTGGCGACGGCGTCGACGACGGCTGGCGACGGCGCGGCGTCGGGCAACGACGACCTCGGAGACGACGGTTGACGACGGCTCGCGACGGTCTCAACGATGACCTCGCGGATCTGGCAACGGCACGACGACGGCGGCGTCCGGCAACAGCGGATCTGGCGACGGCGCGACGACGGCTGGCGACGGCGACAGTGACGGCGACGGCGCCGACGACGACCTCGACAGCACCAGCGATGGCATCTCGACGACGATGGTTGGCGGAGAGAGAAAGGGGAGAGGGATGCTGTCGGCGTGGGGCCCACGATTGGCTAGGCTATTTTGGCTGGCCAAATTTGGCTAGTGGAAGGAGGACTTTGGCCAGCCGGATGGCTTGGCCAGCCCAATAGCCAGTCTGTTGGAGGGTGAAATTGAGCCAAAATTGCCAAAATTTAACTTAGAGAGGGGGATAAGGAGACTGTTGGAGATGCTCTTACTCCTGGGCTGGATTAAAAGGCTCGGGAGGAAAGAAGTCCAGGCCCAAGTTACATACATGGGCCCAAGCTACCAAGTACTAGGGGTGAGATCGGGTCGGGTTGGATCAGATCTCACCTTCCCATATCCTAACCCATATTTTATAATCGGAATCAGGTCGGACACAGATAGTATTGAATACGGATATAAGTTCGGATAATATTAGGCAAAAATATGGGACGAATACATACCAAAACGGATGCGTACACTATCGGTTACGAATAATTATTCGGATATCATGTCGAAGCAACAATCGTAAATACCATATAGACAATAACCATTCAACAATTCTATATATCCATAATACGATTATATTAAGTCATTAGGGCTTAGGAAACATGACACAGTAGTGCAGTACCTCACAGCCACAGCAGTGCCGCAGTGCTTCACGTACGGGCGCACGGGTGCACGCTGCAGTGCCGCACGGCCGCACGTCCCAGTGCCGCACGGCCTCACCTCTCCTCTCTCTGACTCTCGGTCCAGTGGGTTGATGGGCTGGTGGCACCTGGTGGGCTGGTGGCTGGTGGTTGGCCTTTTGGGCTGGCTAGCCTCAAGCCTGTACCATGTAATACGGGTACTATCCGGATATATAACGGGGTAATATTCGTATTTTTTACTGGATAATCTGTATCTGTCGGATACTGCGCTCCTGAACTCGATCTCATATCTATCCAAAAAAACCCGTATTCGAACCCTATATCCGTGTAAAGTTCTGGTTACCCGAATTTATCCCAAAATAATACGGCCGGGCGGGCGGTCGGGACATACCCTCCCCGTTTTCACCTCTACCAAGTACTATAGCTAGCTACGCTGCTTCTGGTCTTTGGACCTAGCAAATATCACTCTCAATACTATCATTGTCGTTATATCCTGTTTGCACCGGTTTTAAAAGTTAGAATAGTCGTTATATCAGATTTTTTGGAGTTGGAGCCCAACCAAACAGTTTTATTTTCACCCAAAATAAAAGTAGAGCTGGTTGAAGTGCTCTCGTAAAATGAATTAAAGAAGTGAAGTTGTGTTTAGGTTGCTCCATAGCTCCATTTTATTCTCAGCTCTTGAGTTAAATCCAGGAATTGGAGCTTTACTAAACACCGTCTAAGATACAAACCAGATCAAAAATATATTTAAGGAAGTTAAAAGTTGACTATTTTCACAATATAAAGGTACATAGCAACCAAGCAAAACCCAGCAGCAAAGTATCGTATCACCTTATTAATTTGTTGGCAAATTTTGCTACAGGACATCGTGACTTCACGGTTTTAGCTGTAGGAAACCACGCGAAGTGACTTTTAGGTGAAAGTACTCTTAAAAGTTGGATATTTGCTAGTGGACACCGCACTCGTTAAAATAATAATTTCCCGTTAAAGAGGAGAGAGAAATCACGTGAAAGTTATGAAATGCCCTTGGGCCTATCAGATTTGCAATCTCTCTGTCTCTATCATATCTTTCTCAAGCACACAGGGCCCGCACGTAAGCCTCTAGTATCGTTTTTCCCTTCTTCTTCTTCCTCTGCTCGCAGCCCCATGTGCTCGAGAAAGAGATAGAGATAGAGAGATTACAGATCTGACATATGGCCCAAGGGCATTTTAGAACTTTCACGCAATTTCTCTCTTCTCTTTAACTGAAAATTATTATTTTAATGGGTGCGGTGTCCACCAGCAAATATCCAACTTTTGATAGTGTCTTCCCCAAAAATCACTCCGCGCGGTCCGATGGAGACCGATTAAGATTGAACATCCATCTATAACTCCAAGCTACACTTACTCACAACTTGAACAATGGACTACGCCTTGAATTACAAGTCTTGTGCAAGCAAGTTTCACTTAGAGTCTTATCTGATACTAGACCGTCTGTAGACTACCCCTCGGGTGGAGCGTATAAGTCATACTCCTAGGTCTTTAGTAAGCCTCCTAGAAGATTCACCCAAAATCTCCATAGACTGCGACCAACAGTCAAGCTTACAAATGTGAGTTCTTTCAAGAATGCTCTGCAGGACAACATCTTCGCTAATTAAAGCCAACAGAACTCATTAAGGCATAGCCAACCTGCCTTGCAGCTCACGAGAGTACATGCATCTTCACTTAGAGAGTGTATAGATTGGTACTTTCCTCTAGTTTACTAATGGTTTGTTCTTCCCAGGTTCTAATTCACGGGATCTCCGATCACATAGACTGGGTTACCACCATAGTATAACTCACATGGGTCTCAAACACATCTCCTTCGATGCATTGTCTATCACATTTCGTGATAGTCCCTTCGTGAAGGGATCTGCCAGGTTTCTCGCTGTTTGGATGTAATCCAACGTTATAACTCCGAAGTTTCTCAATTTCCTGACAGACTTCAATCGCCTTTTCACATATCTAAACGATTTCATATTATCCCTAGAACTATTCACTTTGACAATTACCGTTTGATTGTCACAGTTCATAAGGATAGCCGGCACCCGTTTTTCAACAACAGGCAGATCCATTAAGAGATCACGCAGCCATTCTGCCTCAACAGTAGCAGTATCCAGTGCCGTCAGTTCTGCTTTCATGGTTGACCTCATCAAAATGGTCTGTTTGCAAGACCTCCATGAAACAGCACCACCACCCAGTGTGAAGACATATCCACTAGTGGCTTTGATCTCATCCACATCAGAGATCCAGTTAGAATCACTATAACCCTCCAGTACCGCAGGATACCCAGTATAGTGAAGCCCCAATTCCATAGTACCTTTCAGATAGCGCATTACTCGCTCAAGCGCACGCCAGTGATCATCTCCCGGATTAGAGGTAAATCGGCTCAACTTGCTCACAGCAAAGGAGATATCAGGCCTAGTTGCACTAGCCAGGTACATCAACGAGCCAATGATTTGGGAGTATTCCAGTTGATTCCTAGCAATTCTCTTGTTCTTGCGAAGCAACAAGCTAGGATCATAAGGTGTTGGAGAAGGCTTACTATCAATATAGCCAAAGCGATTCAAGATCTTCTCCACATAATGGGACTGCATGAGTGTAATTCCATTCTCACCTCTAATTAGCTTAATGTTTAAGATAACATCAGCTACTCCCAAATCCTTCATATCAAAATTTTGAGACAAGAATGATTTAACATCATTTATCACCTCAAGGTTTGTCCCAAATATCAGTATGTCGTCAACATACAAGCACAAAATAACTCCCTCACCCCCACCATGGCGATAGTACACACATTTATCTGCCTCATTGACTGCAAAGCCTGCAGATGTCAATGTTTTGTCAAATTTCTCATGCCATTGCTTAGGAGCTTGTTTCAGACCATACAAAGACTTCAACAATTTGCACACTTTACCTTCTTGACCTTCAACTACAAACCCATCAGGTTGATCCATATAGATCTCCTCATCCAGCTCTCCATTAAGAAAAGCTGTCTTAACGTCCATTTGATGAACGAGAAGACCATGTGAGGCTGCTAGGGAAAGTAGCACACGAATTGTGGTCAATCTAGCAACAGGTGAGTAAGTGTCAAAGAAATCTTCGCCTTCTTTCTGAGTATAGCCCTTAGCAACAAGCCGAGCCTTGTACTTTTCAATAGTACCATCAGGCCTAAGCTTCTTCTTGAACACCCACTTGCACCCCACAGGTTTACACCCATAGGGTCGCTCTGTCACCTCCCAAGTCCCGTTAGCGATAATGGAAGCCATGTCGCTACGGACAGCCTCCTTCCAGTAGTCTGCATCAGGAGATGCATATGCTTCTGAAATTGACTTAGGAGTGTCATCCACGAGGTACACAGTGAAATCATCACCAAAAGACTTAGCCGTCCTTTGTCTCTTACTCCTTCGAGGAGCTTCACTGACATCCTCCTCAGAGACAAGTTCATGTGTATGTTCAGTTTGTTCTGATGGTGTGATTGAGCTGGGAATTATTTCAGAGGGTTGGTTCGAACCACTATGTGTATCCTTCATTGGGAAAAAGCTCTCAAAGAAGGTAGCATCACGAGACTCCATAATTGTACCAACATGCATGTCCGGTACCTCGGATTTAACTATTAAAAATCTATAGGCAATGCTATGATGAGCATATCCCAGAAAGACACAGTCCACAGTCTTAGGTCCAAGTTTGCGCTTCGTCGTTATTGGTACATTGACTTTCGCCAAGCACCCCCATGTGCGCAAATAAGAAAGTGATGGTTTTCTCCCAATCCATATCTCATATGGTGTTTTGTCCTTATTTCTGTTAGGAACTCTGTTTAACACATGAGTTGAGGTCAACAATGCCTCCCCCCACCATGCCTTAGGCAGTCCCGCGGTTCCAACATGGCATTCACCAAGTCAGTCAGTGTGCAGTTCTTCCTTTCAGCAATCCCATTAGACTCGAGAGAATAGGGAGGCGTCCTCTCATGTATGATGCCATGTTCCTCACAGAATAACTCAAACTCGTTTGAGAAAAACTCTCCACCACGATCAGACCTAAGCCTTTTTATCTTTCTGTCAAGTTGATTTTCAACTTCTGCCTTATAAATTTTAAAATAGTCTAGAGCCTCGTCTTTCGTTTTCAACAAGTACACATAGCAAAATCTAGTAGCATCATCAATCAACGTCATGAAATATCGTTTTCCACCCTTCGTCAACACCCCATTCATTTCACAAAGATCTGAATGTAGGAGTTCTAGTGGTGCCAAGTTTCTCTCCTCGGCAGCCTTGTGAGGCTTGCGAGGTTGCTTCGATTGCACACAACTATGGCACTTAGAACCTTTGACAATGGAAAACTTAGGAATTAAACACATGCTGGAAAACCGAGACATCAAGCCAAAATTAATATGACATAAACGTGAATGCCAAACATTAGCCTCATCATCCACACTGCCACAAATATGGTTCACAGACTTATTGCAGAAATCAGAAAGGGAAAAGCGGAACAGGCCTCCGCACTCATAACCTTTACCAATAAAATATCCATGTTTAGACACGACTACTTTATTAGACTCAAAAACCAACTTAAATCCATCTCTAGTCAGACGGGAGCCACTAACAAGATTCCTGTCGATAGAAGGGACATGCTGCACGTTCTTCAACTGCACGATCTTTCCCGAAGTAAACTTCAGATCTACCGTGACAACACCATGAACAGAAGCATGTGACCCATTCCCCATTAGAACGGTGGAACCCCGTGCGACCTGATAAGAAGAAAACAATAAGATGTCAGCACAAACATGTACATTGGCCCCAGTATCAACCCACCAATTAGTAGACTGATTAACTAAAAAAACAGTAGGTAAATTACCATACCCGCTTCCATCTCCAGTGTTGCCAATGGTCACATTAGCAGACTTAGAAGTCTGCCCTGCAGGTGCCTTCATCCACTTGCGCTGTAGACACTTCCTAGCCAGATGACCAACTTGGCCACACACAAAGCAAGTCCTCTCATCCTGATTAGGATTGTTATTGTTCTTCTTCTGCTTCTTGAAGTTGGTGGTCTGCTGAGCTTTGTATTTCCCCTTGCTCTTGTTCTGAGCCTTGTGCACAACATTGGCGCTGGACTGCCCACCATCGCCCTTAGACGCGGCATCTTTTCCCCGAGCTTTCTCCTCAACATCAAGAGACACTATCAACCCCTCAACGGAGTATTCCTGTCTCTTGTGTTTGAGTGCAGTACCGAAACCTCTCCAAGATGGAGGTAGTTTCGGAATAATGCACCCGGCCACAAATTTATCGGGTAAGACACACTTAAGGAGTTCGAGTTCCTTAGCCATGGTTTGTATCTCATGAGCCTGTTCGACTACAGAACGGTTGTCAGCCATCTTGTAGTCATGAAACTGATCCATGATATACAGATCATTGCTAGCATCAGTAGCACCGAATTTAGTATTCAGTGCATCCCACAACTCCTTAGCGTCGGTCATATGCATATACACCTCGACCAGACGATCGCCAAGAACGCTAAGAATGCATCCCACAAAGAGAGTAGTGGCCTCATCGAATTCTTTCTGCTGATCAGCATTAAGAATGCCCATAGGCTTGCCAGTACTCACCCAGAAGCATTTCATAGCCGTCAGCCACAGAGTGACCCTGATATGCCATCTCTTAAAGTGCACACCGGTGAATTTATCCGGCCTCAGTGCATCGGCAAAACCAGCCATAGTAAAATCACAGCGCCTATAATAAGGTTTTTGGATTGTTGAGATTATAGACATATAATGATTTAATCTATTCCATAAATAAATCATGACATTGCAGATGTAAACTAGATTGAACGCATCATTAGATCTACATATGTAAACTACACAGTATAACATGAACAGATTAAATATGCGCAACATGTCGAACACGTACCGAGGTGGCAGAAAGACCGGTTGCTCGGCAGGAACTACTCACGGTTGCGAGTGTCGACGAAGGCGCGAAGCTCGCGAGTCTCCGCTCGCCGTCGCGGACGAACAGGGAGCAGTCGCGCGAAGCGCTTCCCAAAAACCTTATTGCCGCCTTCTCCCGGTGCAGGACGTCGAAGGCAGAGGTTCCGGAGACCTGCTCTCCCGATCGCCGGTGCACGCCGGCGAGCGGGATGGAGTAGTCTACGAGCGACGGCGCAGTACAGAGTAGGAGGCAAACCCTAGATTGATTTCGCGTGTGTTGCAAGGGTGAGGAGCCAATTTTTCGGACCATTCGACGCGTACGTCGTGCACGCGCGCCGCTTGCCCTGCCAGGCGAGGCGAGCGCGCGTGTGTTCCCCCTCTTCTCTCCACCACACATGCTTCAAGTGGCTAGGAGGGCATCCTCCCTTTTAAGGAGGTCCCCCTCTCCTAGAATAAGTAAGGTGATACTAAACTCCACATGCATGCCATCCCACGAGGTGGGCTTTTGTGATTTTCCAAAGAATTAATCTTCGAATGGGCCTTAGCCCATCTATTAATTCCAACACTCCATACAAAAAAAATTAAATCCTAGCTACGAACCTAAACAAATGCTTATTCAGTTTCATAACCAGGATTTGAATTTTTTTGGCCGGAGGGAGTAGGTGATAAAAAATGTGTGGAGAAAAATAACACACTAATAGTTAGGTTGGTTAATGCCAGTTCGTTCTAAAAGGTGTTATAAGATAGCTACTTAGGCCAATCCCAATAGTAATTTCATAGGAGTTTCATTCTCAATAAATAACATACCATATTAGCAAATTTGGTGACATGACAATATAATTATAAAGAGAGATAAAAAGTTTCATCTCATCCAATCCCATGTATTGCTATTAAATGTTATGATGAACCTACGAAATTGCAAAATGAAATTCTATGTTATAGATCTTATTTCATTCATCGATTCAAATCTCATTAGATGACATGACACTCTTGGTAACCGTGAAATGAAACTCTCCACTAAAATGACCTTATTGTAATGCATCTCGATACGTTCGTATCGTCTTAATTAATTATTTTCCTGTTTCTTTTCTCTATGCACGTGTTTAGACGTAGAGGCTAAATGTAATTTTAGAATACATTACCTTTAAAAAATACACATGCTTGTGTTCATGGCACGTTAGCACACATGGCACGTCAATCTGAAGCATCATGATCATACCAACGCTTGGAGCATTGCCCATATAACACCATATAAGTCAATTGTGTGATGAAGGATCTGCTCTAACACCATAAGTTAATCATAGAATTAGTTAATTAACAAGTAGTGTATTATTAAATTGATCAAGGACATGAACGCCCCCAACAAGATTGATCATCTCGGGATCCTTAAAAATTTCCAGCAATATGGGTCAAATTTGATCACTACTTACAAAAACTACAAAGAATTGAAACAGATTGTGACACGCGCTGCACGCACACCACCCTCTTCTGGTCTTCTTCTCCCCTGCTCAGCTCCCCCACCATGGAGAGCGGCGGCGGCGGCGGCGAGACGGCGGGGTGGCGGTTCGGCGCGGCGAACCCGGCGCTGGCGGTGGCGGGTCGCAGAGCATCCGCGCGGCCGTGACCCGGATCTACCGCTGCCTCGACGGGAGCGGCGACGCGCGGCCCGTGGCGCCGCTCGCCCCGGCGACCCTCCGCGTTCGCGTGCTTCCGCGCCGGGCCCGCCGCCACGGACGCCGTCGCCGCCGCCGCCGCCTCCGGCAAGTACAACCACTACTCCCCCGCCGTAGGAATCGCCCCGGCGTGCAGGTACGTCGTCGCGTGCAAAAGTGGATGACAAATCATACGTTTTTCTTGGATGAAATATCGTGTGAAAAATGTGAATACGCGTGGTGAATTTTGGCCAAATATTCAAATTTATATAAAAAAAATTAGCACACACTTTAGCGTAGGGTACATTGTACATATATTTTTTTACAGAATTTCAAGGCCGAACTCAATTAATCACATGAAAAATAGAGAGAGATAGCTAAATTTTAGGACAGGGGAGTAGACACTAGACATTAGCCAGCTACATAATTAATGTTTGATTTAATTCATTATAGAAAAAGTCGCATATCATATATTTTTATATACGATAATATTTCTTCAGAGAAATAATCTTTTATATGGTTTTCATCAGAAGATAATATTTTAGACGAAAGAAGTCACTACTCAATCAGCCTGATTTTAGGAGTCTATTTTATTCTCTAAATAAAAACATTCCAACAACTCAACTACCTCTATATACCTATCTTTCTATCTCCTCCAACTGGAACACGAAGTGCTAATTATCCTCCATGTGCAAATAAGTACTTTCTCTATTTCATATTGTAAGCCATTTTAGTTTTAAATACAATCATCCATGGATCTATTTATGTGCTTCATATATGTTTTTAAATTCATATGAATGTCAGTTTAGACAAAAAAAAAAGGCTAAAACATCTTATAATATGAAATAAATAGAGTATCTTCGATTAAGGCCTAGTTCAAATGTGAGGTTCGACATAGCTTTATGACGACAAGATAAACTATTGATGCATGATTAATTGAGTATTAACTATTACAAACTTAAAAATATGTTTATTTGATTTTTTTAAAAAGAAACATCTACATAACAAGTTTTCGAAAAACGTATCATTTAGCAGTAAGAAAGCATACTCACGATAGACAAAAAAAAAAGTTATAAAAACGAAAAGAATAAAAGAAAGCACCAAACAATAAAGTTGTATAAGCGAAATGTAGGGAATATAAACGCACCCTAAGACAAGAACAAAGCTCTGACGCAGATCATTTTCTTATAGAGCGCTATAAGAAAACTGAATGCTGAGGTGGATGAGAGAGGAGAGGAGAGAGATGAGAAGCAGGCTGTAAGTTTACACCCGGCTTAGGCAAAGGAACCAATAAAATATGTGAGAAAGATAGGTAGGTCATATATTTATAGTGAACCACTATATGAGTAAGCTAAGAGATAGACTATAAAGATTTATATAGTAAGCAGTTGGCTGTATTATTATTCTTGCTCTTAAATAGTGATGTACAGGCACCTGCGTTCGGTAGCCGGTAATAGAGAGAAGATTTCTCTCGTTTACCGTGTGCATGCTTCCCGAACTACTAAACGGTCTGTTTTTTATAAAAATTTTCTCTAGGAAAGTTGCTTTAAATAATCATATTAATCCATTTTTGAAATCTAAAATAATTAATACTCAATTAATCATACACTAATAGCTCACCTCGTTTTGCGTATCTTTCTAATCTTCTCTACCCTTCTCCTCAAACTGTCTACACTGTTCGGCGCTGCTTGTTCCCATCCTCTAATCTCTCGTTTTTCGCGCGCATGCTTCTTAAATTACTAAATGGTGTAATTTTTACAAAAAAAAATTATATAGGAAAGTCGCTTTAAAAAAGCATACTAACCCATTTTTTAAGTTTTTTACCTAATACTTAATTTATCGTGCACAAATCCATCGCTCCGTTTTCTGTGCGGGAGGTGAGGGTTTTCAACGCTCACCCAAGAACACAGCTGCAGAGTAGTAACATAAGCCCTGTGGACAACCTAGAAAATGCTCAACTACAAATAGTATCAAATCAATAAGCGGACAAAAAAAATAACATAAATAAGACTCTTCAATTATTTCCCATTGACCAGCCACTGGCAATAAAAGATATAGGGCGTGGTGATCGCATCAGTCGGTAATTAACTAATGAGATTCCAATCAATCAGTCCAGAAATACTTCTTTGTTTTATATATTATAAGGCTTTCTAAGAATACCCACATTTATATATATGTTAATGAATCTAGATATATATGTATGTCTAGATTCATTAATATTTATATGAATATAGACAATGCTAGAAAGTCTTATAACTTAAAATGGAGGTAGCAGGTTATAAAACGGAGGTAGCAGTAGTTTTTCAGTGTAAGACTCCAGAGATGCTAGCTTCTGATTTGATTTCCGATCTGAGCGATGATGCCGACTTCATGTCACCCCAATTTTCAGATAACCATGTGCGGATTGAGGGGATTTTGAGATTTTCTTTTTAGACTGGCATCGTAACAAAGGCATCTGAAATTCATGATTTTTAAGAATTTTTCCAGGTCACCTTCCTATATCAGAAGGAAAAGAATATATTTCGGTAGGAATTAGCACTTCTTTGTCTACATACTATAATAAGGTGATTTTCAAACGCATAAATCTCATACTAATAGAATATATTTCATGAATTAGTACCGACGGTTATGGGCTCAATTTTGTGGCTGCCTTGAAAAGGAGAAATATCCGTTACCTGCATCTCATATTATAAGGGCAAATATTTGTTTGTTTTTTTGAGTTTCGGTTCAAGAAATTCTTTCGTGACAGGAGGAGATGAAATTGGTTTAAACTCTAAAGAGAAGTCGAGATCGTCCTCATGGCTAGCTTTGATTGAATATGTGCAGCGCGGTGGCGGCGCACCTGTCGCGGGAGCTCCCCTACGCCGTCTCGCCGGCGGACGTGGTGCTCACCGCCGGCTGCAACCACGCCGTCGAGATCATGATGTCCGTGCTCGCGTCGCCGGGCGCCAACGTGCTGCTCCCGCGGCCAGGCTACCCGCTGTACGCGTCGCGCGCCGCCCTGAGCGGCCTCGAGTTTCGCCACTTCGACCTCCTCCCCGACAGCGAGTGGGAGGTCGACCTCGCCGGCGTCGAGGCCCTCGCCGACGCCAACACCGTCGCCATGGTCATCGTCAACCCCAACAACCCCTGCGGCTGCGTCTACTCCCGCGACCACCTCGCCAAGGTTTTCATTGATTGATTAATTGGCAAACTAATACATCTGATCAAATCAATTCGGATCGCGATGACAAATCGTACTACTAATATATAACCGGATTAATATCTGTACGTACTAGATCGCAGAGACGGCGAGGAAGCTGGGGATAATGGTGATCAGCGACGAGGTGTACGACCACTTCGCGTTCGGGAGCAAGCCGTTCGTGCCCATGGGCGTGTTCGGCGACGTCGCGCCGGTGATGACGCTGGGCGGCATCTCCAAGCGGTGGATGGTGCCCGGCTGGCGCCTCGGATGGATCGCCGCCACCGATCCCAACGGAATCCTCAGGAACAAGAAGGTGCTTTGCTTGCTGTCTAAATTTCTCAATTAGCAAGAATCATGGTTTTAAATCTCCATCTATAAGACTATAACTGATAGAAGAATCTAAATATTTACTCACATATATAATTTAGCCCACTATGGACTTGTTTGAAAGAGCTTCTGGTAGCTGCAGTTTCTACTAGAATCTCTAACTGAGAGAAGCTCCCTAAACAATATAAATTTTTACTTAGATTATAAGAAATTATAGTTGTAAAATTCAGAAAATGAACTAAAAGCTGGAAACTAGGTTTTTCAGCTTCTTTAGATTCTTACCAGCTGCTTCTCAGAATCAAACATTCAAACTCCCCCAAACAGAACCTAACTATAGTTGTTTTAGAAAACCAACCGCTAAATATTTTAGCCCACTATTTAAAAGACTGACCAGAATGCAATTGATTAAGCTTAATTAATTACCTCATCTATCATTTCTCTGTGTCTCCACAGATCATCGACTCAGTCATTGACTACCGAGCCATCTCGGTAGATCCCGTAACATTTGTTCAGGTCAGTACACATCCAAATTCAGTTGTCGCGCATCTTCGCTTCTCTGAAGATCAATTAGCTGTGACGATGACGCCATGGAAATGATTGATCGATCGAGCAGGGAGCATTGCCCGACATCCTCACAAAGACGGACGATGCGTTCTTCACCAATGCCCTTGGGGTGGTGAAGAAGGCGGCGGAGATATGCTACGAGAAGCTCAAGGAGATCGACTGCATCACCTGCCCTCACAAGCCGGAGGGCTCCATGTTCGTCATGGCGAAGCTGGACCTGTCTTCCCTAGATGGCATAGAGGACGACGTCGACTTCTGCAGCAAGCTGGCCAAGGAGGAATCCGTGGTCATCTGCCCAGGTAATTACAGTAATTAGAGCATCAGTTTGATTTACTGGTTTTGGTAAATTATGGATATGTTTCTGTAGATCATCTGATGGTTGTGTTTCTGTCACTGAACGCATTTCAGTGTCAGGAATGACCTGACCATTTTACTCTGTCTGAATTTTGCCGCGACTAGTATGTATTTTCAGATAATGGAAGATGAATAAAACACTGTGTATATGCAAATTCACTGCAGGGAGTGGATTAGGGATGAAGAATTGGCTCCGGATAACCTTCGCGGTTGATCCACAATTACTAGAGGATGGTCTAGAGAGAACCAAGTGTTTCTGTAAGAGGCATGGTAAAATCAAGGAATAGTTTCAGGCTTTCGGCATCCGTACTCATGAATGTGTTGTACCGGCATCATGTGAGAATAAAGTTGAATCAAGTTGGACACTTAAATCAGCACGTGTTGTGTCGTCAAATTCCTCAATCGAGGAACTTGTGTATCTTATTAGTTATTATATATTCGAAATCAAATTTAAGTTCACGAGGCATTGCATTTTGCATATGAATATAATGGCTCATGCATATATTTGTGATAAACTTTGTTGCCAGTTGATCAGTCCAGATAGTCAACATTTTTGTGGGCAGTCTGTTCAGCTTGGTGCACCAAATTTCTGATGATGATGATGACGCGTCCACCGTGCTGACCATCGGATCTCCGCCATCTCGCTTCCTCTCGGTGGGCCTTTGCATACGGAGGTAGATTCTAGTGGGCCGACAACCCTGTGCAGGCCCAAATATGGATACGGAGGTAGCGGTAAACATATTGTGGTCCCGGTATAATCTGATTTGTACCATATCGTTAGCATTGCAAGTTTATTACGTCGTTATAAGGTGCCCTCCACGGATACGGGGCACCACCTGATATGGGTGGTTAGCAAACAATCCTTATATTGTTATATGGTATATACAGGATAGTCTGCTTGGAAGGGCACATGACACATGTGCATGGCATTTTTGCATTTATATTCTTTCTTTTCTAGTATTATTTTCGGGCTTATTTTTTTAAATGCTTACGGCTACAATTTTTTTTCAAGAAAAAGTTCTGACTATAAAACCCAACACTGAAACTTCTATGTGAACTTCAATGAAATTCATGGGAAAGTAAGTTTAGTAAAGAAAAACCCAATCGTAATTAAAAAAAATGGACTTGCTGCACAACCGTCGGTTGTTTTATTTTGATTTGTCAACCAGATTTTCTTTTTGTTTAAGGAAAGGCAAGAGACTTTGCCTTATGTATTAATAGAGGAGGGCATGGCCTCAAAGTTTACGTACAAGGGTTGCTTAAAGAAAGTGACAGCCCGCAAAAAGGAAAGGGAGAAGGCTTACTCTCCCGACGGTACAAACTCAGTCAGGCATTGAGCGCCTGCCCTATACGTAGCTCCATCTTTGATGGCCGGGATCAGAGTTGTGGGCGTTTGCGTCGTATTCCGGAAGATCCTTGCGTTTCTTTCGTTCTATAGTATCCATGAAACCATGATGATCAACGTTTTTAGGGGCTTCTTCGGTATTCCATGAATTGAAACGAAGCCCTCCCACCTTTATGTACAAGGCTTTGCTTAAAGAAAGTGATAGCCCGCAAAAAGGAAAGGGAAAAGGCTTACTCTCCCGACGGTACAAACTCAGTTAGGCATCGGGCGCCTGCCCTATACCAAAGTGCAGCTCCATCTTTGATGGCCTGGATCAGAGCCGTGGGCGTTTGCGCCGTATTTCGGAAGATCCTTGCGTTTCTTTCGTTCGATAGTATCCATGAAACCATGATGATCAACGTTTTTAGGGGCTTCTTCGGTATTCCAGGAATTGAAACGAATCCCTCTCACCACTGCACCGCTGTGTCATACTCTTGCCAATCCTATAGATGCAGATCATAGCCTGTCTAGCGCTCCATTTCCTTCCAAATCCTAATGGAAAGCCGGCACTTTGCAAGGAGGTGTAATGACGTTTTCGGCATTGTCCCACACAGAGGACATAGTGGCTGTTTTGCCATGCCACGCCTTTGAAGTCTATCTGCTGTCCATACTTTGTTTTGCAGTATTAGCCATGCAAAGAACTTACATTTGGGCGGTGCCCAAGGTTCCCAAACAATGCGCTTGAAAGGCTTCGCCTTTGTGCCCTCAAATTGCATCATGTACGCCGACTTGGCTGAGTAGCTTCCCGATGCCATGAGAGTCCAAGTTATTTCATCCCGTTGATTTTCGAATAAAGTGACTTGCTGCAAGGCCATAAGATTTATCTTTAAGATTCGTGCTTATATTTATCCAAATCCACATTCAAAAGCTACCCATGCATGCTGCTACTGTTTCCCATGCTTTCTCCAGCACTCACGCTACGCAGAGAAGAGTGAGAGGGACTGGATAAGGCACTTGTCGGCAGCGATGCAATCATGGTGCCATTGACGTATTCTTCGACGATAAGGGCACCCACAATGGTTATCTATAGGCTCTCTATAAGAGATCCATGTCAACATATTTTTCTACTTGGAAGAAATTAAATGAAAAGAGAGAGCAAAGCTATCTACTAACCTAGAGATAGTCTATAGAGAAAAACGATGCAATATATTAGAGAGATATAGATACCCATGTAAACATACTATTGAGATGGTTTACTATTAATCTAATCTATTGTTGAGATATACATGTTTTATAGATAGAATCTTACTTTACTATTGCGGGTGCTCTAAGCGGAGCTCTCGAGCTTGGCGCCGGTTGCAACGGACGTGGTGCCATTGATTCACTATTCATTTATTTTTCTACCCATCCATTGCCGCCAGATCCAATCCCTAGTCCCGATATCCCAGCATGATCGATTGGCTCGTTCCCTTGCGAGGCATTGAAGCATGCCAGCGTCCCAAGGCCGTAGAAAGCGAGAGTGGCTACGTAGCAGCAGCAGCCGCTGCCACTGAGCCTAACATATGTGAGGCAGTAGGAGAGGAAGCAAACAACGATGATCGGAGAAGGGATGGAAGGCTTTGACAAGGGATGCGCCGACGATGACGGGAGCACCCCGCCGCTCCCGAAGATACCAGAAGTCTTGATTTTAAAACACTAATTTAAGGGCATGTTTGGTGTGACTGGATGGCAGCCAACAACTACAGTAGCACACATACAATTTCTACCATAACCGGTGCAGCAGCAGCACTGCACAACCACTCAGTTGGGCAGCCGAACACACCCTAAATCGCCCGATCGACTCGATGCTAGAAGGGGTTCATGAGGTGATCTCTAGAAGTTTTCTTTTTGTCAACAGAGAAGCCGGCATCTCTGCCCCGGCTAAGATGCTATTCAAAGCAGACGAAGAATAAGAAAAGAGAAAGGAAGAACAACAAGCAAAACCGATTGAACGGCTTCAATGGCTTCACAAGAAGGTCAGTTATATCAAAATTTTGCATTAAGCACCAGATCGATGATCATGTTTAGGCGAAAAATTTTAGTGATTATGTAAATTAGACTCCAACATTTTAATTGTATAGTACTATTCCGATCCCATTGTATAACAGTTAGGCCTCCTTTAAAACTAGGTGATTCCCAGCGCCTTGCTACGGTGATTACTTAGTACTTTTCAATATATATATTTTTTTACAATCAAGCCAAGGGTAAAAGGAAAACAAATGAAATATCAAGTCTTATCAGTATTTAGCATAAAACAAACAAATGAATCTCGCACTTCAATGTGGAACATATTGATAAGTTTATGTTAAATATTATAAAAAAGATTAGAACTACTATTGGGAGCGCTGCGCGCTCCTATATTCCAAGCGCCAAACGTGTATCAGCCAGGCCCACCTCACCCCACATTCCATCATCCCGCTCCCACCGTTATCGGAGTAAACGATTTACTTCAACTAGGTGGAGGTGGAGGGGGGGCGAGAATCTCGATCGCCCTGGGCGAGGCGAGGGCGATCACTCGCCCAGTAGCATTGCGGTTCTAGTTACTCTCCGCTAGAGAGAGCTAGCAAGAAGACCAAAGCGGCGGAGATGCAGGCTGGAGCCGAGGCAGCACCAAGCCGCGGCGACCTCGGTAGGAGCCTGATCCGGCGACGGAGCCAAAGATGGAGGTTGCCGTTGCTGTTGTCACCGCCTCACTGTCATAAACTGTTGGGAACGACAGAGGGTGATGGAACAAATCACGGTTTTTCTTGCCGATGTTACCAGAATCAGATTGACCACAACAGGATCTCCACCATTGGCAAGGGAGAATAGAGAAGCACGCCAAGATGAGTGCTTCAACCAATCCGAAGTCAGACTGCATAGAATCAAGAAGGATAAAGAATTTAATTAATCATAGATTATATACAATTCTTGCAAGAAATAAGAATCTCATTAGGAATTGCTGGAGAGAACTCACCGTCCTCATGACGTCCACCTCGTTCGCCATGGGCCACACGTCTCGTCAGCATCGATCTGAGCAGATGTTGCTGCAGTGAGGCCTAAAGCAGTGCCTTCGCCTCAAGCGCCGCCGGGCCACCGCTCACCGGCCACCGCCATCAACTGCCACGGTGTCGTCGTCCGTCCTCCATGTTGCGTCGCCGAGTCTGTGGGCTGGGATGGTGGATCGATTGAGAATCCGGAAAAAAGGAAAAAAAATGAAGTGCGGGCGAGAGTGGTTGGTTGGGTACGGGCAAAATAGAATATGTACCAGAAGTAGAGAGGTTGTTTTATCGAAGTAAATCATTTACTCCGATAATGTGGGAGCACGATGCGGGACGTGGGTGGATCGAAAGGAAGTTGTTTTTATTATCGAAGTAAATCGTTTACTTGATAATGGTAGGAGTGGGATGAAGGGACGTGGGGTGGGATCGTAACCAGGAAGTTGTTTTATCAAGTAA
>CM020188.1:9925650-9976642 GCA_009805545.1 Oryza longistaminata | reverse complement strand
GGGCCGGCCCAAAGGAAGGAGGCCGAGCGCGGGAGGGAGTGGGCCGACGGCCCAAAAAGAAGGAAAAGAAAAAGAAAAAGAAGAAAGGATTTTCCAAGGATTTAAAATTGCACTTTGGTGATTTTTAATTGGTTAAAATTGTTTCCAAGGCTCTGAAAATTCCACTAAAAATCCTGTTAATGCATTGTGACATGGGTAACTCAAGAAGAATCCCACCACGCCGAATTCGATTATTAAATGCATTTATTAATTAGGGATTTCGCTCTAGGTTAATTAAGATAATTTCTTCGGGCAATTTATTTAACCAATTTTTAAAGCAAGAAAAAGGGGAAACTTCTGGGCTTGACAGCGGGCCCGGTCTGGGAGAGGCGGGACGTTACAAAGTGGTATCAGAGACGACTAAGCGTGCTTATCTAGGAGCAATTTCAGGATGGGTGACCGATCGGGAAATTCTTCCCGATTGCGCATGAGTGAGGACAATGAAAGAGGGAGAGGCGGGACGTTACAAAGTGGTATCAGAGCCGACTAAGCGTGCTTAGCTGGGAGCAATTTCGGGATGGGTGACCGATCGGGAAATTCTTCCCGATTGCGCATGAGTGAGGACAATGAAAGAGGGAGAGGCGGGACGTTACAAAGTGGTATCAGAGCCGACTAAGCGTGCTTAGCTGGGAGCAATTTCGGGATGGGTGACCGATCGGGAAATTCTTCCCGATTGCGCATGAGTGAGGACAATGAAAGAGGGAGAGGCGGGACGTTACAAAGTGGTATCAGAGCCGACTAAGCGTGCTTAGCTGGGAGCAATTTCGGGATGGGTGACCGATCGGGAAATTCTTCCCGATTGCGCATGAGTGAGGACAATGAAAGAGGGAGAGGCGGGACGTTACAAAGTGGTATCAGAGCCGACTAAGCGTGCTTAGCTGGGAGCAATTTCGGGATGGGTGACCGATCGGGAAATTCTTCCCGATTGCGCATGAGTGAGGACAAAGTGTACAGAAAAGGCTTGTGTTGGTCTGTGAGGGCAGTCTATGACATATGAAAGCGGCCAGATGTAAGCGGACCCGGTCTGGGAGAGGCGGGACGTTACATACAAGCACGTGCACCATCATTTTTCATTTATGTCGACAGTAACTCGATTACTACAAGATTTCACCAATCATGGTTGTCGTTAATCCAATTACTACAGGCACATGCACCATCAATTTTTATTTACATCGACAGTAATTCGATTACTACAAGATTTGGTCTCAGTTTGTTGCACACCATATCGTAACTACCTCGATTGGAAACAGAGATAAACCAATTACAACGATTATTTTCAACCGACCACCGATTTTACGGATCTGTAATTGATTTACCAAAATTTAAATAGAACTAATCTAGACAGATAGAACGTGGGAAACAAACACCAGTTTTTGCGGACTCTGGGCGTGATGTGCGGTGCTCGGAACAATATTCCAGCTATGGTGGATTGCTCTTTCAGCTATTGGTCATTCTGAGTGTCTGCCTCTCAATGAGCACTCCTTTCCCTCCTGGTTGTGTGACAGTCGCAAAAGAATGGCCAAGGAACATCGTCGAGGATTCGACACCATTGCAACTTTGGTGGCGTGGACGATTTGGAAAGAAAGAAACAATCGGGTCTATAACCAAAAGAGCAGGACATGGGCGGAAATTGCTAGGGCCATGACGGGTGAAGCGGACCTTTGGTGGTTGGCTAGAGCCACGATACCGGCCATGGTGACCCCTATGTCGGGTGGAAGGTCGCCACATTCGTTGGGAGATTAGGCTTTTATTTTCTTCCTCCTCCCCCCTCCCGCTCTGTAAATACTTTTATTCGTTCTTAATACAAAGATGCGCCCCTCGCGTATTCCCCAAAAAATATATATATTCCGCGCTCTAGCGCTCGGAATAGCGCTACCGAAAAATGATACATATATTTATAAAAATATTATGGAAATGATGTGAGAGATGATGATTGAATATGTTTGGACGCATGTTGATTTGTAGAATTAAATAGATTGCAGATGATATTGCTTGTATGAGGTTGAATATATAATTATTGCTAGCGGATGATGATGTGGCATGGTTGCATGTTAAGTTTTAGAATTAGTGGGTTATAACTTTATAGGAAGTATAGATGTAGGATTAAAACAGAGAACTAAAGAAAACACAGAATTTTTATAAGAATGCAAGTACTAAAAAAGATTATTAAAAAAGAAAAAAATTACAGAATAACCGTTTAATTGTACCGTAGAAAAATTGAAAAAGACACAAGAATTTTAGAAAGGATAAAGACTCAAATCAAACTTTCTATAAGGTTGGGACTTCCATAGAATGAGGTATTCTATAGGATTCAATTTTCACTAGAATTAACTCTTCAATTATCATATTTTGAAAAAAAAAATAGTTATACTAAGCTTTTAACATATTTCAATCATATAATGTGTTGTTAAAGTTTGGGTACATACTCCCTCCGTCTCAAAATGTATGATGTATTGAATTGTTTTATAATATTTGATCATTTGTTTTATTCAAAATAAATATATAAATACTATTTATTTGGTTCTGACTTGTTTTATCATCAAAGAAAATATAATCTTGACTTCTAGTTTTATATATTTATACTAAATTTTATATATTTTGGGATAAAAAAATTAACGGTCTCGTAAGTTTATATACCCGTTTCAAATTTGAATTTGAATTATATCCGATTCAAATTTGAATTTGAATTCAAATATTTTCTATATATAGTATTTCTATACATCTAAAGTTTATATACCTAAAGTTTATAGATCCAAAGTTTATAAGTCAAAAGTTTACATACCCGATTTAAATTTGAATTCAAATTTTTTATATATAGTATTTCTATACATAAATTTTTCTAACTTTTGTTTTTTTAAAAAAATTTTGTGGTGTACTGTAGTAGGAAGAGAAGAAGGGGATGAGGAAGGGGAGAAGTGGGAGGCCTATAGGGGCAGGGGGGCAGATCCGATCGCTGGGCGATCGCCCTGGCGATCGATCGCCCATTAGCCCCCCCGGACAGAAACTCTATTCAGCCGTCACAAGGAACTGGCGATTGCGTGTATTGCAGTGTTTGTGTGTAAAATTTTTATTCTTGTGCTTTTACTATGATGTGCATGTAAAATCTTTATTTTTTGTCATGTGATTTAGGATGGAGTGATTCAATGTATAAGTAAAAAGTTTATTCACGTATTATTTGGGGTAAACTAATTAGGCCCCAGTAACTCCCTCCTTATTTATTTTTCTTTTTTTCTTGCTTGATGCACTCACTATAAGAAATCATCAACCAAGGCTAGCAATTATGCAATTACTACAAGTTAATGCACCATCAATTTTCATTTACATCGACAGTAATACGAATACTACAAGATTTGATCAACCAATCTTGTTCATAATCCAACTACTACAAGCACATGCACCATTATTTTTCATTTATGTCGACAGTAACTCGATTACTACAAGATTTCACAAATTATGGTTGTCATTAATCCAATTACTACAGGCACATGCACCATCAATTTTCATTTACATCGACAGTAATTCGATTACTACAAGATTTGGTCTCAGTTTGTTGCACACCATATCGTAACTACCTCGATTGGAAACAGAGATAAACCAATTACAACGATTATTCTCAACTGACCACCGATTTTACGGATCTGTAATTGATTTACCCCAAATTTAAATAGAACTAATCTACACAGATCGAACGTGGGCAAACAAACACCAGTTTTTGCGGACTCTGGGCGTGATGTGCGGTGCTCGGAACAATATTCCGTGCTCTAGCGCTCGGAATAGCGCTACCGAAAAATGATACATATATTTATAAAAATATTATGGAAATGATGTGAGGGATGATGATTGAATATGTTTGCACGCATGTTGATTTGTAGAATTAAATAGATTGTAGATGATATTGCTTGTATGAGGTTGAATATATAATTATTGCTAGTGGATGATGATGTGGCATGGTTGCATGTTAAGTTTTAGAATTAGTGGGTTATAACTTTGTAGGAAGTATAGATGTAGGATTAAATCAGAGAACTAAAGAAAACACAGAATTTTTATAAGAATGCAAGTACTAAAAAATATTATTAAAAAAAATTACAGAATAACCGTTTGATTGTACCGTAGAAAAAAAACAAGAATTTTAGAAAGGATAAAGACTCAAATCAAACTTTCTATAAGGTTGGGACTTCCATAGAATGAGGTATTCTATAGGATTCAATTTTCACCAGAATTAACTCTTCAATTATCATATTTTGAAAAAAAATAGTTATACTAAGCTTTTAACATATTTCAATCATATAATGTGTTGTTAAAGTTTGGGTGCATACTCCCTCCGTCTCAAAATATATGATGTGTTGAATTGTTTTATAATATTTGATCATTTGTTTTGTTCAAAATAAATATATAAATACTATTTATTTGGTTCTGACTTGTTTTATCATCAAATAAAATATAATCTTAACTTCTAGTTTTATATATTTATACTAAATTTTATATATTTTGGGATAAAAAATTAACGGTCTCGTACATTAGGCTATCCATAATCCAAAAACTATGAAGTAGTTTCCATACTTGCCGTATAATATAGACACTATGTGTAGAAACTAGTAGAAACTATGTATTCAATGGATGGTGTGTTCAATTAAATTCTCATCCAATCACCTCTCTTCTCTCTCCTTTTATCTACCTATCCCCTTATTATTTTCATTATTGGTTCTTGTGTAGAGATAGTTTCTTGCATGAGAAATGATTTCTTCATCTTTTTACATCTCTCCTCATTAACTCTCTTGCCACATACTCCCTCCTTCCCAAATATAAGTTTATGTACCAAGACCAAGGACAACTTAAATCGCATCAATAAAAACACCGTGCACACATTTCTCCCACAATGCATGCATCGATTAAAATCCCATACCAATTACACCCTAGCATGCACGCATTCTCACATACTATACTACATTAATTATATTCTGATGAAATCCGTATCCATGCAGTTGTATGATGATCAATTTGAGAAATTTTGAATTCTATTACATAATGATCAATTTGGGAAGGATGGAGTAGAATTTTTTTACTTATGTGACAATGTATTTAATGCTATGGACACTAGATGATATTATGGAACGAAAGAGAGCATACAGAATATGCATTTGTGGACTGAGATGGGACTACGAAATACTACTCCATTTCAGGTGTGTTTAGTTCTACGCCAAAATTGGAAGTTTGAAGAAATTGGAACAATGTGACGGAAAAGTTGGAAGTTTGTGTGTAGGAAAGTTCGATGTGATGAAAAAGTTAGAAATTTAAAGAAGAAAATTGGAATCTAAACAGGGCCTTCGTTGGAACTTGGAAATGCATGGCTGAGTATGAGGGTGGTTGGCGTAATAAGAGAAAAGGTTAGGCTGTGTTTAGTTTCACGTCAAAATTAGAAGTTTGAAGAAATTGGAACAATCTGATGAAAAAATTGTAAGTGTGTGTAGGAAAGTTCGATGTGACGAAAAAGTTGGAAGTTTGAAGAAAAAAGTTTGAATCTAAACAATGCCTTAATTAAATGAGAGTTGTGGATACTGGATAGAACAACCGGACAAGTAGTACCGATACAAAATATAAATTGCTTATTTTTTGAACAGATGGAGTATATTTTAGAACCAATAATGTTAAACAAATCGTTCACGTGATACGTGATGTTCTACCTCTTCCTATTAAAAATACTATATCACCATAATAATTGTGACATCTGTGACGATGCACAGCCAGTACAGTACAGGGTACAGCACCGCCGATATATGGGGAGAATATATTCCCATTTTTGTTCACCTCGAAAAGAACAAATTTGGATAAACCGCTCCAAGAGCGGCATCCGATTGAGCTAACAATGGAGGGTGTCGGTGGCGGCAAGCGCCGCGGGACGACGGGGAGGAGGCCCGCGCCGCGGTGGCGCTTCTCCCGGCCGTCGTCGCAGTGCGGGCCCCTGGCGGCCGCCGGCCTCACGAGCATCCGCGCGGTGCTCAACCGCGTCAACTCCTCCGTCGACGCCGCCGCCGCGGCGGGCCGCGCCCGTCCTGCGGCTCGGCAACGGCGACCCACCGCGTCCGCCTGCTACCGCACCGCGCCCGCCGCCGAGGACGCCGTCGTCGACGCGCTCCGCTCCGGGGCGCACAACGGCTACTCCCTAACCGTCGGCGTCCTCTCGGCGCGCCGGTGAGCTGCCCCCCCCCCCTCCCCCCCTGCCACACTGTGCTCTGCTTATGTTCTAGTATGTGACTGATCAGAAAAACAGATTTGAATATTTTTATGGGCAACATTTTGCATACTTGGATTTTTTTTTAGTATTTTCAACAAATTTAACTGCATAAAATATGTGTAGTTTGATGTTTTAGCTCTTTTGTTAGAAAACTCTTTGATGTTTTAGCTTATGTTATTTGGTTCCTGTTTTCTTCTCTCTTTAATTATTTGGTGGTTCTAGTTTGAATTCTTTTTTCCATGGAAGATATGTTTGGTACTCCTCATTCACATACTGGTTGCACGACGAAGTTGTAATTACATTTTTTTTTCACCTCTTGTTTCCGGTAAGAAGAAAAAAATAGAAAAGGAAACAGTTCTTCAATGTTTATGGTGACTGTCAAATTAAATTTATGATACATCCATGATTTATTTTGGAATTTTCAAACCCGGCATCACAGTGTATTAACCGGATTCCCTGGTTCCCCTGGCACCAAACAATTTCTGGCCGATTGAGCATTTATTTTGTCTGGTGCCTTACCGGTGCTTTCTTGACTTGGACAAATATTCGAGTACATAGGGAGATGCTATTTCAAGAATAGGAAAAAAACAAAAGGTACTTTTGACAAGTTGCTGGGATACCAAACAGGGCCTCAAACCTTCCAAGCTGGAAACTTTGAAATTTACCTGCGAGGTAAATTTAATGGAGAATGGTTCAATATGGAGCTGGAAATTTGATTCCTTTTTATAATAATAATATTTTTACTAAAAGCAAATGGAGGAATAGGATTCCATTTTTGTCATTCTTATCTCTTTTCTATGGATGTAGATATGCTTTGACTCCTAACATTTTGATGAGGAAAGAAAGGGGAATTTGTTGATGTTTTGTTGCACTAAATAACTAACAAAATGTAAATCGGCATGTTTAGAGTGTGGAACAATATTTCAGAAAATTTCAAAGGAAAAAGAAAGGATCTGCAGTGTTCTAATTGTTTCTTATCCATATAGTAGTACAATTTACCAACTTAGGAATGCATGTTCATATCCTTCTCTCTTATTTTCTTGTGGTGATGGTCATATTGTTCTTAACTAAATAAAAGAATTCTCTGTGCATTTCTTGTAAAAAAAGTACTAAGTCAGGCACTCATCTGTAAAATATTTTAGCTTCTCTTACTTGCAATACCAGTTTTTTAAAATTCCTTCTTGTCAATACTGCATGATATTTTCCCAAAGATTTCAATCTTGAATGGTGTGTATCTCTCATATTTACTTGTTTAAACTTTAGTGCTATTGCAGAATACCTATCTCGAGATCTTCCTTATGAGCTTTCGGCAAATGATATTTACCTGACCTCCGGATGTGTCCAAGCGATCGAAGTCATGATCTCTGTTTTGGCTCAGCCTGGATCCAACATCTTACTTCCCAAACCCGGCTTTCCATTGTATGAATCACGGACTACATTCAGCAATCTAGAGGTTCGACATTTCGATCTCATTCCAGAGAGAGGCTGGGAGGTAGACCTAGAGGGTGTGCAAGCTATTGCTGATGAGAACACTGTTGCAATTGTCGTGATCAATCCCAGTAACCCTTGTGGAAGCGTGTATTCGTATGATCATTTGGCAAAAGTGAGTATATTTCTTGGACAAGTAAGGTACTGGGTATTTTGTTGTGTGATGCAATTTGCCATTTATGTGCTTTTAACAAACAGATTGCCAAGACCGCCAGGAAACTTGGTTTACTGATAATTGCTGATGAGGTATATGACCATTTGGCATTTGGGAATAATCCTTTTATACCTATTGGTATTTTTGGGAAGACCGTCCCAGTGATCACCTTGGGATCTATTTCAAAAAGATGGCTTGTACCTGGTTGGCGACTTGGTTGGATAGCAACATGTGATCCAAATGGCATTTTAAAGGAAGCTAAGGTTAACTCTTGATCTGTGTTCCAACTTCCGATGCATATCTTGTTTTGATCCATGACTAGGTTCACTGTTGGTTCACGAAATTGTAATGTGCTCGTAAATTTGCCTAACAAAGCTGCACATTCTGCCTAAGGGTAAACTGCAGAAGTGCAGATCAATCTGATGCCTCTTTGATTCCAGGCTCCAAAACAGTTTAGCAAATAAGCACACCTGGCTAGGTTTTTTACATTTGTCTAGCCTGATAATTTCTTCTTAGAAATACTTGGTTAATTTGCGTTGGTAGCATAGAATCTAGAATAATGTGTTAGTGCACCATTTTGCGGTGGCTGATAGTATTTTTGTATGCTGCCCAGATCTTTCCCTTCCTTTTCTTTTTAGTTGCTCCATGTGCATTTTGAAGGGGATATTTTGTCAGGATAATAATTATATTCCTCGCAGAAAAGGATAATAATTATATTGCAGTATTGCACTGGCAATTGGATTTCTTATCTAAAATGTTTCATGACAGGTTAACCAATCAATTGAGAACTATATTAACATCTCAACTGATCCTGCAACGTTTGTTCAGGTATATGTGCCTTTCTTATTTTCACATCCATCATTTATGGCAATATGATTTACAGACATATTCCTCTTTTTCTGGACACAAACTCTCTAACAAGCATGCACATGCATGGCAACATAATTTTTCAGAAAGTGTGTTACATTCTAATATTCTTATTCACAGGGAGCAATCCCTCAAATTATAGCCAACACAAAAGAAGATTACTTCAACAAAATTCTCGATCAATTAAGGAACGCAGCAGATTTATGTTATGATAAAATAAAGGACATCAAGGGCATTACATGTCCACACAAGCCAGAGGGATCAATGTTTGTGATGGTAAGAAAAAGCACAGGCTAACATGCTCTGGATGAACTGGCTCAGTTTTGTCTCCTAAACGCAAGCATCATCTAATTCATGTCTATCCTTTATTTTTCAGGTAAAATTGGATCTCTCTTACTTGGATGGCTTCCATGATGATATGGACTTCTGCTGCAGGTTGGCAAAAGAGGAGTCTGTGATAGTTTTGCCAGGTACAAATTCCACAAATGTTCAACCTCTTGTATGGTAAAAAAACAGGACGACCATTATTACTTCCATTTAGCAATATAAATCAAAATCCACTATGTGCACAGAAATACTGTACTACAGCCACTCAACGTGTCAACCTGTTTTAAGAATTTTATGGATACATAGTGGAAATACACTGGAACAACTACACATTAATGTCTGCAATGGAGTCATATTGTTAGCAACAACTCCACAAGAGGACCCTAATGCGAAACGAATTGAGCATCTGATTAGTTTCATTATGCTTCTTCAATATTATAACAGAGACATCATGGTAAATTGCGAGACACAGTTGCATTGTTTTTTTTTTCATAGCAGCCTTTGCGTTTCAAACATTGTCTTGAACTTGATTATCATATGGCATGCCTTCCTATTATATCTCAGCCATTTTGTCATTGCTTTAACATATAGTGTAAGTATACTAAACAATGTTAGTTAGAATGCAATTTCACCATTCACCAATTTCCTAATGATAATGTGTAGTACACTAGTAGGTATATTCTACAACCTTACATGGAAAGGCAACACAAATAAAGGTTAAGAGACTTGCAAGAATTAGTCTAACATTTACCTCTGTTGTATTTATTTGTACTGAACTTTATTTCTCTTAATGCAACGATACACAAACCTTTTGCGTATTACCGAAAATAAAGGTTAAGAGAGAGCGTGAAAAGGAGTTTAATTTGTCCAGATGGCACGCCTTTTCTTGTTCTTGGCTACTCAATTCTGCCCCGATGCACATGAGTATTTCTCAGGAGAAAAAAAATATATTTTACAGGGAGTGCATTAGGATTGAAGAATTGGGTTCGCATCACTTTCGCCATCGATATACCATCTCTTGTGGATGCCTTTGAAAGGATAAAATCTTTCTGCCAGAGGCATGGCAAACTGGAAAACTAAGCACAAAGGTGTTGAGCTATTTCATTACCCCATTTTCATTATTGTGGTGCATCGGCAACTACGCGTTGGGTCACCCAAATGTTGTTCTTAATAATCTGTTGCTGTGACCAAGATGATCATTTACCTTGGCAAACATGTATCGTATTCTTCCGGCAGGTGAACTCAAACCTATCTTGTATTTGTAATGTATTAATTGTCGGGAAATGCTGTTATCTATAACTGTAAGTCATTCTTGGTTACAGTTGATTTGAATACATCAGCCTGTATACGACATATTTGTGTAGGACTATATGGGTGTATGCGCATGTGCATCTGATTTGAGCAAACCAATTCAAATTAGTTACTTATGTTTTCTTCATTATATCTATCTTTAAAAGTTAGTTTTTGAGTAAATTTCACAAAACTACAAGTACTTTGATCAAATTATCGTAAAACTACAGATTTAACACAAGATTTATCATAAAACTACAGGTATAAGGCCAAGTATCATAAAACTATAGATTTAATACTCAAGTTATTACAAAACTACATATTATACCGTTGAATTCATGTCACTACTATTATGTTAGAGTTATAAATATTGTAGTTTTGTCCTTAACTTGGTGTAGTCGTGCAGAACATGTAATTTGTCATAATTTTATTCCTATACCTATATTTTTATTATATTTTATCTTAAAATTGTAGTGTTGTGATAGTTTGGTTAAAGTACATTTTGTTTTTGTGAAATTTACTCTTAATTTTTGGAAATCCCTATAATTTAACAAGATGTGGATTATATATTATAAAAGTATTTTTCATAGTGGAAAAAATAAAAAAATTATGGCGTTAAACTATATGAGTTTGTAGTGGTTGATGGTTAAACATTATAATATTTAACTATATAGCAGTAGAGTATATGTTAAATTTAACTTGGAACTACAATGCAAAATTTTCCAACTTGTAGTCTTAAGGCTCTGTTCCATGTGGTGTTGGGAGATAGATTTTTGTTGCACGCAAAACAAGAAACTTCATCAGCACATGATTAATTAAGTATTAACTATTATAAATTTGAAAAATGGATTTATTTATTTTCTTAAACAACTTCCATATATATAAAGCATCATTAATTAAGTATTAACTATTATAAATTTGAAGTTTGGAGTTGAGAAAAAGAACTAGGCCTAAGTGGAAACTAGAAACAAGCTGAAACTTCGGCCCTGTTTAATTCCCAAAACAACAACTTTTCACTCATCACATCGAATGTTTGGACACATCCATGGAGTATTAAATGTGGAAAAAAAACCAATTACACAGTTTGCGTGTAAATAGCGAGACGAATCTTTTAAGCCTAATTGCGCCATGATTTGACAATCTGATGCTACAGTAAACATTTGCTAATGACGGATTAATTAGGCTTAATAAATTTGTCTCGCGGTTTACTGGTGGAATCTGTAATTTGTTTTGTTATTAGACAACGTTTAATACTTAAAAATATGTGTCTGTATATCTGATGTGACACCCTAAAACAAAAATTTTTGCCATCTAAACCGGGCCTTCGTTTAAATTAGAACAACAACCAATTTGTGGAGGGAGTACTAGTATTTATTACCCCTTATGTATTCTTTTTTTTTGACAGTACCCCTTATGTATTCTTGAGTGCATTGTGCAAACAGAGAGAATGGCGAGGTGGCAGTGTGTTTGAGCGGTACATGGGTCATTGTAGACGTGACATTTAGTTTTCTTTAGCTTTTATTTCATGGTTTGTTTTTTAAGATTTTGAAGAGAGCATATCAAAGCTGCATGCCCACGTATAACCTCCATGCTTGGGGGGGTTACAAAGCGGTCATTTAAAAGGTCCCTCAACAATAAAATCAAAAATGCTTGGGGTGAACGGAATTAGTTCACCGAGCAAGTAAATTTCACAAAGCTACAGTTATTTTGCACAATTTATCACAAAACTACAGATTTAAGAGCTTATTTTACAAAACTACAGATTTAGTGTCTACTTTTATCACAAAACTATAGGTATTTTGTATAATCTATCACAAAACTACATATTTAAGAATTTGTTTTATAAAACTATAGATTTAGTGTATTCGTTTATCCCAGAACTACACATTTAGTCTTTTATCACAAAACTACAGGTTTAGTGTCTCTATTATCACAAAACTACAGGTTTTAACAATGCTAAAACATGTAGTTTTGTGATAATGAAGAAACTATACTTGTAGTTTTGTGATAAATGAATATATTAAATCTGTAGTCTTGTGAAACAAGTTCTTAAATCTGTAGTTTTGTGATGTATTGTGCAAAGTACCTGTAGTTTTGTGATAAATGTAGACACTAAATCTGTAGTTTTGTAAAATAAGTTCTTAAATCTGTAGTTTTGTGATAGAATGTGCAAAGTATATGCAGTTTTATGAAATTTACTCTTTTTTAAAAGGTCCCTCAACAATAAAATCAAAAATGTTCACCCATAAACTCACTCAAACCATATAAAGAAGGTCCCATAGCAGTATTTGCGCCCGGTTTTCCTGACTTGGCATCCTAGTCAGCAAAATTGAAAAAAAATAAATATGTGGACCCACATATAAGTGAGAGAGAATGGTCTAGGCCCCACAACTCTCCTTTCTTGCCTTTCTTTTTCTCTTTTCTCTCCTCTCAAGCAGGCTGATGGAGGAGGAGTCCGTCCGTGGGAACATGGTCGCTGCCATGAGCGTGCTCGTGCCGTCGAGCCACTGGAGCTTGTCGGCGTCGCCGGGTGCGCGGAGATGCTTGTCGCTTAGGCCTTTCACAGTGGGCATTACCTAGTCCTACGTAGCGCGTTACTTAGTCTATGTGGCGAAAAAAGTTGGTAGGGCCCATAGCTATACTGGGTTCTTCGTATCCCACGAAAGGAACGAGCGCCGTCTTCGAGGGCGCCGCCGCATGGCTCGGAGGACGCCGCCGCTTCTTCGAGGACGTCGCCGCCGCCGCTCGGCCCGAAGGAGAGGAGAGCTGGCGAAGGGAGGAAGGGAGAGCTGGCGGGGAGGAGACGCAGGATTTGGGGATTGCGTGACGAGGGAGGAGGAGCCGGTGAGGAGTTGGGACTTGGGAGTTTGTGGGTCCCACTAGCAGATATTTCTGGATCCCACACGCGGCGCTTGCACTGTGAAGAGAGGGTCTTCATCCTAGCTGTCATCTCGTGTTAACTCAAAGTGGGTGCTTGCACTGTGAATGGCCTTTGGGGTGAACATTTCTGGTTTTGTGTTTAATGGACTTTAAAACTCGTTGTTAAATTGAGAGACCTCCGGGGAACTTATTCCTTTACTAACTACTATACCTGCTCTAAAACAAACATTTCACTTAATGTATAATAGACATCGGCAATCAACTTTATTTGACACCTACGTCATTTGTTTATTGGTCTATCAGCTATTGCCAAATTCAAATTTAAAACTTGATTTTAAGTTTTAGTGTAGTTTGTTTTTAACATTAGCTCTTATAAATCATACAAATGTAAATATGTAAGTTTTACTCTTAAATTATTTATAATTGCCTTGCTTAATTTACGGCTTATTAGCCATAGAGCAAAACGATGTGAGGCTAAATAGCAAACGGGAAAACGGATTGAGAATTTAGGCTACATTCGATAGTGCTAAAAATGAAGATTAAGTATGGGTGCATAAAACAAAAATACAATCAACACATGATTAATTAATTAATTTTTCATTATTTTAATCTTGAAAATATATTTATATAATATTTTAGAGTCATTTCTATATAAATTTTCGTATGAAATGCACCCGTTTGACAGAGTGAAAAATATGCTAATAAAAAGGAGGCCTAGCAGTACCATTCTTAATTCCTCTATCGAGCTTTATTTCCTTCAACCACTCCACACTGTGAGAGTGTGAGTTAACGATCCTCATCAGTTCCTCACCAACCACCCTTCCACCCTCCGAAACGGTTCAAACTCCCCCTCACCGACTTGCCGGACCCACTCCTCAGTCCTCCACATGACCCCACCTGTCATCCACATGACTGCAATTCACTCTGACACCTGGAAAAGCACCACCGCTTCCCGTGTGGCCGTGTCCCGTTTCCCCAACGGCTATATTCCCGCACGTACGCACACTGACACGTGGGCCCCATAAAAAATCTCCCCCACCCGCTCTCGCTTTCCCACCTCCTTAAACCCCAACCCAACCTTCTCCAATACGCCAAATACACCTTTCCAAATCCAACGCCGACCAAAGCACGCGGCGAGGCAAATCGACGAACACATGGCGGCCATGGCCATGGGCACGACCACGACCACGCCTCGTCGCCGGCGCCGCCCGCGAGGCTCCCCGCGCCGCCGTACCACCACTCCCCTTCTGCTGCTGCTGCTGCGGCGTGGAGGAGGTCGCGACGCCGCCGCGGAAGTCCGCGGCGGGGGCGGGGGCGCAGAGGTCGTCGCCATGCCGTCGCGCTTGCAGCTGTCGGGGTGCTCGCTGCAGGAGCTCCTCCTGATGTCCCCGCCGCCCGGGTCGGCGCGCCGCACCCGGTCGCGCCAGCGTGGGGCTGGGTTGGACGAGAGCCTGGAGATGGTGACGGCGGGGACGCCGCCGAGGCGGAGGCGGCGCGTGGCCACGGAGCAGTGCGGGCGGCGCCCGCGGTGGCGTCGCCGAGGAACGGGCGGAGGGCGAGGGGAGGCTGGAGAAGGAGATCGAGGTGGAGGACGACGCCGCGCGGAGGGCACGCAGGAGGAAGTCCACGGGCGGCGGCGACCAAGGCCGCGCCTGCGGCCGCGGACAGGGGCAACGGCGGCGGCGGCCGCGGCGGATAAGGAGGATACGAGCATGGCGTTGGTGCTGGCTAGCACCGATGCGATACGAGGTTAGCGAAGCCATCTCTTGTTGGTTCTTATTAATTTGGGGCTAATTTTTGCCTCGAGAAAATCACTGCTCCAGATGCTCTCTTTTGCTCTTGCGCTCGTTGTGTTTTGGGAATTGCCTCCTCGAGTTCGCTCAAATCGGATCTTCGATTTGTGGCTCAGGTGCTGATGCTCTCGAGCAGTCTGGGTGGGAAGATCTCTGGGAAAGGATCGTCGACTTGGTGATGTGGAAGAATGTGGCAAAATCGGCACTCTGGTTTGGGTTGGGATCCATGTTCTTCTTCTCTTGCTCCTTTTCAAGGGAGATCACCTTCAGGTTTGCGCAATCTGATCCCCTTTTACCTGAATTTCCTGCTTTGCAGTTCATTTCGTTCTTTTGATCATGTACTGTTACTGAATTTCGGGTTTCGGGTGATGATCTGCAGCCCAATCTCGGCACTTTGTCACATGGGTGTGATGGTCTTGGGCTTAGCCTTCTTCAAAGATTCCATTCCTCAGAGGTATGAATATGACAGTATGAGCCAGTGGCAATCTGTTTGTTAGCCCATTTCAATCAAGACAATCAATCTGAGTTCTCATCTGCAGCAGGCAGCAGGTAGAGAGGGGAAGGAGCTTCAGATTGACTGAAGATGATGTGCTTCGTGCTGCACGAGCCGTGTTGCCAGTTGCAAACTCCATGATATCAACTGCACAAGTGATCTTCTCTGGTGAACCATCGATGACTCTCAAAGTAAGCATGTACCGAATTTGATGACATTCTTTTAGCACACAAACGGTCCCCTGAGTAATACAGAAGTCTATGGTTGCCGAATCTTAGGTATTACCTGCTCTTCTGTTTGGTGCTAAATACGGTAGTCTGGTTACAGTATGGAGACTTCTGGCCACAGGTACGATTGTATACACAAAAGAATATCAATGTTTAGGGTGACTGCTCTGCTGAAGCTTGTTCTGTTTAATGGAACTTTGCAGGGTTTTTCACCAGCTTTACACTCCCAAAGCTTTATAGCTGCTATTCAAGCCAAATTCATAAGAGAGGTATGATTTACTTGTTTCTACTGAGCTAACCTTCTTCGTGCTATATGTCAATTGTTCAGGGCGCTAGGCTAAATTTCCTCCTCTTTTTAGTTGAAATTTTGAGAGATCGGGCTCTAGAAGCATGGAAGTCTTGTCCCCGCAAGAAACTCGTTGCGGGTACAGCAGTGACAATGTGCTGGAACATGTTCAATGTGAAGACCCGCATCATTGCAGGTATCTATGCTGATATGGTTTATACTGTTGGAATAACTTTATAACCATTGTACTTTTCATGAAAAATGTTATGTATCCACTAGGTACTGGTAAAAGTATTTTCAATACAGTGTTTGGTCACATCTGTAAGGAGACCATTTTTATGAACTGGCTAGGAACCTACTGAAAAGTTTCAAGTAGAAAGATGGTTCTTTATATGTTGACTGTCTCAGACCGGCCACCAGCATGTATCCTGTTGCAAAGATTATACTTGGGCTATACAATAATAGTAGCAAAGCAGGAGTGTTGTGTTTGGAAGCCTAACTTAAAGATCATATAAACCAACCCAAGAACACATAGTGAGAAACATAATGGAATATTGAGACCATTGATATCTATAAGTAGGTAATGCATTGTGCGTGATACAAAAAATATTTTCTTTGGAAGTATTTGGTGTTACCTCTAAATTGTGATGAAAAACTATGTCTGGTTTGGAGAAAAATAATAGCCTTCTACTTGTACTTTCTCTTTTATTTGCACCACTTGAAATCAACATGAGCTGCAATGAAGAGTTGCTATTATTTGATAAAAAACTCATGCTTTGAAGATAATTGAGCTGATATGAAATGTATAATGTAGCATATATGTGTTTTATTTGGGTGATCGGTTTTTCTTGTGTTTCATACAGTGTAGCAAATTATTCGTTTTTAAGTTTTCATTATGATCTGAACAGCCTTAGCAGATATGCACAACATGCCTTTCTAATTTAAAATATGAGACTAACATGGATCTATTTCTTTATCTGCAGCTTTCATTTCGGTAGTAATCCTGCGGTATAATCAGAAGTATCGCAAGGCTGTGGTGAATGCAGGAGCTGAAAGCTGTCAGGATGAACAAGAGCAGAAAATGGAGATAGAAGACTCATAAACGCTGCGCCAATATCTTGCCTGAAGAAGCATGAGCATGTGGTGTTTCTCATCTGCTATGGAGAAATATGATCATTTCTCTGTAATGATCTGCTGTTCCATGTCTAGTGGTTCTACTATTTCTTTTCTTTCTCCCGTAAGAGAGGTTGGAACATGTCAGGTCTCTCGAATGCTTCTATTATAGTGAAGCAATCAGCGCCAGCGCAGTGCTGTTGTATGTATGCTGGTAAATAAATTTCAAGTATCTGCTATGTTTGCGCGGCTTAATCTCAATTCTCATGTAGTCAGTTTGCGCTAAGGCTCCGTTCGACTGAGCGTTTGCATGAGCTAATCTGCTACACGAGTAAGGCTGCGTTTGAGAGGGTGAGATAGTGAGTGAGTTTGTTTCGCTATCCGCGCGCACGCTTCCCAAACTACTAAACGATGCATTTTTTATAAAAAAATTATATAGGAATTGCTCCTTTTCAAGGGAGATCACCTTCAGGTTTGCGCAATCTGATCCCCTTTTACCTGAATTTCCTGCTTTGCAGTTCATTTCGTTCTTTTGATCATGTACTGTTACTGAATTTCGGGTTTCGGGTGATGATCTGCAGCCCAATCTCGGCACTTTGTCACATGGGTGTGATGGTCTTGGGCTTAGCCTTCTTCAAAGATTCCATTCCTCAGAGGTATGAATATGACAGTATGAGCCAGTGGCAATCTGTTTGTTAGCCCATTTCAATCAAGACAATCAATCTGAGTTCTCATCTGCAGCAGGCAGCAGGTAGAGAGGGGAAGGAGCTTCAGATTGACTGAAAATGATGTGCTTCGTGCTGCACGAGCCGTGCTGCCAGTTGCAAACTCCATGATATCAACTGCACAAGTGATCTTCTCTGGTGAACCATCGATGACTCTCAAAGTAAGCATGTACCGAATTTGATGACATTCTTGGCACAAAAACGGTTCCCCTGAGTAATACAGAAGTCTATTGTTGCCGAATCTTAGGTATTACCTGCTCTTCTGTTTGGTGCTAAATACGGTAGTCTGGTTACAGTATGGAGACTTCTGGCCACAGGTACGATTACATACACAAAGAAGAATATCAATGTTTTGCATGACTACTCTGCTGAAGCATGTTCTGGTTCATTGAACTTTGCAGCGTTTTTCACCAGCTTTACACTCCCAAAGCTTTATAGCTGCTATTCAAGTCAAATTCATAAGAGAGGTATTATTTACTTAGGTTAACCATTTTCATGCTGTATGTTAATTTGTTCAGGGTACCGGACTAAATATCCTCCCTTCTCTTTTTAGTTGAGAATGTGACAGATCGGGCTCTAGAAGCATGGAAGTCTTGCCCCCGCAAGAAACTCGTTGCGGGAACAGCAGTGACAATGTGCTGGAACTTGTTCAGTGTGAAGACGCGCATTATTGCAGGTATTTATGCTGATATGGTTCATACAGTTGGGATAACTTTATAACCATATTAGTTGTTGGTAAAAGTATTTCCATACAATGTTTGATTGCATCATGGGGAATATTATAAAGGTTCATTTAATCTGTAAAGGAGACAATTTTTCCTGACCTAGCTAGGAATCTACTGAGTGTCAAAAATGTGGTTTGCATATTAAAGGATATTGTGGAACTGAGATTAATGGTTCACCAAGCAATATGAGGCCTGAAGTGTTGGTCTATGAAACGCTATAGATAATACAGATTTTTGAAAAGTTGCACTTCACCTACATATTAACAATGTTGGCTGTCTCAGACTGGCCGTCAACATGTGTACTGTTACAATAAATTATAATTAAGCTATACAATAAGAGAGTAGCAAAGGAGAAAAGTTGTATTGGAAGCCTAAACCGTGTGAACCCAAGAACCCAAGAAGGCAAGAACCATTGTTATCTAGAAATAGGTACTTCATCGTGTGTCATAACAAAAACATTGTCTTTTGAAGGATTTGGTGTTATCTCCAAATTTTTTTGATGAAAAACTGTCTGCTTTTGAGAAAAATAATAGCCCTCTACTCTTTTATTGCACCACTTGAAATCAACATGAGCAGGAATTACAGTTTCTCTAATTTGACAATTTAGGCTGTGTTCAGGAGGAGAGTTGGGGAACCTCTCCCCCATGCACGGAAAACGGGATTGCTTATTATATTAGCGCATGATTGATTAAGTATTAGCTAAAAAACTTAAAAAATGGATTAATATGATTGTTTGCAGCAACTTTCTTATAGTTTTTTTTTTCGTAAAACGCACCGTTTAATAGTTCGGGACGAGGGAATGGGGGTTGGGAACCTTGGCTTGTGAACTCAGCCTTACTCATGCTTAGAAGATTATTTAGCTGACAAATATGCAACATATATGTGTTCTACACTTGGGTGATCAGTTATGCTCCATACAGTGGTGGTGAATTATTCCTTTTAGTTTTCATTATGATTTGAAGCACCTCAGTTCAAGACATGCACAAACATGCCTTTTCAAATTTAAATGTCAAATTAGATTAACATCTCTCTCTCTCTCTATGTGCAGCCTTCATTTCGGTAGTAATCCTGAGGTACAATCAGAAGTATCGCAAGGCTGTCGTGGATGCAGGAGTTGAACAAGAGCAGAAAATGGAGATAGAAGACTAAATGGTGTGCCATGTCAGCAATTCTTTACCTGAAGAAGCTTATGGTGTTTCTCTACTTCTATGAAGAGAAACCAATGTTTCTGCTTTTCCACATCTAGTGGTTATGAATTGGATGATTGGCTGTGCGCGTAAGAACATGTCAGGTCTAACGGATGCTTCTCTACTATAGCAGAGCGTCAGCGCAATGAGTTTGTTGTATGCTGTAGCTCTGGTTTACACTACTAGTAGTAAATAAATGTCTAGAGTTTGTATGGCTTAATTTCAGGTTGGCTTGAATAACTGTGCCACAGCCACAGCCATAGCCATGTGTGGTGACTGTATTGTTGCTCGTGTGAGTTTTTGAAACGAGATCGCCGGAAAGGCAGAGCACTTTGCTAATGTATGCCAGAATTGTGATGTCCTGCTCTTGTTCTGCACATGATTTTATAGCTCTCTCAGTCACAATATTTACCTTTTTCGCAACCTTTTTGGATCCAACTAGTAGAATTTTTGCTATTGGATGCACGCAAATACCCGAACATTAGGACATCTTCGAAAATTTTAAACACCAGAACAATCCTTTTTCCGAAAAATCTGTGTCAAGTCGTAACGTGAATGTGGCGAATCAAGCATATAACAGTGCTTTGCATATAATGCTTGTTTGTTTGATGGGAAGCTAATTCTGTGCTGGAAAAAAAGCACGTTCTTCTTCATTAAAAAAGTATTGAATCCTGGAATGTTAGTTGCAGCGAATTGCGATGTGGTTTACTCAGTAGACGACTTTGAAAGGGTCAATTTATATTTGGAGGCATAAAAAAATGAAGTATGATTGGGTGATCAGTTCAAGATTAGGATGATGAGGAGGCGATGGGGGAGGCATTGGAAGAGCAAAAGGCATTAAGCTCACCCCCGACCCCAAGCCTGATGCTGCAAGCAGCAGTCACATGGCGGCGGCGGCCGCGGCGGATCGAGCTTCTCCGTTCCTCGGTTCGGTCTCCCCACCGGGAGCAGCCGCTCGCATCGCCACCAGTGGCGCGGCGGTCGCGAACGCCATCGGCGGCGTCCTGATCGACTCCGGCGGGGAGGAAGGCTGGCTAGCCCGCGCCGCATCCATCCTCCGACTCTGATGGCGGCGGCGGGGCCTCGCCGTGTGCCCGCCGATAGAAGCGCAGAGTCTCATCTTCTTCTCCATCTCATCTCCATTCTAAGTTTGGATATTACTCCGTAGTATTTTATTAATATTATTACTCCTACTAATATCCACTCGATTTTTGCTTTTCCTCCCCCCCACCCCCTTTTTTTTGACATGGAGCTTTTGTTGCGGTGGCACGTGGCAGTCCAGTCACGCTCCGTCAGCTCTCGGGTCCCACTAGTCGGCTGGCCCCACTGTCAGTGGACTGGTACTGCACACTCTACAGACGGCTCTAAAAACACTCGGATTTTGTCAGGCCCCACTGCTGATCTGTCGCGACTCCGCCTCCGCCGCCGCCGCCGCCAATTGCGCCGCCGGAGTTCCAATCGTTCGCCGGAGCTTCACGCCGGATCGAGCGGCAGGACCAGCTCGTGCGTCCGCTTCCGAGGTGCGCTCCTATTAGGCTATTATTATTACCAAATTTATCTTTGCTTAAGTACCTGCTTAAACATGTTCATCTCGGGGCCCTACCGTTTTTGGTGGGTACTTGGGTTTGCGGATCCCTACTTCCGTACGAATCCTTGCGGTTTCCGAAGATCTCTCCAAAATGCTTGCGATTCAGTGCTATATGCATCTGTTTCCTTTTTTTTTTTGCTTTTTTTTCTTGGTTAGGACAGATGGCGACAGCAGATTGGTTGAGTGATGATTGCTTTTGGGACCTTGCCCAGAATTAAACGTGATGTATAGCTCCATCAATCAAACATGATAATAACCACAAAAAGGAAAAAAAAACGTGTGCATTGTGTGATTTAGAATTTGGGACAAGTAGATTGATGATTCAGCATTAGCTCTTTGTAAACTTGATTACGCGTTATTAAGGTTTAAAGCTGGACTTGTGCATGGGTTATGAGCTTGGTACTCTTATGTGCAGCTTCCCTGTAATGAAAAAAAAAACTATAGTAGTACATGCCTGATTATGATCAATTCCTGCCCCTTCTATTTTCCATTACACCATCTTGATCATTCTTAGTTTGAGCATTTATTGCGCTGTGTTCAGTCTCACTCTACCGAATGTGGCCATCATAAATGAACTATTTTTAGCATATTAATCTAGTATATGTAATTTTCTCGATTTATAATGTGGCAATACATGCATTTTTGGATTTTTTTTTTCACCAAGCCAATCTGGTCATAGAGAAAGTACCTTTGTAATTCATATGGTGGTAGAGTTATCAGTTATGGGCACTTGTCTCTACCGAACAGAGTTTGGTGTCCACATCAGCGCACAGGTTTATCTTTATCTTGTGGGGCTTGTTTGGTTTGTAACTAATTTTTTCCCTACCGATATTTTGGTAGTCCAAGAACCTTCCAAAGTTTTATCACTACCAAATTTAATAATATAAAATTTAAACCAGTGAGTAAAAATTAGTAGCAATCCAGACATTCAATTTCATACAATTAGAGTCGCCAAAATTTTGGTATGGCAAAATTTGGTTTCAATCTAAATAAGCCCTATAGTGGTATGTGTTGAGTGTATGTCGTTTGTCTTGCGCTTCAACCATGTTAAGATAAAAAAAATATTCCCTCTAATTTTAACCTGACTTCCATGATTAGTTCTATATGTCCACTGAGAGTATTCTTTGCTAATGAAGAACAATATTTTGTTCACCAATTCATTTCTTATTGTCGTCAGTACTCTCCTCTGCTTCTAAAGATTTCCAACATGTACTGCTGGTTTCTCTAAATTCTTGATATCTAATTGATCAGTACTCCTGTACCTAAACAGCAAAATGCATCAAATCAGTTACGAGAAGTACTTGAAGGATCAACAATTCAAGCCACTCACCCAATACATCGAGGATAAAAAAATTATGCACAATGTCATGACTGATGAAGTCAGGCTTGTCATCAGAGCAATTATCATAGAGCTGTATTTCCTGCATAAAATGGGAAAATGTCCAAGACGTTTTGATGAATCAAATGTTTTTATCAGAGAAGATGGGGTAGCACAACTAAGAGATTGTTGTCTTGATGACAAGAGCGACTTCAAGGTATTTGAAAACTACCTAGATGCTAAAAAAATAATTGTGAAAACTGTGTTCCAGCAACAAAAGTACATACCTGAAGACGTGAGGCATCTCCTAAAGTTAATAGATACTCGTGATAAGGTTATTGGTATGGAGTTGGAGTATCTCATCTGCACACATGCTTCTCTGGTCCCTCTAAGAAACAGGGGATCATTTTTCCTGTGGATGTACGAACACATCAGTTTTGTGCTACCAGAATCAATAATGCATAAAGACATCCTCAAGGATCTGCCATATAAATCTAATTGGTATGATAAACTGATAAGGAACGACCTGCTTAAGAAATTGTTCAGGTTGGAGAAATACAGTGAAGGAATTTATGCCTTTCTGGTGTCCTACAGGAATGCAAATGCTCATAGCATGGAGGGGAAAATATATAATCCTGATGACATTCAACAAGCCCTGTGGGTTACCTTCCCAATTTTGCTGCCAAGGATGCAAGAAGAGCTTTGGAAAAACGAACAATTGAAAGCATTGCAACTTGATAGTCTATTTGGATCGAACATAGATAAGGAATTTGGTGTGATCATGGATCCTTCAGCTGTTTTGGAGGGTAAAGAAAGCAACAATATTTCCTTTCAAGTTGGGTTAATGTCTATATCTGTGAACCAGAACACGAAGAATAGTATTGATGCTGATTCCTTGCCCATGAAGAAAGGGGTTTTATTCCCGTTTTGGTAACTCTGCACCCTTTTTGTAAAACCGTGCACAGTGTTGTTCACTATATATATAGTCCCTCTGTCCCATAATAAGTTCATTTTTAGCTCCTTACATTTTTCCCAAAATAAGTTAACTTTTGAGTGATCAATGTATCGGAGTTTGTGAAAGTAAGGAATAATTGTATTGGGAGTAGATAAAGTAGGGAATAGTTGCATTGGGTATTTGATAAAGTAAGGGTATTCAGTCTTTTTTTGGTTTTATATTGTGGCACCCTAAATGATCTAGCAGTACTACTCCCTCCTTCCAAAAATCTAAGACCTATTCCATTCTTTGGTTTTTCCAAAAGTCTAAGTCCTATTTTTAGTCACCATGTACTAAATTAAATTGTTGATTGGAACCCAAGAAGTCATTCTATTACTTATTGGTTGCATGTTCATTGGTTTTATCACATAGTGAATGAATTAATTGCTTCTTGGTCTTGGTGCAAAAAGAAATAGGTCTTAGACTTTTGGAAGGAGGGAATATCTGGTAAAGGGGCACCTTCACATATGTGTGTATGGTTCCTCTAATTTTATGAGTCCTGATGTTTTGTTGTCCACTGAGCCTTGTAAAGTTTCACTTCGGTGATTATTATTGAAATGCTAGGGGCATAATTGAGCTATTCACCCTCTTAAATATTACAAATAGAATGATGTGCTTGAATGGAAGGATATTGATGTGAAGAATTTATTAAATATACTAATGGTAGGATGGGGATATATCTTGTGCAAATAGCACAAGTGTTGCAAATTATATTTCTGCCCCCTTTAGAAGTTCTCTGAAAAACATTTCTAGAGATAGGGGTGAACATGTTCTATATTCATGATAAATTTATAACCAAACTCAACAACCTCATTTGCTTGAGTTTCATATTGATGTTTTTTTAAAAAAATATATATATAGAACACGTGGACCCTTTGCTCTAGTAAATACTATTCCTTTAGAATTTTTAAGAACTTCTAGATCTAGTGAAAATGAATTGGTAACACTTGTGCTGTTTGGACATGATCATTTCAAGTAAAATATAATTTGAATCTAAATTACTAATTTTTTTCAAGAAATAATCTGGACAGTTGGTTTGTGATAGGAATTCTGTGTGCCTAACGAACAGATAAACTAGCATGTATGAGAGGCAACTCTCTTTTCAGTTTACTTAGTAATAATGGAGAGTAACAGTATTGTTCATCAATTCCTTTTCTTTACTGAAATTTGTACTCCTATGGTACTAAAAATTTTACATGTACTATATATTAGTATGAGTTTTCTGTAAACTCTTCATATCTAATTGATCACTGTTTCTTTTGTACCTAAACAGCAACAAACATCATGTCAGTTTCATGGAGTACATACGCAATAAGGAATTTAAGCCGCTCACCGAATATATTAAGCATACACTACTTAAATTTGACGATGAAACGGGTGAAAGGGAATATTGCCTCATGACTGAGGAAGCCAAGTTTGTCATCGGAGCTCTATTCAAAGAACTATATTTCCTCCACAAAAGGGGAAAGTGTCCACAGAATTTCAATGAATCAAATGTTTTCATCAGAGAAGATGGAATAGTGCAGTTAAGAGAATGCAATCTTGATGACAAGAGCGACACCAAGGTATTTGAAAACTACCAGGATGCTCAGAATATAATTGTGAGAATAGTGTTCCAGCAACAAAAGCAGTATATATCTGAAGACGTGAGGCATCTCCTAAACTTAATGAACACTCCTGATAAGGTTATTAGTAAGGAGTTGGAGTATCTCATCTGTACACATGCTTCTCTGATCCCTCTAAGAAACAGGGGACCATTTTTCCTAAGGATGTATGAACACATCAGTTTTGTGCTGCCTCAACAGTCTCGTGATGAACAAACAAAGAAGGAATACACCCATAGTGCTTCGCCGGAAAAACTTGATTGGGGCGACAGACTACAAGGGAATGATATTCTCGAGAAATTATTGTCGTTGAGGACAGATGGATGCAAGGAAGAAGAAATCAATTACTTTCTGAGGTCCTACAGGCATGCAGTATATCATTGCTTGGAAGGGAACATGCACACTCCAGAAGAGACTCAACTAATCTTGTGGGCCACTTACCCAATGTTGCTGCCAACGATGCAACAAGAACTTTGGAATAAAAACCAGTTGAGAGCATTGCAACTTGGTGGTCTATTTGGGTCAGCCATACAAAAGCTTGATCTGACCATGGGTCCTCCAGCTGTTCGATCCAGATCACAATAAAAGCAACAATTTTCCTGTTCAAGTTGGATCAAAGCCTATCTCTGTGAATCAAGATAAGCAGAAGAACGGTGCTTCTGCTATGTCAAGAAAGGGGGCAGTTGTTTTTGTTGATGCATTGCCCAAGAAGGAAGAACAAGGTGGGGGTCTATCATGATCGTTTCCATGCCAGTGGAGATTAATTTGGCATGAGCTTACAAGGTTACTTGGGTGTCTGATTGGTTTCTTCAAAGCCTCAATTATCTTCTCGTAGTGTGTGGCTGATGCATGGATGGATGGATGGATGGATGGATGGTTTTACTCCTTCCTGGTGATAAAATATGGTTTACTGTCTTCTACAACAAGGTCCAATTGCTGCAGAGTTTTGTTGTGCTGTTGATCAAGCTGGGAGTATATACACGTATTAATTTCTTCTGGTTGTTGTCTGAGACGTACACAAGCAATCTTTCTGAGTTACTTGGTCTAACGGAAGTTATACAAGTGCAGCCTATATATACATGTACAGTTGTTCAATTGAAGATTTGGAGCATATACACACATACATTATGGGTTACTTGCTGATTGGTTGGCACTTAGTCAAGACATACACACCCACTATTTGATGCTGGCTTGTTTAGTCTTTCTGAATTCTGATATTTATAATGGGTTGTTTTTCCCTATTAGTTAGTACTAATTTCATTGGCATGCAGTAACTTGAACTAAAATGTGCTGCAAGCACCGAGAAAAAAGAGAATCGAAACTAGGGTACTCATTGCAGGTGCTGATGATGGGTTTTCCAGAGGTGTTTGAGAAGGAAAATCACCTGAGATATTTGAAGCTTCATAGTTACCTTTTTTTTTTAAAATATGAAGTTTCATAGTCTGTTTAAAGCTGATCTGCATAAAATCCACTGTATTTCTTAGTATAGCCATATAATATATAGAGGATGTTTCAATTTTATTTCTGCTATACTTTAGTTCATAATATTTTGAATGGATCTGTATGTCGTAAGTGATTTTTGCTAATAAGAGTCTTAACCATTAATCATACAATGCAACCCCCTTGGCATATGCTCTAATCTTATTTCTGGTATTATTAATTGTACTACCACAACATTATCTGTCTTATGTCTTTGACCACAAATACTACTCCCTCCGTTCCGTATTATAAGTCGTTTTAGTTTTTTTCTAAGTCAAACTTCAATGACTTTGACAAGATCATAGAAAAATGCACCAACATCTACAACGCTACATTAGTTTCATTAAATCAACCATGAAATATGTTTTCGCGTTGTATTTATTTGTTTTTATAGATGATGGTGCATTTTTTCTATAAACTTGGTCGAAGTTAGAAAAGTTTGACTTGGGACAAAACTAAAACGAATTATAATATGAAACGGCGGGAGTATTTCTCAATGCATAATTTAAGTATGCCTTCTTATTGCAAGGAAGAGTGGTTTCCCCTTGATTAAATGCTCTAAGTAGTGGTACATTGCAAGATATGTTGTATTCAGAAAACTTAAAGATATATCCTTCTGATATGTTGCAAGATATGCTGAGGGAGTGGAAGGGGGTCAAGTGAGCACTGCAGGTTGCTGGTGGTGGGTGGATTTATCTCCTTTTATATAGGACAGCAAAGGTGGGTAAATAACTCAAACAAATCCCCAAAAGCTGTGGTGAAGCAAAGAAATGAGATATTTCACTTCACAAATGAGGTTTCTTAGCGTGAAGACTTCTATGGAATCTGGTCCTTTGAAAGGTTTGCTAGAAGCTACCACAAAGGTGGCAATATAGATAGACAAAAAAGTTCAGAATTCAATAAATCGCAAAATGCATCGGAACCAAGCTGTTAGCACTGACTAGAAATGACAGCAACTCTTAAAAAGTGCAGCATTTCAGTATGTTGAATTGTTGATTGAGCCGTTAGAGTGGGCCTGGAAATGACATGGACTCTTCCAAGCACCAAAGTATGTCGCACTTAGATTGAGTCGTGTTGCGGTTCTAGAATTCTTTCCTAACGAATACCGATCCATTATAACTAAGTCAAAATACTGGTACTGAGTTTCAGGAACAAAAAAACAAATATACAGTGATGTGGTAAAAAAAAGAAGGTAACGGACATAAAAAGGGAAACAATGAGAACCGGGGCAGAGCACCGTACCAAGAACTTTGCCGGCGGAGACTGCTGTGGCTGACCAATGTTGACGGCCTGCAGAGGCCCCGCATCGGCGCTGGACAAGACAGCCCGGCACCACAGAAGCAGAGGCGCCGGCGAGAGGAATGGCGGCATTGGAGGAGGGCAGCAGGCACCACCGCCGACCGGCATTGCGGCGGCGGCGGCGGCAGGATGCTGAAAAACAGGATCTGGATCGGAACCCATTCTTGTTCTGCTCCCTCTCTTCATTTTGTGGATTTTGCGTATGGATTCGTGTAGGGTACACCAGGAGTGGAGCGATGGGACTCCCATATTGGGCCGTGGCCCATGGGAATGGGAGAGACCCTTTTTACAAGTCTGGGCCTTCAATTCATAAGACAACGGGTTGTAAAGGTTTTCATCATACGAAAACCAAAACCAAAACAATTTTGCTATATATTTGTTGTTCCAAAAATTTGACAGATGTAATTACAGTACAATTATAGTGTAATTATACTGTAACTTGTAATTATACTGCAACTATAATGTAACTTATATGTAACTTTCAAAAATCTCTCCGTAACATATTATTTGGGTAAAATGGAGCTCGTGGTAACAAATCCTTTCACATATGTGTGTGCTGTGATTTTTTTTCTTCCTCACCAGAACAAATCTTGTAATAGATCTGACAGTTCAAAATTACGTGAAACTTATATACAAGTTACATTGTAGTTACCTGCAAGTTACAGTGTAATTACATACAAGTTACAGTGTAATTACACTACGATTGTATTATAATTACATAAGTCAAATTTTTAGGAGAAAATTTGTCGACAAATGTATAGGTGGTCCCAAGCAAAAAAGCTAACCCCTCCGAGTTATGTGTTTTTTTTAGATAATGGATTTTCATTAATCCGACCTCTATATCCACGAGGGATATACATAGCCCAAATGATACAAGAATACTTAGACACACCTCAATAAAGAGGAGAACACACAACAAAAAAAAAAAAAAAGGAAAACCTACGATCTCAGCCCATCACTGCTTCTTGACATCCTCCACTGAAACGGTCAAATTTGACGAGTGGAGGTCTTCTAGCTGCCATCGCCCCTAGTGCGTTGTCGTTGCAAAACTCCGCTGATGTCATATTCATCCGCTTCAAGTGAATTGATGCCATGCTCCGCTGGTAAGCTCACCTTCATCCGTCATCGTCCAATGAGAACTAGCCAACCAAACGCGAGCCGAAAGGATCCGCTTCTGCTTCACCGGATTCCAAGGCCTCCACCACCCATAGGGCCACCGACGACATTTGAATCCTCCCATGCCTCTCAGACTCCCAAGACTCCACCGCCGACGGGATCTGCCTCAGTCTGATCTACCCCCTCCTCGCCAAGACCCTTGCACCGGCACTTAGGCCGTCGCTGTCCCGGGCCGATGCTGCCCTTGGGGCAGCCACCGCCACAGCTGAGGAGGTCTTCTGCCCGGACTCATATACGGAGCCACCTCCGTCGGATCCGCCTTCTCCCTGCCGAGGGCTGGCCTTCGATGCTTAGGTCGTTGCCGTCGTCCGCTGCATCCGCCACCACAGTCCTCCGTCGCACCCACCGCCGGCGTCCTCCGCAGTGCCCATCGCCTCCCGAAGAAACGCCACCGCCAATGGCTCACCGCTACCTGCCACGACGCCGTTCTCCTGACCACCTCCGCTACCACGCTTGGCTAGGCGCTGGCCCGCACCGCCGCCCATGACCCCGCCATCTCCCGTGTTGGTGTGCCGCCAAATCTGAGGCAAACCCCAGACCCGACTCCCCTGTCCGTCGTAGGTTCCGCCGGAGCCCTGCCACCGCCTTCCTCGCAGCCACACGGCACGCCGGCGGCAAGGCAACAGCGAGGAGACGAGAAAGTCGAGGAGATGAGGAGTTGGGGGAGACGTAGAGAGTTATGTGGGAACCAAAACCGAACAATTTTGCTGTAAGTCGTGTGATTTTTTCCCCGATTTATGTTTTTTTGGGCCGTTGGATGTGTGCCAAGATTCATTCACATATTGGACAGGTAATAGCTAGACCCAGTGATAGAGCCATATACAATATTGTGGGATCAGCTGACTCCACATTTTTTTACAAACACCCTTGTGAGTCTCTTTTTTTTTACATGTAAGTCTATTAAAATTTACAAAAAATAATTAACCTTACTATTATATATTGGAATGGTATTTGAACTCACAGGGTATAAATTCTGGCTGTGTCAATACCTGGACCTAAACAATAGAAGAAACCGACAACCGAAAGAAAGCTCTCTCGGTCTCTGGTTTCCCATACACGGAGACACCAACACTAACTCGCGCATCATTTTTCTGATTATTAGCTTCCTCGCGTGGCGTACTAGCACAATTAAGTGAATTCTCGGTAGTGATTAGTTTCCTCGCGAGGTAACTAGCACAAAAGTCTAGCATTTTTGGAAAGACGGAGTACAATGAAAACTAGCATTGGGATTTGGGAGTGGCCTAATGAATGAGATAATAATTAAGAAATGCCATTTTGGTTGGAACATTTAATGGATAATGATCAAATTAAATGAAAATTCAAAAACTATGGTGATGGTTAAAGCGGAAAATTGCGCCTTAAAAAGATAAATATATACTACAAAGGAGACGACGACTTTGAAATGTTCAACGTAATTAGTTACATTATTATATGTCTACCTTGTCGGATTGAAGAGGACGTCGCTGAGCGGCTGGTAGCTATAGCTAGAAACGACTAGTGGTACAGAATACAATACAAACTAATCATCTGTATGCTCTTCTCTTCCTCTCGATCGATCGCATAGTCGAATGAGCAGTAATCCATATGCAGTAGCTAGCCATGCTTGGGCACCACCATCATCGGTGCCCACCGCCTCTAGCTAGCTGATGGATGGTCCATGCGTGCGGCGTCGCGCGCGCGCGTGGCAACATGTCGATCGAGTGAGAGTTCGATCTCGTCCTGATGATGATCGCTGTACTCGTACGTACGTGCCTGCCTGGAGCAGGAGGGGCAGCGTGCCTCGATCAGGACGAGTTTTCTTTTGCTTGCCTGGACCTGGAGGCTGGAGCCTGGAGCAGGAGCGCGCGGCGGCGTGGCACGGATGATCGACGACGACGACGGCGCCGGCCGGCCGGCAAGGCAATCGGCATCCTTCCTTCCTTCCGTGGACGGGGAGGGATGGGCCAGGTCGTCGTCGTCGTCTCCGATGCCTTCGACGTCGACGGGGCCTCGACCTCGATCGCTGCGTGCCACCGCAGCAACGCCCCCTGCCAGAGCGGTTAGTTCATTGCTTTCATTGACTTGCTTACTTTGCCTGCTCGGCTATTTCCAAATGGGCCTGGTTTAGCCGGCCCATTATCACTAAATGGGCCCGACTATTAGGCCTGCTTTCGAAATCCACAATCTCAGGTTGGGCCCGCAGTCATTTTCCCCTAACTTCTTTTTTAAACTTTTTTCCCCTATCTGAAACACACGCGGGAAGACAATGATTGGGAATGTTCCGAATCACGCGGTACTTTGTCAGTACATCGGTCCCACAAATCAGATGCTCAGTGCAGTCACTGTCGGGGAAAAAATGAAAACCTCCTGAAACACGGTCATATATGACGTAATAATGACCTATGACCTATCTCACCTCCATTTCCACTTGGAAAATGCTCTTCTTTTTTTTTTTTTCCTTTTTAAGAACAAATCTGCTCTTGTGTGAGCATTCACCGCGGCCGCCGCCTCCTCCGGGAGCGAATCCTCCTCCGTCAAGTATCAAGTATCAGCCAGGTTTGCCCCCCACAAGATCTAAGCTTCTGCCCCATCTGTTACCCTATGTACTTTCTAGGTTTGTTTATTTTTTTTTTATTGGAGCTTGGTTTCTTTTGATTTTAGCATAAAAAGGGCCAAATTTTGTGCTGGTTAATAGCCTAATTTAGTTAATTTAGTTAGTGTGATTAAGACTTCAATTCCAACAAATCGCAGGCGGTTTCAACAGATTCCTTTCGAAATAGCATCCATCAATTAGATATTTGGGCTTTTTTTTTTGTCCCCACCTCCCCTCTCCTTTGTTTTAAGCTGTAAAGGTTTACAGATACTGACATAACAGAGGTTCAATCAATTGTTGCTTTCGGATGTAGTACTCCATACAACTGTTTGCTTTAATTAGATTAAGCTAACCTTTTTTTTCTTCATTAGTACTACATCTGTAGTACTAATTTTAGGTTCTACATATCTTGATTTATGCACCCCATTCATCCACAACCAGTGTGATATTCATAGAATTAAACTCCCGTGTCAATTAACGATGTGGAGGGGGATTAGAAGAATGGAGATAGACAGGACATTAGGACTAGGAACAATATCTTGCATGGCAATGAAAAAAAAATAAGAGTAATCAGTCACAATAAACAACTATTAAGTTCACTAAGCATATTAATTACTAGTGTGTGCAATGGATACATTTCCAAAACCAGTCAAAATTATATATGGATATATGCGAATATGTTAATGCAACAACGTGCATGCTTAATCTTGACAGCAATTAGGATTGAAATCAGTGGATTCGATTGCTAAAATTTCACAATATTGATGTAATATGCATATCATGTCGCAAAATTTCAAGTCTTACAGCTGGATTTGCCTCACATTTGCTTATGACTGTCGCATTTCTGATTTAGGCAGCAACACCATGGGTAAACCGAGTGCTAAAACATTTACCCTCGCCCAATACACTGCGATAACACCAATGATGCACAAAAACAAAAAGCTTATTGGCGAGAACCGTAAAGTTAAAGGGGAACATATAAGATATAACTACTTGACTGAAGAAGCCAAGCTCCTGTTGCGAACAATTCTTGCAGAAGTGTATTTCGTCCACGAAGATGAGCAATGTCTCAAGAAGATTACCAAATCAGATATTTTTGTCAAAAATGGGAGAGCAGAGTTCAAAGGAGTTGATCTTTGTAAGAAGGAGGACACCATGATATTTCAAAACTACAAGGAGGTCCACGAGATAATTATGGAAACAGTGTTCCAACAAAACAGCAAGGATATACCGGAAGATGTGATGCACCTCCTACGTTTAATGACATCACGAGCTACGGCTATTGATATGAAGTATGTCATTTACACACATGCCTGCCTCGTCCCTCTGGAAACACAGAGAAGCCTTTTTCATGAAGATGTATAAACAAATCTCCAAAGTGCTGCTTGAAGATAAACCAACCGCGCACAAAAAGATACTCCAAGCTTTGCCTTATGCCCTTGATTGGTACAACAAATTGCAAGGGAATAATTTGCTTGAGGAACTGTTCATGTGGAAAGAAAATGAATCCATGAAGGGAATCACTTGCTTCCTCAACTCCTACAGGAATGCAACTACTCATGACATGGATAATTACTGCACAGGAAATGGGTACACTTCTGATGACTACCAACTAGTCTTGTGGGTCACCTTCCCAATGTTGCTGCCAAGGATGCAAGAAGAGCTTGAGAAGGCAGGACACCTGAAAATTTTGAAACTTCACAGTATGGCATGATTTATGAAGTGATCTGCATCCAGGAAGGATCAGTTTGCAGCCGTTAATTGTTATTGTGCCTGTCTAGGATAGGTAATATGCAGAGGATGACCGTCTATACTCACACCATTATGTAGAGATATCATCAACTGATTTGTTACATCTCCCCCAAGTGTAGGCTGTGTCAGTGTCAGGAGAGCAGTAGTGTATTTGCTACAACCACACGATCATTTATCTCATGTCTGGAACATCTTTCCACAAGTGTAGGCTGTCCAGTGAGCAGTGTATTTGCTACAAACCACACGATCATTTGTCTCATATTTGGAACATCTTTTTGGTACCCAGTGTATAATTTGAGCGTACTCTTGTAGACAAAGCAAGAAATTTGGAACTTCGGTCTTGTTGAAACAACCTATAAAGTTGTATTTTGCATGATCCGAATTTAGAATTTTGTAATGTCACTTCCAATCTTCTTCCTCTGTGATATGCAAATGTGCACTTCAACTGTGTCTCTATCATTGTATTTTGCGATTGCACAACGAAATATATCAACAAATTAAATAACTCAACGCCATTTCTTCTCTGTAATTGCAGATCCCCATTGATTAATTGCAAAAAAGAAAAAAAAAACAGGCTAGAAACCACCCAGGTGTAAACTACATGCTATTTTTAAAGTTCAGTTTTGAACACGGAGATTCGCCCTATGTCACCATTCCGACATTCCATAGGGCAACAACGCCCATGATCGTCTAGTGTCGCCCGTTCGATGGGCGACATGGTCGTGTCGCCTATTGGATGGACGGCACGAGTATGTCTTGCAAAAGGTTTAATATTTGGTTATTCCTACTAAATTAAGGAAAAACTTATTATAAAAAAACCATATTATGAATGTGTAGTGCATATCTGTGATGCAATTAAATATTAGAGCCTGAAGAATGCAAAGGACTTAAACTTTGGTTGTGCCGTTGTAATTTGTAAAAGTCGAACTTGTTTTCCTTAAGTGTTGTGCAAAGTGAAACAGCTAACATTTGGCATTGTGCAAACTGCAATTTTACTTAAACTTCAAAATGAACTGAACAAACACTAGACGTCTCGCCCGGCCGGTTTGCTCGTTTGAATGGGCCTCAATCCTGGTCCATTCTCATGTGTGGATCGGGATTTCTATTAAGGAATAAGTTCACCGGAGGTCCCTTAACTTAACTGCGAGATTTTTTAAGGTCCCTTAACCACAAAACCAGAAATATATACCCCTAAACTCACACAAACCGTGTATAAAAGGTCCCAAGGCAGTATATATGGATGGTTTTGCTGACGTGGCATCCTAGTCAGCAAAAAAAAATTTAAAAAGGTACATGGTCCCACATGTCAGCTGCACATATTTGTTTCTTCTCTTTTCTTCTACCCTCTTCTCTCTTCTCTTCTTCAGACCAGCGGCGGGCGGAGAGACGATGGCCACGCGCGGATGTGGGCGGCGGGTGGACAGACGGCGCGCTGCGAGCGGAGCGGACGACGGGCGAGCGCCACGGCAGAGCAGCGAAGCGGCGGCGGATCGGAGTAAACGATTTACTTCGATAAAAACAACTTCTCTGGTTACGATCCCACCCCACGTCCCGTCATCCCACTCGTACCGTTATCGGAGTAAACGATTTACTTCGATAATAAAAACAACTTCCCTTTCGATCCCACCCCACGTCCCGCATCGTGCTCCCACCATTATCGGAGTTAATGATTTACTCCGATAAAAACTTCTCTACTTCTGGTATATATTCTATTTTTCCCGTACCCAACCAACCACTCTCGCCCCCACTTCATTTTTTTTTCTTTTTTTTTCCGGATCTGAATCGATCCACCATCCCAGCCCACAGATCGGCGACGCACCATGGAGGAGTACGACGACACCGTGGCGGTTGATGGCGGTGGCCGGCGGCGCTTGAGGCGAAGGCACTGCTTTAGGACTCACCGCCGCAGCATCTGCTTCAGATCGATGCTGAAGAGACGTCTGGCCCATGGCGAACGAGGTGGACATCGTGGGGACGATGAGTTCTCTCAGCAATTCCTAATGAGATTCTAGATTTCTTGCGATAATTGTATATAATCTATAATTAATTAAATTCTTTATCTTTCTTGATTCTATGCAGTCTGACTTCGATTGGGTTGAGCCCTGATCTTGGCGTGCTTCTCTATTCTTCCTTGCATGGTGGAGATCCTGTTTGTGATGGTCAATCGATTTGGTAACATCGGCAAGAAACTGTGATTTGTTTCATCACCTCTGTCGTTGCCCGGTTTATGACAGTGAGGCGATGACAACAGCAATGGCAACCTCCAACTTTGGCTCCGTCGCCGGATCCAACTCCTACCGAGGTCGCAGCGGCCAGACTTGGTGCTGCGTCGGCTCTAGCCTGCATCTCCACCGCTTCCTCTTCTTGCTCTCTCTAGCAGGACAGAAACTCCATTCAGCCGTCACGAGGAACTGGCGATGGCGTGTATTGCTGTGTTTGTGTGTAAAATTTTTACTATGATGTGCATGTAAAATCTTTATTTTTTGTCCCGCGATTTAGGATGGAGTGATTCAATGTATAAGTAAAAAATTTATTCACGTATTATTTGGGGTAAACTAATTAAGCCCCAGTAACTCCCTCCTTATTTATTTTTTCCTTTTTTTTCTTGCTTGATGCACTCACTATAAGAAATCATCAACCAAGGCTAGCAATAATGCAATTACTACAAGTTAATGCACCATCAATTTTCATTTACATCAACAGTAATACGAATACTACAAGATTTGATCAACCAATGTTGTTCATAATCCAACTACTACAAGGACATGCACGCTCAATTTTCATTTATGTCGACAGAAACTCGATTACTACTAGATTTCACCAAGCATGGTTGTCGTTAATCCAATTACTACAGGCACATGCACCATCAATTTTCATTTACATCAACAGTAATACGAATACTACAAGATTTGATCAACCAATGTTGTTCATAATCCAACTACTACAAGGACATGCACGCTCAATTTTCATTTATGTCGACAGAAACTCGATTACTACTAGATTTCACCAAGCATGGTTGTCGTTAATCCAATTACTACAGGCACATGCACCATCAATTTTCATTTACATCAACAGTAATACGAATACTACAAGATTTGATCAACCAATGTTGTTCATAATCCAACTACTACAAGGACATGCACGCTCAATTTTCATTTATGTCGACAGAAACTCGATTACTACTAGATTTCACCAAGCATGGTTGTCGTTAATCCAATTACTACAGGCACATGCACCATCAATTTTCATTTACATCGACAGTAATTCGATTACCAAGATTTGGTCTCAGTTTATTGCACACCATATCGTAACTACCTCGATTGGAAACAGAGATAAACCAGTTACAACGATTATTTTCAACCGACCACTGATTTTACGGATCTGTAATTGATTTATCCCGAATTCAAATAAAACTAATATACACAAATCGAACCTGGGCAACCGAACACCAGTTTTTGCGGACCTGGGTGCGATGTGTGGTGCTCGGAATAATATTCCGCGCTCTAGCGCTCAGAATAATATTCCGCGCGCTACCGTTATTTCTATGCAAATTAACGTGTATCTCGACGGAAACCCTATTCTTTTGGCAAGTGAAATCTTGCTTTGTACAAATCGGTGGGGCCTCATAGAAGTTGCCACACTAACTGAAATGATGATAAAAACTTAAAATTACCACATTAATTAGACAAACAGAATTTCCCACAATAATCTAATTATAAAGAATAAATCATAAAAAATTGTTCATGCCCACATTATAATCTCAATTGTAATATTTTCATTATTTTTACTTTGACTGGTTACTTTTATTTAACGCCGATGAGCCCATGCGATGGATCCGCCAATGATCTCGCATCAAATAAGACCAACCCAAGCGGTGGATCCACCAATGATCCTAGCATCAAACAAAGATGATTAGGAGAGAGTCATTCCAAAATCAAAACAAATACTATATTAGTTTTTTGGAATATCAACATCTTAACTATGTAAAATATAAAACAATATTATTGAGTAACCATAACATTATGAAACCAGCCTAAAAACATTATAAAACCATGTGTTTGACAATATAACAAAAGGACACGAGCCAAAGCCGAGTGGTTCTAACTACTTCTAAGGTCGACATAGGGACTAGAGGGAGGCATTACAAAGTGATGAAAGGGTAGGGCCATTGAGGTCCAGGGATATCTCATGGTCTGATTGGTTCTAATGTGTTCATTTATCACTGTTAGACTATACGGTAGTTAAAATTATATTAGAATATAATTGATTTGTATCATGCTCTTCCTTATCTATAAGAAAGATCCTTCCCTATCTCTAACCTATATATATCATTCCCGAGAGCGAAGGCTCAATACAACAAGTTCAGTTATGCAGTAATATTCTCTCCATGTATTATTGAACAATAACAACTATCAACTACAATCGATCCTATTAGTACAACCATGAGAAAATAGCTGCATGGACTCCTCCATTTTGCATCGCTTCATCTCAACCCCCATACTTAACGTTCGGGAACGAATCATGGAAAGTTTGAGAAGGAGGAAGAGAAAGAAAATTGACAGATATTTGGTGATTTATAAAAAAAATCAATTAATGAAATATGATTTGGTGGTCAAACTATTGAAACTAGACATGCATCAGTGACCACTACTATAGAAAGCGTTTTTGCATACGGGCGGAATCGATCTTCACATGCGGTTGGCCGGCCCGCATGCGCGAAATGGTCTGCAAAGATCACCATTTGTGCATGCGGCCGTCGCAGCCGCATGCGAAGATCGATCTTCGCATGCGGCTGCGACGGCCGCATGCACAAATGGTGATCTTTGCAGACCATTTCGCGCATGCGGGCCGGCCAACCGCATGTGAAGATCGATTCCGCCCGTATGCAAAAACGCTTTCTATAGTAGTGGTCACTGATGCATGTCTAGTTTCAATAGTTTGACCACCAAATCATATTTCATTAATTGATTTTTTTTATAAATCACCAAATATCTGTCAATTTTCTTTCTCTTCCTCCTTCTCAAACTTTCCATGATTCGTTCCCGAACGTTAAGTATGGGGGTTGAGATGAAGCGATGCAAAATGGAGGAGTCCATGCAGCTATTTTCTCATGGTTGTACTAATAGGATCGATTGTAGTTGATAGTTGTTATTGTTCAATAATACATGGAGAGAATATTACTGCATAACTGAACTTGTTGTATTGAGCCTTCGCTCTCGGGAATGATATATATAGGTTAGAGATAGGGAAGGATCTTTCTTATAGATAAGGAAGAGCATGATACAAATCAATTATATTCTAATATAATTTTAACTACCGTATAGTCTAACAGTGATAAATGAACACATTAGAACCAATCAGACCATGAGATATCCCTGGACCTCAATGGCCCTACCCTTTCATCACTTTGTAATGCCTCCCTCTAGTCCCTATGTCGACCTTAGAAGTAGTTAGAACCACTCGGCTTTGGCTCGTGTCCTTTTGTTATATTGTCAAACACATGGTTTTATAATGTTTTTAGGCTGGTTTCATAATGTTATGGTTACTCAATAATATTGTTTTATATTTTACATAGTTAAGATGTTGATATTCCAAAAAACTAATATAGTATTTGTTTTGATTTTGGAATGACTCTCTCCTAATCATCTTTGTTTGATGCTAGGATCATTGGTGGATCCACCGCTTGGGTTGGTCTTATTTGATGCGAGATCATTGGCGGATCCATCGCATGGGCTCATCGGCGTTAAATAAAAGTAACCAGTCAAAGTAAAAATAATGAAAATATTACAATTGAGATTATAATGTGGGCATGAACAATTTTTTATGATTTATTCTTTATAATTAGATTATTGTGGGAAATTCTGTTTGTCTAATTAATGTGGTAATTTTAAGTTTTTATCATCATTTCAGTTAGTGTGGCAACTTCTATGAGGCCCCACCGATTTGTACAAAGCAAGATTTCACTTGCCAAAAGAATAGGGTTTCCGTCGAGATACACGTTAATTTGCATAGAAATAACGGTAGCGCGCGGAATATTATTCTGAGCGCTAGAGCGCGGAATATTATTCCGAGCACCACACATCGCACCCAGGTCCGCAAAAACTGGTGTTCGGTTGCCCAGGTTCGATTTGTGTATATTAGTTTTATTTGAATTCGGGATAAATCAATTACAGATCCGTAAAATCAGTGGTCGGTTGAAAATAATCGTTGTAACTGGTTTATCTCTGTTTCCAATCGAGGTAGTTACGATATGGTGTGCAATAAACTGAGACCAAATCTTGGTAATCGAATTACTGTCGATGTAAATGAAAATTGATGGTGCATGTGCCTGTAGTAATTGGATTAACGACAACCATGCTTGGTGAAATCTAGTAGTAATCGAGTTTCTGTCGACATAAATGAAAATTGAGCGTGCATGTCCTTGTAGTAGTTGGATTATGAACAACATTGGTTGATCAAATCTTGTAGTATTCGTATTACTGTTGATGTAAATGAAAATTGATGGTGCATTAACTTGTAGTAATTGCATTATTGCTAGCCTTGGTTGATGATTTCTTATAGTGAGTGCATCAAGCAAGAAAAAAAAGGAAAAAATAAATAAGGAGGGAGTTACTGGGGCTTAATTAGTTTACCCCAAATAATACGTGAATAAATTTTTTACTTATACATTGAATCACTCCATCCTAAATCGCGGGACAAAAAATAAAGATTTTACATGCACATCATAGTAAAAATTTTACACACAAACACAGCAATACACGCCATCGCCAGTTCCTCGTGACGGCTGAATGGAGTTTCTGTCCTGCTAGAGAGAGCAAGAAGAGGAAGCGGTGGAGATGCAGGCTAGAGCCGACGCAGCACCAAGTCTGGCCGCTGCGACCTCGGTAGGAGTTGGATCCGGCGACGGAGCCAAAGTTGGAGGTTGCCATTGCTGTTGTCATCGCCTCACTGTCATAAACCGGGCAACGACAGAGGTGATGAAACAAATCACAGTTTCTTGCCGATGTTACCAAATCGATTGACCATCACAAACAGGATCTCCACCATGCAAGGAAGAATAGAGAAGCACGCCAAGATCAGGGCTCAACCCAATCGAAGTCAGACTGCATAGAATCAAGAAAGATAAAGAATTTAATTAATTATAGATTATATACAATTATCGCAAGAAATCTAGAATCTCATTAGGAATTGCTGAGAGAACTCATCGTCCCCACGATGTCCACCTCGTTCGCCATGGGCCAGACGTCTCTTCAGCATCGATCTGAAGCAGATGCTGCGGCGGTGAGTCCTAAAGCAGTGCCTTCGCCTCAAGCGCCGCCGGCCACCGCCATCAACCGCCACGGTGTCGTCGTACTCCTCCATGGTGCGTCGCCGATCTGTGGGCTGGGATGGTGGATCGATTCAGATCCGGAAAAAAAAAGAAAAAAAAATGAAGTGGGGGCGAGAGTGGTTGGTTGGGTACGGGAAAAATAGAATATATACCAGAAGTAGAGAAGTTTTTATCGGAGTAAATCATTAACTCCGATAATGGTGGGAGCACGATGCGGGACGTGGGGTGGGATCGAAAGGGAAGTTGTTTTTATTATCGAAGTAAATCGTTTACTCCGATAACGGTACGAGTGGGATGACGGGACGTGGGGTGGGATCGTAACCAGAGAAGTTGTTTTTATCGAAGTAAATCGTTTACTCCGATAACGGTACGAGTGGGATGACGGGACGTGGGGTGGGATCGTAACCAGAGAAGTTGTTTTTATCGAAGTAAATCGTTTACTCCGATAACGGTACGAGTGGGATGACGGGACGTGGGGTGGGATCGTAACCAGAGAAGGCTCGCCCGTCGTCCGCTCCGCCCGCAGCCCGCCGGCTCTCCGCCCGCCGCTGCATTCGCGCGTGCCCGTCGTCACTCCGCCCACCGCTGGCCTGAAGAAGAGAAGAGAGAAGAGAGAAAAGAGAGGAGAGGAGAAGAAAAGAGAAAAAACAAATATGTGCAGCTGACATGTGGGCCCATGTACTTTTTTTAAAAAAATTTTGCTGACTAGGATGCCACGTCAGTGAAACCACCCATATATACTGCATTGGGACCTTTTATGCACGGTTTGTGTGAGTTTAGGGGTATACATTTCTGGTTTTGTAGTTAAGGGACCTAAAAAAATCTCGCTGTTAAGTTGAGGGACCTCCAGTGAACTTATTCCTTCTCTTAAAGGCCGCACTCGTTTTCTTTCGGATTGGGCCGAAAACACGTGTAAAATTAATGTGTTACGGCCTATCCAAGCGAGAATTTGGGTCCAACAGGGAAAACTAATACAAATAAGTTCATTTTCACACCCTTGACTAGTGGTCGAATCTAATTCGCATCCTTAAACCACAATACCGGATATTTTCACCCCCAACTATTAAAACCGGTGCAATTTGACTCCTCTAGTGATTTTGGAGAGCGTTTTCACTGGCGTGGCGCCTACGTGGCGGTATTTACCAGGTCTTCGTTCCACGTGGCGTTGATGTGGTGCTTATGTGGCATTAAAATTTAAAAATATATTTGGGAATTTGTAATTCATAAAAAAATTATTGTGGACCCACTTACATGTAGGCCCCACATGTCATCTCATCTGTCTTCACCCCTTCTTCCTCCTCCCTCTCGCTCTTTCTCCCTTCTCTTTCTTTCTTTCCCGTTTGACCTTGGCGACGGCGGAGTAGCAACAGCACACTTCGTGGTGATGGGGTCCTTCTTCCCCCTTTTTCGGCTACTTCACCGTGTGGGTGAAGATGGATGCGAAGGTGGTAATGGCGATGTGCTCCAGGCGACAGCAAGGGCGATGATGCTCCCAGCTAGGTGGCACTTGATCCACCGCGGACCAAATCCAAGGGCGCCGACTATAGGGATGGTCGATGATGAGCCACTCCCCACCGTCTCAACCGCCGGATGCCGTCACGCCGCTCCCCACCGCCGGATGCCGCCATCTTTGCTCCCCACCACGCCCACGTCTCCGCCGCTCGCCGCCGTCGTGGGGATACATCCCTTTCTTTTGTCTTGTTCTCTTCTGTTCTTCTCTCGTCCTCCTCACTCGCGCACCATGGCGGGGGTAGGGAGGCAGTGGCCGACACGGAATCGCAGGCGGTGCCCGGCTAGGAGCTGCAATGGCGGTAGTAGCAGAAAAGATTGGGGATCCCCCTCCGCGCCCATCTCTGCTTGCCCGCCGCCGTCGCCGCTTCAACGACTTCGCCGCATCTCCACTCCACTTGACGAGAGAGGCAGGGGGGAGAGATAAGGGATAGAGAGGAGGAAGAGGAAGAATGGAAGAAGAGGGCATGACATGCGGGACCCACATGTCAGTGGTTCCGCAATATTTTTTATGTGAATGACAAGTGGGTCCCACACATATTTTTTTTAATTCTAATACCACATAAGCACCACATCAACGCCACGTTGAACAAAGACCCAATCAATACCTTCACGTAGGCGCAACGTCAGTAAAACCGCCCTCCAAAACCACCTAGGGAGTTGAATTGCACCGGTTTTAATAATTAGGGGATGAAGATATCTGGTATTGTGGTTTAAGGGTATGAATTAGATTCGACCACTATTTAAGGGAGTCAAAGTGAACTTATTCGAAACTAATATATGCATGTAATTTACACATGTTTTGGGTCATTTATAGGCCTTCCAAGCAGGCTCACGTTAATTAAACAAGAGACGGTTGTGTTAGGAATAAGTTCACTTCGATTTTTCTCAAATAGTCCAATTTTATTCGTATCTCTCAATCATAATACCAAATATCATTAATTCTCAACTATTAAAATCAGTGTAATTTGACTCTTAAGACAATATTGACAGTAGTATTCGCTGACGTGGTGTCCAAGTGGTATCCTAGTCATAAAAAAAATAAAAAATAAAGTAAGGCCCACATGTCATACACACCTCTCTCTCCCCTTCTCTACCCTACTCTCTCTGCCAAGTTTTCTTGCCAGCTGGCCGTGTAGTCCCTCATCATCTCCACAAAACAGTAGCGATGGCGTGACAGCGAGGAGGAACAACCCATTGCAGGCGGCGAGCACGGAGGAGGCCTAGCACTCGGTGCAGTGCAGTCGGGATCACGAGGAGAGAGGGGGTTCTCCATATTGAGAAAAAAAAATGCACATTTAATGAATGGATACCATTTTTTTTCTAACTGAGTATTTGAAAAGTCCACTACTACAAAAATCGTTTTTCTGTACGAGGGGGTCGGTAGGTTCCATGCGGGCCGCTTGTGGTGGCGCCTGCAAAAACCACCCCCCCGGGGGCGGGTTGATTAGCCGCATGCGATGATCGGCCATATATGCTCCTCTAGGCCCGAGCTTGACCATTGAGCTTCAATTAATCTATTGTAATTGAGCTTGGATGAAGTTAAGCTTGACTCTACTGATGTGTCACTCTAGTTGATCGGTATTGATCATAGACCTACTTTTTAATTGGAAGCAAATAAGGAAAAATGTCTTCCACACCACCAGTAGTTCAATAAAAAATACCACCTTCAATTGTTGCGATAAATCTAGCTTAAAGTACTCTCTCCATCACTTCTATAGCTGTTTTCTTTGAGGCCAATTCCTGTCTGACCTCCTCCAAGAACATGTCCAGCCAAACGTGCTTTATGTACTTGCACTAAAAGGACAGATGGCCACCATCCTCATCCATTATTCTGCGTATAAAACACTGAGTATCAACGTTTAATTCCCCTTCTCTTCAGATTGCAACACAAAGCTAGCGAGTTGTGAGCCAACCTACAAACAAAATGTTTAATTCTGTTTGGACACTTCATCTTCCAAATCCTCTCCCATGCTTCTTCAGAAGACAATGCATATGCTTGTTGAGGCTGCCACTCTATGACTTGTGCGCATGGCTCTCATCACACAACACTCTATAGGCCGATCTCACCAAGAATGAGCCTCTTTTCCTTGTAATGCCATGTAGGGCTGACAAAAAAAAAAAAATCTCGAGGTTTGCAAGCTGTTCGAATTCGGCTTGTCGTAGGCTCAGCTCGAGCCCGATTCGAACTTTCAACGACAAAGAGCCAAGCTCGAGCCTGCACTGAGTGTCCACGAACTTTCGGTGCTATGTGGCAAATTGTGTAAGGCAGAGAAAACTTCAGCACACAAACAGGTACAAATACGGGGATAACGGATCAACTTGTCTGAATCCTCGCTCAGGGGTTTTTAGTTATTCTTGTTTGAAGGGGTCTGGAAAGACTAAAAAACTTGTTCTCTGTGATTCGTTAGCTAATTAAGGCCGATCGATCAGTGAAACCCGAGGCCTGAGCTTGGAATTCGGAAGTGGAATGGCACTCCGGATCATGTGATTACAGTATTTTGCCACTAATAACTTCATCATGTTTCTGAAGAAACACTATTTACTTTTGGTCAAAAGAATAATGCTCCCTCCGTCCTTCAACAATATTTACCTCTCATCGTATTTCCTTAATTCTATTTTCTAACAACTGCGAATGGCAAACTGGTAAAAAAAATTAACTTAATTATTGCCCTGTTCTACATGCTATCTATGGTGAAAACCGTAATTTTGATATTTTAACCCTTTTAACAAACTTATTCTATAAGTGAACCTTTAAAAAACTATAAATAAAAATAGACCTTCACCTCAGCGCCGTGGGCTTTGGCGTTAAGGCCCAACATCATAACGTCGGGCCCATTGGCGCTGGGCCCATTGGCGCTGAGGCAATGATGAAAAATGTAATGGACCTAGAAGCATGTGATGTGTTGTAGTGGTGAATGGTGTTTCGATGGATCCTAGCGATCAGGGTTCAAACCCCAGTCAAATATATTTCTTTTTTTTTCTTCCGTGCGAAAAAAGCCGCAACGCTGATAGTGATAAAAAAAGAATATATTTCTTTAAGAAAGTGTAAAGGGGATTTGAACCCACCACCTTTGATTGTAAGCAAGTAACTCACCACTAGGCTACTCAATTCAATTCACTAAGATACAGATCATTGTGTTATTACTGTATATAACTCAACGCCAAACTGTATGGCGCTAAGCATATAATCTTAACGCCAAGGCCCATGGCGCTGAGGTAGAAGTCTACTTTTGGTTATAGTTTTTTTTGTCAAGGATTATTTATAAAATATGTTTCGTGAAAGTATCAAAATTTCGGGAAAATGTCTATTATTCAAAAAACGGAAAGAATATACATAAGTAACTCTTTAATAGGATTCGACGGGTTCAAGGTGCTCAAGCTCAACTATACAAGCGGAAGTGTGGCGGCTATATATATCGGTTATCTCCATCTGCTACAGCGACCAAACGCAGTATGCCATGGTCATCTTCCTCCCGGACGCGCGCGATGGGCTGCGCGGCCTCGTGGAGAAGATCGCGTCGCGGCCGGGGTTCCAGCACGAGCACCAGCTGCCGGCGAGAGAGGTGCCCGTTGACGGGTTCCGGGCAGGGCTTAAAATTTCGGTTCAAAATTTCTAAAATTTTATTAATTTTGCCCCCAACCAGCATACTTAAATCTCACCCGAAATTTTGTTTTTTTTAATTTTTATGAATTTGGTCAAATTTTATTCAAATTCAGTCAATTTTTTAAATAATTTCGGCCAGAAATTTCTGAAATTACCAAAAGCGGCTGCGCGCCGGCTACGCGCCGCCGCACTGGGTGCAGCCCGGGCAGGGCGACCGGTGGGACCAGGGGTACGACGTGACGGCGAGGTTCCTCGACTACTGCGACTCGCCGGCGGTGGTGCAGGGGTTCGTGGCGCAGCTCAACGGCAAGATGAAGGACGGGTACAGCGACGACTTCTTCGTCCAGATCTCCGGCAAGACCGTCGACCAGCTCTGGCAAGATTACAAGGCCAAGTACGGCGGCTAGCTGACGTCAGCTCCGGCGAGGTGGCCAATATGTATACTGTAGTACTATTAGTACTGTAGTTAGTAGTATAAGATATGTGGACAATAAGGCAATAAATAAAGCCATGCTTTGATGTCTGAAACTTTACTGAAAATTCAACGAAATACTACTACGTGGTCTTTCTTATACTCGGATGTGAATTTTCGATTTTCGTTGGTTGCATGTCATCTAAATAGTTATAAAAAATTGATAAAATTGATAATATAGATTAATATAAAATATATCACTCCATAAACATACAAGTTAAAATTTAACTTATACTAGTTGTAATAAAAATAACAAATATAGCTGCGAAGTACAATAACTATTTTCAATTTATTTTATTCTTTTTGTTGCAACTTATAAATGTTGAATTTGGTCTTGCATATTTGTGGAGTGATATATTTCATATTAATCTATATTGTCAATTTTTTTATAACTATTTAGATGACATGCAAATAACGAGGGAACATATCCTCGAGAGATGAAAATCCAAATCCTAACTATATATGGTGTCCTACTTTTCTCGCTTCATTTCAGTGGTTTTTTTTTTTTAAGAACCATTTCAGTGGTTAAACTTGCGTAAAACTACCGTCTATACAATGGTTAAACAACGTAATTTCTTCACTGAAGTAGAGACATCGATTTCTTTCCTAAAACAGTTATTATTGATTTCACTGAAACAATTATTATTTTACCTAGATAAGTAATTATTCAATTTTTTTTACCAGACATCAATTTTTTATTGATTTTTCTCGTCAATACGAAAATAATTATTTTACCGAGACGAGTAACTATTTTACTCACCATTCAATATGGCCATGTGGGCACTAAAATAGTAGATGAGTCAATAATTTTTTTTTCACTCTAGACAGGAGTGGTGGGAAGTAAACAGGGGATGCGGGAGGGGAGAGAAGCTGAAAATAAGGAGAGAAAAAAGGAAATCAGGAGAGGAAGCGCTCAGAGACACGCTACTACCTTCGTATAATATAATTATTATGTGATATTTTATTGTAAAATTTTCATTGGAATGAATACAACAGTATATTTGGATCACAAATAAGATTTGACATAGGTGCTCGTATTTAATACTAATTATTATTTCAGTGAGAGACGACAATGCTATATACCAGTCGGCAGTGAGGCGTCCGTGGTAACTTTATCAATCTCAAGAGGGCTAATTATTCATTCAGTGATAGACGGCGTACCCGTCGACAATGAGACGTATGTGGTAACTTCATCAATATTAAGGTATGCTGACGCAGTCTTTCGGATGTGAGATATGTCCATGCAGTTTTTTAGAGGTGCTTATAGGTGTAGTGTGGGCCCATCAACAACGAGATGTTCATGGTGACTTTGTCTATCTCAAGATATGCATGGCGTAATTTAAAAGAAAGTTTTATAAAAAGACAAAAAAAAGGTATGCATGAGGTATCTATGGTGACTTTATCAATTTCAAGATATGTTGGCCCGGTATTCCGAATGTGAGATATGCCAGCCCAATCTTCCATATGTGCTTGTTGGGGTAGTGTGGACCCATCAACAGCAAAGACGTTTATGGTGATTTCGTCAATTTCAAGATATGCATGACGTAATTTAAAAGAAAATTTTATAATATGACAAAAAAAGATATACATGACGTAGCAAAAATAGATATTTAGCTTATTATCGTACTCTTGTTGTTAATTAGTGCCACTTCTCTTGTATGGCTACTGATCAAGCGGACCATTTTGTGTGTACCCGATAAATCATGTATGGCTACGGAGTATGCATGCATGATTTAGATTTTTCCAGAGCAATTACGATGATCAAAGTTAGCTTCTACTCCCTCCGTATTTTAATGCATGACGCCGTTGATTTTTTAACAAATGTTTGACTATTCGTTTTATTCAAAAAATTTATGTAATTATAATTTATTTTATTGTGACTTGATTTATCATCAAATGTTCTTTAAGCATGACATAAGTATTTTTATATTTGCATAAAAATTTTGAATAAGACGAGTGCTCAAACGTTAGTTAAAAAGTCAACGGCGTCATAAATTAAAATACGGAGGGAGTATTTACTATAGGAATTCTAAAACGATATTGTACTGTGATCGAGGGAATACTAATTAACATTGGCTCCGGTACTCATGTACCACAAAACTAAGTGTAAACTTAACTAACACATCGAGAAGTAAATATCTCATCAAATTATTCAGCATATGAAAATCTTTTAATTATTGATACATAAATTTGTCATTTTTTTTCTCAATTTACACAGTTTATGAACACGACTTCCGGTAGAATGATGATAACATATCAGCCACTTGCACTGTACTTTTAGAAAGAAAAAAATGTGTAGAATTTAAAGACAATGGATATATAGAAATCCAGTCTCTCAAATGGATATACACAGCCACGTAGAACAATATCTTCACTCATCAGGGGATTGAATTAAATCCATCGCCGTAATCACGAAGATACAATCAAATCGCTAATTTTGGGATAATCTGATATATATTGCCCATATTTACATATATATATATATGTTCCTCCAAAATGATCTATATATATAGTGACATTCTCTACACTAGTTCTTCACACAAAAGAGAGTGAAGCAAACGCATCAAATCACTAGCTCACCACCATGACGACCAAGGCCACCACCCTTCTCCTCCTCCTCGCCGCCGCCGCCGCGGCGCTCCTCTGCCACGTCCACGTCGCCGTCGCCGTCGCCGCCGCCGACCCGGAGCCGTGCGACCCGTCGGATATCACCATCGCGACGGTGAAGACCGGGCGGGTCGTCGGCGGCCTGCCGGAGTTCCAGGTGACGATCGGCAACGAGTGCTCGTGCCCGGAGGGGGACGTCGTGCTGTCCTGCCTCGACGGCGTGCCCGCCGGCGTCGACCGGAGCAAGATCCACGCCGCCGGCAGCGACGGGCTCTGCCTCGTCAACGACGGCCTGCAGATCGTGAAGGGGTCGCCGGTGGTGTTCACGTACGCCGCCAGCGCGCCCATCAGCCTCGCCTTCAACGCCGCCTTGCCGCGGTGCCAACCTTGAGTTTGGCTGTAGGCCTACCATTGTTTGCACCATCTTCCATCTAAACGTTCTTCTTTTTATATATCTGGATGCGTGCTGATTATTGTTAATTCTCTCTGGTCACAAATACTTGCATCGGACACATGAAAGCAGTAAGTTTTACTTAAGATCACATCCTACATATTCGTAGTATTGGGATATTTTTTATCCAACTAAAACTCCAAAACATTTTTGCATACTATGATGCGTCGATTAAGGTCGGCCCAACAATTTGTTGGGCCAAAGCAGGCTGGTGCTGCTGTGACCCAAGCTAAACTAATGGACGAAGCTAAAATTGTGATCATGGAGCGTCCAAATTTAGTGCTTGTTGGTCGCCAAAAGAAAAAAAACAGACATCAGTACAGTTTCTATCTCTTCCCATCGCCAACAAAAGTAGTGTTCGAATCTTCTAAAGATGAAGACGAAGATTAAGTGTTTCACGTAAAATGAAATTGTAATAACGTGTGATTTATTAAGTTTTAATTATTACAATTTTAAAAAATAGATTAATCTGATATTTTAGAACAACTTTCATATAGAAAGTTTTCTCACGAAACGCACCGTTTAGCGATTTGAAAAGCGTGTCACTTTAATCAAAAATTAATCCACCCTTCTAATTAGATTCGAACGGGGCAAGTTGCACGCAGCTGCGACTGTGTTGAGCAGCGCGCTAGTGCTAGTGGACCAATTCAAATTGCTATGGATTATGTCACTGTAGCTTCATTTAGATTGAAGGAATTAATCATAGGACATATGCTTAAAACTTTTGGCCTCCACATTTTTTTTTCAAATAAGACGTTCATGTTTGTATTTTCCATGTAGCAAAAATTAATTAATTTTCGTATGAATGAGTTTAATTTTTGCAGGAGTCTGAAAAATACCTTCTAAAAAGAAATGACTATGTTGATGTGGAACATTTTTTAGTGGTGCATAACGTACTCGTCGATATTGAGACGCCTATAGTAAATTAAAATTAAGATTTGTGTTTATAAAGATAAGTATTATATTTTTTTCGTGTATAATTTGAAGAATGAGAGATAATCAATTGACCACACTGGAAATGTGGTAAATCTAAAATGTTCGCTTGAATTTTGAGTTCAGAATATAATATTCCATTCTCTTTTACATTCCCCATTCTAAGATATAACAATCTGCTATATTTTTAAAAGATGCGAGTAATAAATTGCTAAACCAGTCGACAGAAAACATTCCTCCAAATCTTGCAAATTTTGGTTCACTAGATGCGCTTCGTGATTCGTGCATCAACTTCTTCTCCTCCAACTCCCCTTCTTCTCCGGCGCCGGGGACACCTCCAACTCCGGCAGGGAGCCGACGAGTTAGGGTCCCGGGGTGGGGTAGGGGTGGGAGAGGGAGGGGGAAGAGTGGGGAGTTCGCCGCCTTAAGAGTGATTGCCGTGGGAGGCGGCAGCCCGGCGGTGGGCGGCGGATCG
>CM020188.1:9913552-9925419 GCA_009805545.1 Oryza longistaminata | reverse complement strand
GGGGGATCGGGCGGTGGCAGGATGGGCGCGCGAGGGGAGCGGTAGCGGCGGAATGCGCGAGGGGGAGGGGGATCGGGAGGAAAAGTTAGGGTTAGGGCTGTGCACGAATCTCAAAGCATATCCAACGGTCCAAAATTAGAAAGATAGAATGTGGGATTTTCTATCAACGGATGTATAGACAGAATATTCTAGGAGTAATAGCAAAACATTGGGAGTATTTCAGTCAATTTGTTTTAGTTCATAAATTTGGGAAAATATCTAGGCTGGCTGCACCAGACCAAGGCCTGCGCCTCTCCCATCGCCGCCGCCCGCCGGCCGCACACCACGCTGATATTCCCGTGCGCCGCCGCGATGCGCAACGGCAGGCCCTCTCCCAGTCGCAGGCCACAGCCGCAAGGCAAGCCCCAGATCGGGTGTGGCATCCCCCCACGTCGTCGCGGTAACCTTCTCTTCACCTGCGATCGGCCAACGGCGCCGTCCCCGCCTGCACCGGCGAGCGGCGAGCGGCGACCGTAGCCTGGGCCCTGAGGAGATGAGGGTGAGGCTCCACCGCCACTGGATCTGATCTGCCACCTTCCACCTGCGAGCGGTTTAGTGGATGTTGTCAAAATCAATTCACCGAAGGTTCGTTTTTTTTTTATTGATGATTTGCCGGTAGCGTATAGTCCCTATGTTAATCTGTTTCCCAGCATGCTTATAGGAACAATTGCTAAATTGAACAAAGGTAATAGGAACACCAAAACAATAACTGGGTATAGGTAAACTAGAAAATTGCCAAATTGGATCTATTTCTTGAAAGGAAAAAAAGGGAAAGTAACTTGAACCTATATTTTCAACCAGCAAAATGAGTAGCATTAATTTATTGTTAGCATCATAGTAATCCCCTCTAGATTCACATGGAAAATGCGAACATAAGCAGCATCTGGATATTTGTGAAGATGGAAAAATGACCTGAATAAAACAAGCAAACAAATATGCAAAAGTCCTAGAATAAGAAAGAAACATGATATTGATATGTAATAGGAACTATATATCATAAGTTTCCATGACCTTTCATTTTAACATTTTGCTACATGGGTCTCACTCCACAACATCAACCAACCAGTTTCTGCCTCAAGGATTTAGATTCTTACCTAAAGAAGAATCTACAAACCATTGCCAGCATTTGGCACCTCAGTTAAACGCCAGAGCAGCATCTTAAACTCTTTTTTGTTTCAACAGACTCGTTATAATATGATTGGATAGCATGGAATTTCCGTTTTTTTATCACCGCAGGGCATCCTGTCTCAGGTACTGGTCTTTCTGTTGCAGCATACTTCGCTGTGGACTGAGCATCGGTTGGATCAACCCTCTTGCGGAACAGAACCTTGGGTCTATTTGGGTGCTTCTTAGCTTCATTTTCCCAAATTTCTATTGTTTCTATATTGACCATAGAATCAAGAGCAACTTCCTCAAGGTAATCATGGTACTCAATCTTGATTTCAGAAAGACCAACTAGATCCTTGCAGAGCAATTGGAGTGACAGGAGATGTGGCAAAGCTCCTTTTTCAACTGTAGGGAGATTGGGATTTTGCACCACAAGGCATAAGCGTCGCATACGTGGGAAGTCACCATTTTTTATGATAAAGCCCTGAAGGTCAGATTCAACCAGTTTCAGATAAAGCAAGTGGTGCAATGTGCAAACGTTTGATAGATCCTCCTTATTCAGATTTGTTGATGAAAGGCACAGCTCTGTGAGACCACACAGCGATGTGATGAACTGTGGAAACCGGCTCAACTCGCCCTGCAGTTTCAAGGAGCTGAGATAACCATACGACTTCTCCAGACAACACAGTAGACGGTTAGGAAATTTTCTGGATCGAAGTGACAGAGAATGAGCACCAGTAGTGTCCATGCCAGCCTGAGTAAACTTCTGAATAGCCGCTGAAATTAAGCTGATACTGCTATTACGTTCAGCTGCGGGCTCGCACCATATCTTGACCTTTCTTAGTTTATTCATATGAACCATCAGGCGAGGAAACAAAGAGTTCTTGTCTACAACAAAACCTGCTAGAGTTTGCAATTTACTTTTATCTGATAATATCTTCTCTATTTTATTCGTTTCAAGGACCCAAAGGCCCCTTGCTTCCCTAATCTTAATCTTTCCAAACAGGTGAGCTAGATGTGGCATTATAATGATTTCCACAGGCAATGTGTTTATCCTTGTCTTCCTCAGGTCGAGTGTCTGTAAGCAATGCAGCCCTTTATTGATTTTTCTCGGAATATATGTAATGGTGCTCCCAAGGCCAAGGTATTTTAGATGCAACAGCTTGTATATGTACTTGACATGATCGTCCTTGAGATCATCACATTCTTCTAGATCCAAGACCCTCAACAGCTCACACTTGGCATAATCTAAAGCAAATTCCCCTGCATTTCCAAAGATCGTCAGAGACCTGGCACGAGGTTGCTTACCCTTTGGATTAGTTCCACAATCCATGTATGATTGATTTCCACTTGTAAGGCTCTGGGTTAAGAAGAGGTGGCGGCATTTGCTTCGATCTGGGTCATGGAGGGATGCAATGAAATTATCACACCTGGACTTGTGCAGCATGAATTCGTGCATGATACCGTGAGCCCTGCAGTTCTTCGCCCTTCCATTGTTGGTAACATCCATCGACCTGATGATATTTCGGTCCATTAGCTCCTCCAAGTTTGCATCTGCAACCTCCAGTGAACTGCGAGGATATTGGCATTGTACATAGCCTTCAGCTAACCATCGCCTGATCAGACTGCTCCTTCTGATGGAACAGCCATTGGGGAACACAGTCGTGTACAGTAAGCAGGTCTTGAGGGGATGGCCAGGCAGAGTGTTGTAGTTGTTCGCAAGAACTTGTCGCAGTTCTGCAAAGGCGTGCTCCTTCTCAATGTGATGACCTAGGTTGCAGCAGACTTGATTTCGGTAACATTCAGTGATCCTTTCTCGCCATAGAAAGTTTCCCACACTAACCAGAGCAAGCGGGAGGCCGTCGCATTTCTCCAGAATCGATGGCAAGTCCAACTCCAACTCAGGAGAGTATTCCTTTAGGACAGATTGCAGCAAATCCTTGGAATGGTTCACATTCAGAGTTCTCATATTGTACACAGAACCGGTACCATGGCTGCAGGCATTTGCAACTGGTTTAATAGTCGTTGTCACTAGTACTCTGCTTCTTGTTTCTGTAGGGAAGGTTGATTTTATACAGTTCCACTGCTTCTCCTCAATATCATCAAACACGAGAAGGTACCTAGCAGGTATAATGGAAATACAGAAGTGAATTTAATTCATTGGGAGAAATAACGGTTGTCAAGAGCATTTTTCAGGACAAGCAAACTAGCTAATTGTTGTTAATGATCCAAAATAAGCCTTTTTTGTGTCGGACAAAGTGTGAAGCAGTCAATAACTTAAGTTTTAACAGGTAAGTTGTACTTGTACATGCAGTTCAGATAGTTCGCTATATACGGTGAATCCAATTTCAAAGAAGAAGAAAAAAGTGTAACTGTAAATGCGAACACATGCTACGAAATTGTAAGATAGAACTGATTTCATCTGAAGGAAATTAAATTGCTGGGAAATGAGCTGAAGCAGAGAATTTCTCACCTCTTAGCATTCAGGTGTTGCCTGATATCAGCTTGGACTTGGGACTGTAGCTGGAATCTTTGCTCATCATCCTGAGGAATTTGATTGAATCTTTGGTCATCTTCCTGACGAATTTGGCCGAGTAACGCCGACAGGAGCCCCATGGTATCATCTCTGTGCTTGGACGCCACGACCCAGGCGCGGCCGTCGAACTGGCCGGCGATGTCGGGGCAGTCGTACACTGCCCTCGCGAGCGTCGTCTTCCCCGAGCCTCCGAATCCCACGATGGAGATCACGCGCATCCGCTCCGGCCGGCCCTCCACGTCCTCGAGCAGGAGCAGGTCAAGAAGCTCTTGCCTGGGCACGTTGATGCCCACAAGGCCACAGCTCTGGGCCATGTAATCCGTCGTATTTGCTGAGCCTGAGCTTGATCCGCCAGCTGCGGCGGCGGAGCCGGCGACGCCGTTGACGCCGTAGTTAGCCCTCCGCTCGTGCGCCTCCTCCAGCCGCGACTTGAGCCTCTCGACCTCGCCGGCGAACCGAGAGTCCGCCGCGAGGCGGCGGAGGAACGACGAATCGCGCTCGCACGCGGCGCAGGGCAGGAAGCGGTCGAGGCAGTCCTCGATGTCGTGCGCCAGATCCCGAAGCTCGTCGATGCATGTGGCCTGCACGGCGCTGATCGGCGGATCCTCCCCATTCCGATCCCGCGGGAGCTGGTCGTGCAGGAAGCCATGGATCACGCGGAGCTCCCGCTTGATGAAGCCGATGCTGTCCTCCAGGCCCCTCCACTGCTCGTACTTCTTCTCCAGTAGCGCGAAGAGCTTCCCCACGACGATATTAGTGACAGAGCTCAGGGTCTCCATGTCTGCCTCTCAGAGCTGCACTCGCATCATCGCCGATCGAGTCGCACCTTTATCTTTCAAAGATTAATAGCAAGTCACGCGGATTTCAAAGATTGATAGTACGTATATCGCTTGAAGCCTTCAACCTCAATCAATTCTACGCTATAGAATAGTAATATCATCCTACCATAACAATTCAATCGTATGACGTATATTATGCCACCTATAACAATATACTACTTCCTCCGTATTTTAATGTATAACGCCGTTGACTTTTTAACCAACGTTTGACCTTTCGTCTTATTCAAAAAATTTATGTAATTATCATTTATTTTATTGTAACTTGATTTATCATCAAATGTTCTTTAAGCATGACATAAGTATTTTTGTATTTGTATAAAAATTTTGAATAAGACGAATGGTCAAACGTTGGTTAAAAAGTCAATAGCGTCGTACATTAAAATACGGAGGGAGTAGTAATTACAATGGTTGGATGGATTAGGAAACAGAAAATCTACTGCACGGTGTCCTGTCACAACGTGATAAACTGGATAAGATCTCCTCTGCCTTATCTCCTTCCCTTCCTCTCCACAAACTCACTGTCTCTCTCTGGATAAGGCCAAGAAGGCTGAGAAGAAGCCGGCCAGGAGGAAGGGATCGTCGTCGTCGTCTTCGGCGGCCGAGGACGACGACGACGGCACGGCGTCGGTGAGGTCAGGGGGGGCGTCGGGGGTGATCTCGCTGCGCCTCCTCGACGCCGTCCTCCACCCACTGCGGCACCGCTTCTTCCACTGGCACTCCCCGTCGCTGCTGGCACCGAGGCCTCTCCCCTCCTCCCTCGCACTCCTCGCCAAGGTCTCCGTCACCCTCGCGAGCCACTGGCGCCATCGTCCTTGCCTGGTGCTCCCGCCGCCTCCTTGCCGGTGAGCGCAGGTGGCTCCTCCTCCGCCGCCGCAGAAGAAGAAGAAGCCGGCGGTCCCGGTGCCTCTGTCGCCGCAACACCGGTGACAACCTTCTCTAGAACCTCTACCTCCTCTCTTCCACCATCAACTTCAAGATAAAGTTGCTGCAGCGCATGTTCCTAGAGATGGTCGCCGCTGACTTCCGGCCGGACCTCACCATCTTATGCGTCTATGCCATGGCCTTCTCTATTAGGTATTAATCGCGATACCTCAGTATCAAGCCTGGTACCTAGGTACCAAAGTCTGTGATACCTAGGTACCAGCCGGTACCAAGGTACTAGGTACTACCAGTCGGTACCAAATGTACCAGGTACCAGGTACCGGCTGCCAGGGGAAATGCACGTGGAAGCTAACGAAAAGAAAGGGGAGGAGTCACTTAAAATATCCCATTCTAACGGGATCACGTTCTGTAGTCTTCCTCTCTACTATGCCAAAGAGAAGGTGTTGCGGGTTATCATTGTCCAGCTGGTCACACCTAGCATAGTAGCAGCTCTGACTTAGCCACCAACCAATCGCCAGTACTCGGCAGAAGCCATCAACAGAATTCCACCTCCAACCCAACGTCGTGCTTCTAGAACATGGCAATAAAGTGTAATCGTTGGCATATCTAGCCAACCAACTCCGAGTCCACCCCAACAAATAGATGTACAACCACGTGGCAAACCCTCCAAAACCGTCATCTTGCCCATATAAGCATGAACCCATCATAGCATACCTTACCGCCACAAGCTTCTTAAAAGCACTTATGATGCCACAAGCTTCTTAAAAGCACTTTTGATGCCATAGACCGTCCGATCTCACTGTGCAAAACACCTCTCAGCCAAAAGCCACATCCTCCTTCCTTACCAAGGAACTCCCCGCCATTGTTGTTTAGAAGCAAGCAAGCCATTAGATCTGGTAGAGTTGTACTGAGAAGGTAGAGGCCAAACCCACTAAAAGGGGGCATTCTCGGCTTCATCCAAGTCACCACGACACTGATGCTCACCTTGTCAGCTTGTCGTCACCGGACAGGCTGCCTTACAACCAATCGGCCTTAACCCAAGCGGCCATATGCGCTAGCGCCTCACTTCTGCGACGACACCACAGTGCTGCTCTGATGTCACCATCACTGCACAATGTCATCGCCAGATCCGACTAGGCTACAACAAAGACAACACCACAACTGCATAACTTTGCCACAATTGTTGCATCAGGAGGCGTTGCACAGTGTGCTGGCCAATGCACGCCACCTACATTGGCTGGCTACTTTCATCACCTACACTAGCCACGCTAGTGCCACCCTCAAGCAAGGCATCGCCAACTGCCAGTCGCTTGACGTGACCATTGCTAGCCCACCGTGCCGTCGGGCCCATGGACCGTCGGGGTGCCATGCCCATCAGATTACCATGTCAACGAGCTATTGCCGGCCCATCCGCCTATAGCCATGCAAGGGTATGCGACATTGCCACCACGTAGATGCCTTGCCACCTCAAGATCCGGCTAATCGGGTCACGGGTTATCCGGATCTAGCCTTCCTTGCCATTGCCGGCGGCATCATGCGACGCCCTTGACCACGACCTATGAGCTTCGAGCGACCACCCCCACCTTTCTAGTCGCTTTCATCTTCAATTGGGCTTGGCTGATTGGGTCCAACATCCTCGATTGGGCCCACGTTTGAGGGCCAAGCGGAGGAGAGAGAGAGCAAAGCCTCACTACCCACTTTCTTGTCTCCGAACGGTTTCCGGCATTCGGCTCCGTAGTCCGGTGACGGAGAGGGAGGATACAACGAAGACCGAAGACGTTTGACTTAAGATAAATAAATCTAAATTAACTTATACTCCACAGAGAGGGAGTAATATGGAATATAATATGAAACCGGTTTGGCCGGCGGAAGGCGGAAGGCTGCGGCCGGGCGGCAGGCAGAAGATGGCGGCTTGGGCGGCGGCGGGCGGCAAGGCGCAGATTTGTTTTGTTTTGTTTTCTTTTTTTTTTAGAATTTGTGATCCGGATCTGAGATGTATTTGATTTATGTGTGATGTGAATATGTGATGTATTTGTGATGAATTTTGTAGAAGTTGTGATGTATTTTTTTTAAAAGATTTTGTGATGTATTTCGAGATGATCGATTCGAGGATTTGGAGGTGATAATTGATTTAGGAGTTTGGGGATGGGGATGGAGTGAAATCAATATATTAAAAAAGAAAAGAAAATAATAAAGGAGCAACTGGGATCAGCCTGGCTCTATCTTTAGTTACCAATCGGAACTAAAAAGGTCTACCGATTGGTAACTAAAAATGGATTTTTACTCCCGGTTATTTTACCCGGGACTAAAAATATCTTTAGTCCCGGATTCGTACTCCTGGTTGAAAAAATAGGACTAAATAGGGGTTATAAACCGGGAGTAAAAACTACTTCTCCACCAATGATCGGTCCCTAGCGTTTCCGTATAACTATACATACATATCCAGTTGCCCATATTATGCGTACATGCAAGGATACGCTTTTAAAAATATTTTTACGAAAATATCCCGATCGATTTATGTTTGTTTGAGTGCAACGGTGCATGTCAGAGCACACTCGTGAATATGCACATGTTCAGTAACGCGTGCACATACGTCTTACGTATAATTAAAAAAATGGTACATATTTAGAGCAAGTTCAATAGTATACACAACTACTAGCTCCAATTTATCTATAGTCAATGTAATAGTTACATACTACACTATTAATACCTAGTCCTATCTGTCACAGACACATTGCGTCTTGGAGTCCGTGCTACAGCTGGCTACAAATCTGTAGCCCGCTGCTCTTCTCTCTCCTGATTTATCTTCTTAAAATATGTTTGCAGCTGGCTTATAGCCTGCTATTGTACCTGCTCTTAGGTGCTTTCCAGTTGTTAATCGTAAAAAGACGAAATTATTCTATATTCAGAAGAAGACGAAGACTTGATTGGATCAAAGTCAAGTTGCTCTTCAATTGAACACGAACTATAATTAAGCAGGCAAGTTGTCGGAGTAGATAAGATCGATGATAAATATGCGTTCTATACGGCAACTTCAACGCTCACTCAGCTTTTTTTAAAAACAAAGTTTAATTAGTGATAAGGTAGAAGATCAAACTGAACCTCACGGGAAAAAAAATCGTGGAAAAACAAGCTCACGGGCGCTAGATTGCAACCACGTCTGGTGCGGTAAGAGTTTAATGGTATGTTATAATACGGTTAAATGCTTTGATCGAGGAGAGAAGACAGGAGCTAGAGGAGAAGCGGTCTATAAATTTACAGCCGATTTTGATATAAGAACTAAGAAACTATGTGAGAGAAATAAGTGGGCTCTGTATTAATTATAAAGAGCTAACTATTACACCATATGGGTAGGCTGAGAGAAAACTAAAAACATCTTATAGCTAATAGGTCGGCTTTATTATTAGCCTTGCTCTAATGCGATGCAGCCTGGTGATGTGGCACGACACTCCCACGCTCACGGCTCACCGTTAAGAGGAGACAAACCCCACAAGAAGAACAGGCAGCGAGTGTGAGCACGCACGCGACAGAAGGCAAAAGTGAGAGGGGAGATATAGTGCGAGAAATAGAGCAAGAGGCAGAGACGGACTTGGCCGAAAGGCCCCTTTGTGTGCCTGATATAACTGGTTTTCCTGTGAGCCAACTGTAAAGTTTTTTTATACCGTTTCTAACTAGGTGCACTAGCTAGGATTGATTTTAATTATGTGCTGTGTGTTAGCAAGTCTAAGAGAATGTATAAAGGTATAGTATGATATAAGCTTTTAAATACATATCACTAACAGACTATTTTCAAATATCAATATCCTTCTCTGTAAAATGTGGCTTAAAAGAAACGATCTACTTTGGCAGAGGTTATGAGTAAGATATCGTTGAATATTTCATTTCGACGGTTAATTATAGGACCTAAGTTAGTTGAATAGAATGATTTGATTTCTCAACTAGTTAACATAACTCTATCAGACGAAAATGACCAATTTTGAGTCAAATCCGTGTACAACGCAATCATCAACTCCAATGTAAGAATCTGCAAGAGAATTTTATGGAAGGTAAAGGTATCACTAAAAATTGAAATATTTATGTGGTTTCTGCACTAAAGGTAATCTTAAAAAAAGATAAACCTCACTAAGAGAAAATGGAGGGGGACAAGCAATGTTATTTTTATAATACACAAGGGACTATCCAACATCTTTTTTCTGACTACCATGTTACACGCTTTGCTTGGCGATGTGTCTTCTTTGCCTTTAATATTCCCCATCCCCGCAATGCAAAAGATATTTTAGGTAATTGGCTAAGCGAAGTGCCTAGGCTCACAAAAAAATGATTTTATTTGGAGCTAGTGCGCTTTGTTGGTCAATCCGGCGATGCCGTAATGATAGAGTTTTTAACCATAAGAAATTGTCTAACATTATGCAGCTTATCTTCATGTGTTCCAATTGACTACACTCTTGGTGCATGATGCTTTCATAGGAACAACATGATATTATGCGCATTGATGTTACACACTTGGAATTGGTAGCCAATGAGCTTTTATTCCAGTTTGGATAACGTAGTACATACATAACTTCGTGCTAGAATCCATGTGATTTTGAAAACGTTATTTCAGTTGACTCTTTTATTGGTGGAAGTTGGGGGTTTGTCCCATCACGTTTGTTGGTGAAATGGGAACTAAGATACCCTATTTCCCGGAAAATTAGTGATTAGCTCATAATAAGATAAATGGTATGCTTAAATCATCCTTAAAATAGATGGGGTACTTAGGATAAGGAAACTAGGGACTCACCCTGCAAGTAGGTCACGGGCCTCATCCTAGATGCTTTTAGCATTCATATATATCAAAGAAGTAAGGTGAGGAGTAGTTTGGGTACCAGAACTATTCCGGGGCCCAGACACGCTCTCGCCGTCATACGACACGCTAGCTCCAGCTTTCGGAGCGTGGTGATGTACAGAATCTATGTCCTAAGTATAATGCCGTTGACTTTTTATCTAACGTTTGACCATTCATCTTATTCAAAAAATTATACAATTATCATTTATTTAATTGTGACTCGATTTATCATCAAATGTTCTTTAAGCATGATATAAATACTTTCATATTTGCACGAAAATTATGAATAAAACGAATGGTCAAATGTTCATCGAAAAGTCAACGGTGTCATACATTAAAATACGGAGGGAGTATTAAGCTGCTAAACGAAGGGGATCCTAGATGTCTTGTCCGGGGTCCCCAGGTCTATGTAAGCTGAAACAGACCCCTCTGAGATCAGCGAAGCTTACAAGAAATACATCTTAACTAGTATGGTGGCCCACACAGATTGCGCAGCTAGCATCATTATATTTTCTCTCGTATAATAGCATATATGTTTTCTCATTATATTATTAAAATTGTCGACGTTTGATGTCTCGACTACGGTATTTGGACAGTATGGGGATCGTTGGTGCTAGGATATACGCGAGACTGAGGTAAAAAAGATGGAGACAGGGATTTTTATACAGGTTCGGGCCCCTGAGTGGTCGGGTAATAACCCTACATCCTGTTGGCCGAAGCCGGTATTACTCTTATTCACCATAATCACACCAGTACAATATGTGGGCAGCCTATCTAACAGTTGTCGACATGTCGGTCTGAAGGTCTGACTCGTAATCGACAACAGGGCAGTCTTCCTCCTCGAATCCGTGCCCGGCGAGATCAGAGATAGCGCTTTCGTATCTCCTGACGGTATCTGGAGACACCGTAGGGGAATAGCCATGCCTATCCCTGAAGTCGATATCCGGCGGCGTGTCTTGGCGTATGTTGGCTTGTATGTTGTGGCTTCTTGTGGGTGTATGTTGATTTTTATGGGTGTCTTCCATGGTCTCCTCTCATGGTGGTTGTTGATCGTGTTGATCGCCTCATCATGGTTAGTGTGTGTCCCCCTGTCCTCCTAGGGGGGCTTGTATTTATACCCATAGGTGTTCCCTTGTCCAAGTAGAACTAAGAAAACCAATATGGATACAATCCGAGTAGTCCTTGTCGTTTCCATGTAGAACTCTGGTTGTCTTTCCTTATCCGGAACTCCTCCTATATCCGTAGGTTGTTTCCGTATAGGACATGGTATGTGGTGAGTCCTCCCGAGATTTAGTCAATTACTATTAGGTATGTGGTATCCATAACTATGACAGTAGCCCCCGACTTCAATGCAAATGAACGAATTCATATTCTCAACCGCGCGCAGACAATGGAGTAACTGTTATCGAGCTCATGTGACCGTTCTCGGTGAGTTTAGAGATAACGTTTAGACTTCCTTTGTCAGCCTCGTGCGGGCACCTAAAGGGTTTATCTGAGTCAATCTCTGATGTCAACCAAGGAAGTACAGAACGTACGACTAAGTCTCCCGTCTTGCTGTAATCGAGAATTTGGATTGAAGTCAAGAAATTTTATCTCGGCGGGTACACCATTTCTTCATTCCGTATTCCTTGTCGAGATC
>CM020188.1:9894085-9911520 GCA_009805545.1 Oryza longistaminata | reverse complement strand
CCCTCGATCATTTGGAGTCGTGGTACGAGGACCGCTACGCTGCCGTAGTCGTACCTTGACCATCTGAAGTTAAGGTGCGAGAGATTGCTGCGTAGTGGTGCGAGAACCAGTGAGCGAACAGAATTATCTCTCGAACACCGATGGAAGTGCTAGAGTTGGTTTATTGCAAGTGGATCTCATGTGGCCAGCATGACTCACGTACCCAACTTATAGCATACCCGGATGTCCGTTCGCAATCATGTCGGGTGATCAAGCCGACGACGTTCGCGAGGAGTTATCCATTAATAACCTTTTCTCGAGTAGTCCAGCCATGGCCAGTGCTATGAGATAGGTCGTCGGTCTTTGTTGGTAGGTTGGGTGCGATAACTCCGCATTTGTCGAGAATGTTCTCGATAATGGAGTGTACTCGACCAAAACCTACTCGAGTGCTCAATTGTTCCTGAAAAATATATTCTAGAAGGCAAGATATATAGCAGAGAATATCGAATATGTATTCGAAAAACTGTATGGATCTTCTAGTATTATCAAGATATAACGAGCAGATGTAAATATCAGGTACTATGTAAACCGTAAACAAGCATGATTTATACAGAAGAGAATAGAGCGAGCCCCCAACGTTAGACCGTAGTTGGCCTATCGTCGTGAGTACTCGCACAACGGATATTGTATAAGAAACATGCTCTAGGTAAACATAATAAATTGTAGATCTGACAACGCTGTATGATCTAAATTGGTACGATAAATTGCAGATAAAATTTTGCGTACCATTGTAGATACATGCCGGATGTATCTACGAAATTAGTAGATCAACTTGAAAAACCAATCTACCAATTACCCTGATTAGGCTTGGTAGTCGGTCTGGATTGTTTTCCTGACGCATAAGACAAGCACGTACGGGTGGCCCACTGACATACATACATACGTACCTAAGGCAAAATAGCCTTCGGTACATTGTACGTGTTACTGTATGTGCATGGGTCCCACGGTATGCATGTATTATATACGTGTAGAGATGTAGATGGCAATGCAGTCGGCCGGCTGCTTGGTTGGCAGGTCGAACGACGTGTAATTGACTCCGATATGATGTAAGCTGATGTATCCGATGGTGATAATTCGTCGAACTTTTTAGCGGTGGATGTTGGTTCAGAGGTAGTCGATCCGGGCAAGGCCTCACGGTTGACAACTTTGAACCGATACCCTCCACGGTGATGACGTCTTGAAGGTTGGTCGATCTCGAGAGATCGAGTTGTTGACGACGAAGGTTCCGATCTCGTCGGGAGACATACTCTGGTCGGGACATACTCTCCACAGCGAAGTCGTCGAGTAGCTTGTTGTCGGAGAATCTGTCTTTTGAACCCATCTCGTCGAAATCCTAGAGCACCAAAATTCCCCTACCTGGCGCGCCACTGTCGACGTTTGATGTCTCGACTATGGTATTTGGACAGTATGGGGATCGTTGGTGCTAGGATATACGCGAGACTGAGGTAAAAAAGATGGAGTCAGGGATTTTTATACAGGTTCGGGCCCCTGAGTGGTCAGGTAATAACGCTACATCCTGTTGGCCGGAGCCGGTATTACTCTTATTCACCATAATCACACCGGTACAATATGTGGGCAGCCTATCTAACTGTTGTCGACATGTCGGTCTGAAGGTCTGACTCGTAGTCGATAATAGGGTAGTCTTCCTCCTCGAATCCGTGCCCGGCGATATCAGAGATAGCGCTTTCGTATCTCCTGACGGTATCTGGAGACACCGTAGGGGAATAGCCATGCCTATCCCTGAAGTCGATATCCGGCAGCGTGTCTTGGCGTATGTTGGCTTGTATGTTGTGGCTTCCGGTGGGTGTATGTTGATTGTCATGGGTGTCTTCCATGGTCTCCTCTCATGGTGGTTGTTGATCGTGTTGATCGCCTCATCATGGTTAATGTGTGTCCCCCTGTCCTCCTAGGGGGGCTTGTATTTATACCCATAGGTGTCCCCTTGTCTAAGTAGAACTAGGGAAACCAATATGGATACAATCCGAGTAGTCCTTGTCGTTTCCATGTAGAACTCTGGTTGTCTTTCCTTATCAGAACTCCTCCTATATTCACTTGACATATTGTTGAATGATCAGCATGGCCAGGATAGAGATGTTTTTTGAAATTTTCTGTCACAGCGAAATGTGTCGGGAATACACATCTTGTTTTTCAAACATGAACCTCGTTTCTCCAGGCCATGATAGATGTATGCTAGCTGCAGCATGTTTGTCCTGGGACGGAATTCTCAAATCTGTTCAAAAAAATTTTAACTTTTAATGAATTGGTACAGACATGTCCTTTCAAAAAAAAAATGGTACAGACATGGTGATCCGATTTTTTTTTCTAAACTAGCATGGTGGCCTGCGCAGATTGCGCGGCCAGCATCATTATATTTTCTCTCATATAATAGCATATATGTTTTCTCAATATATTATTCAAATATATTAAAATGACAACATAATTTTAAATTTTGCAATAACTTTACGAAACTACTAATGTGTAATATCCATATTGTATTTTATATACGTGTTAGTTATTAATTATTTTTAATATCAAATTTTAGTTATTTGTAAATTATATATATTCCTATATGTACTCTGGACTCATCTTTTAATATTTCTTTTTTTAATTCTGAATTTTTATTATTTCTAATTGTATTTCTATGTGGACTCTAAACTCATCTTTCCACATTCTTTAATTTTTAATTTCAAATTTCAGTTACTTCTAAATTGTATTCCTATATTGACTTTAAACTCTTCTTCCCATGTTTTTCTTAATTTCAAATTTTAGTTATTTGTAACTTGTATTTTTATACGAACTCTAAACACTACTTTTAATTTTATTATGTTTATTCTGAATTTTAGTTAGTTTTAAATTCCTATATGGACTCTATACTCTACTTCTAATATTCCTTATTTTTTTAATTCCGAATTTATATTTTTTTTCTTAATTGTATTTCTATATGGACTCTATACTCCACTTCTAATATTCCTTATTTTTAGTTCCAAATTTCAGTTATTTCATAATTGTATTTCTATATGGACTCTAGTCTCCTATTCTAATATTCCCTATTTTTTAATTCCGAATTTCAGTTATTTCTAAATTGTATTTCTATATAGACTCTGCCTTTTCTTTTTCTCCGATTAATGTGAGAATTTCTAGACTATGAGAGCGAACGTGGAGGCTCATTTTTCTATTCCTTTAATAATATAATAGATAATAGTAGGAAAAGATAGATTTAGGTCCGGTCTGTTCCTGACCCTGGGGCCACTTCTGTTCATATGTGAACCACCCCTCTTGTTTAAACATGTGTTGAAACATATAAAATCTACAATGACTCAAAACTCTAGGCACAAGGAACCTCGATTTCCTTGTAACCTTATCAGCAAAGGTTTGCCTCAGACCCGGTCCTATCCTAGGTCCCGGGCTCATCTTTGTCCTTGTAAATCCTAGGATCCTCAGTAAGAGGAGCGTAGAGACTTACAAGATATATATCTTAGGAACATAAACAAAGGTAGGCCTCGGACCTGGCCCTGTCCTGGGTCCCGGGCTCACCTTTATCTTTGTAAGTCGTACGATCCTCACTGAGACAAGCGTAAAGACTTACAAGATGTTTATCTTAAGAATATAAAGAAAATGTTGGCCTCGGACCGGGTCCTGTCTTGGGTCCGGGGCTCACCTTTGTCTTTGTAAGTCCTACGATCTTTAGTAAGAGGAGCGTAGAGATTTACATGGTATATATCTTAAGAATATAAACAGAGGTTGGCCTCGGACCGTGTCCTGTTCTAGGTCCCGGGCCCACCTTTGTCCTTATAAATCCTATGATCCTCAGTGAGAGGAGCGTAGAGACTTACAACATTTATATCTTAAGAATGTAAACTGAGGTTGACCTCGGACTTGGCCCTGTCCTGGGTCCTGGATTCACCTTAGTCCTTGTAAGATCTACGATCCTTAGTAGGAGCAGCGTAGAAACATACAAGATATGCATCTTTGGAACACAAGTAGAGGTTGGCGTCGGACCTGGACCTGTCATGGAACCCGGGCTCAACTCTGCCCATATATAAGTCCTACGATCCTTGATGAGAAGAGCGTAAAGATATATAAGATCTACCTCTTATTTATCTATTCATCAAAGACATCCTTGAGAAGCTCATCTCAACATAACATAACTACCTTTTTAGGGACGCGGGGGCACGGCGTGCCCCAGGCTGGTTGGGATGACGAGCGTGTTTTACACCCAGCTGTAAAGCACCGCTCTCCGCCATAAATGAAACAGGTTTATGGAGGGAACCCCCGCCAATCTAGAGTTGAAAAGACGTGGATAGGACGCTAGCGCAGAGTCATTAAGACCGGTGGCGTCTTGGACACGCGTCACGCATGCCCAGAGACACCTGATTCAGCCAAACGGCCAAAATTGGAATCGTGGCGCCATTTCGGGCAGGCTGGGTACGGTCTTGCCAGGCCCAGCACTCGCCACGCGGTGAGCATGCTGGCACACCTAGCTGTCCCGAGTGTGAGCCGGGTGCATTGTAATCATGATTTTTAGGTAGGTTTCTCGGGGATTTTTGGAGGGAACCAACCATTATTGACAAGACGATGGAATGACAAGGCCAAAAAGATGTAGACATGCAGCACTGTGAGCCCCTCCTTATACTATAAAAGGAAAGAGACATGCTACGTTGGAAGGGTTCCTTGTTTCTAGCTTGAAAAGGCAAAGTTTGTATTTCTCCAGATCCAAATACCAACAAAGAAACAAGAGTAAGGTATTACACCTCCAGGTAACCTGAACCTTTATAAAATCTCTTGTGTTCATTTGCTTGGCGGGGAGCTTAGGCCCCGTAAATTGTCTTCTTGATCGTCGTGTGTAGCTAACCCCTTGGTCGGATCTTCATTTTCGGGGAGGGGTCTGCACTTCCCCACTGCCGGAGAATCGCCTATCCGACAAGGTCTATTTTAAATTCTTCTAAAACTTGTTGTTAGGTGCCCATGAACAGAGATCGAAGATGTAACTTACTTCACTATCTTAAAAAAAAAGAAGTATTCTCCTATAACAGTAGAGACACAAATGACTCTTAACCATTGATGCACTAAATAATTTCTTGTTACCATTCTTTCCTCCTTTTTCACCCATGCAATATATAAGCCATATTTCCCTTTCCTCTTTTTTTCACGTCACTAAATTTAACGAAGAGAGCATGGTATTAAACACTTTTATACATTTCCTAATGAGTGTGTTCGTGTATACGACGTCTTCTATGTAATTAAAAACGAGAATGATTGATACATTGGGTTTTGACACAATCGTACAAACTATGGGGTACGTTTAGTTGGCGAAAAAAAAAATTTACCTCACATGTCACATCAGATATACGGACACATATTTGAAATATTAAACGTAGTCTAATAACAAAACAAATTACAGATTCCGTCAGAAAACTACGGGACGAATTTATTAAGTCTAATTAATCCGTTATTAGCAAATATTTATGGTAGCAACACATTGTCAAATCATGGCGCAATTAGATTTAATAGATTTGTCTCGTAATTTCCTGGCGAAATGTGTAATTGTTTTTTTTCTAAATTTAATACTCCATACATATTTCTAAACATTTGATGTGACAGCGTGAAAAATTTTGTTTGGTAACTAAACAGGCCCTGAATATGGATACACTTGACTTGTCTAGGCAGAGACGTGGAGTGTTTGTTGACTTCAAAACCAGTTTTTAATATACTTCTTGTTTTTTTTTTTTGCTTTTACTAAATATATGCCCGTGTATTGCACGGCCAATACTATTAGGTGGATCGGTTGAATTTACGATTTATGCTTAAAGAGGTGATTTTCTAGACTAATCGTTTTTGTCCGATAATTCTTTTTTTCTTCGAACTAACTGTTTTTATATTTGTTTTTCTCCGATTATTTTTTTTATCATCTATATATTTGTCGAAAAATTTTCTTTTCAAAATTTGAGAGATATAATTATAACACAATCATGATGTAATTATACTATAACTTACATACAACATGTACGTAACTTTCAAAAACTTCTCCGTAACATGCTATTTCGGTGAAATCGAGGTTGTGGGAATGAATTATCTCATATATATATGCGCGCAGTGACTTTTTTCTTCTTCATTTGCACAAATCTTTAAATAAATATTCTAACAGTTCAAAATTATATATATGTGAAAGTTACATGCAAGTTACAGTGTAGTTACATGCTAATTGTGTAATTACACTAATTATATCTGTCAAATTTTTTATCAATAAATATATAGTAAAATTGATTTTTTTTTTCTTAGGAGAATAGGCACTACGCTTGAAGGGAGAGGAGAAGAATGACTTTTGCTTTTAAGTAGTAGAAATACACAACGTTGTTCGAGCTAAAATAAAAGAAAAAAAAGAACATGTACATTGCTGTGTTCTGACTTGAAGAGAAATTTAAAAAAACCATTGGCTACGCTCAGGTGCAGGCGTTCGATAGCAGCTAGGTCCCCGAGGTAGGCAAATGGCAAGGCAATTTTTCATGCGGACTTTTGGAGTGCCTAGCTAGGTCTCGTTGAGTTCCCAACTTTTCTTTGAAATTCAACTTTTTTGTCATATTAAATTTTTCTACACACAAACTTATAACTTTTCTGTCACATAGTTTCAATTTCATTAAACTTCTAATTTTGACGTGGAGCTAAACACGGCCCTAAGTTCCAAGTTCCAACCTCATAAGTTCCATCTACCACCAATATCTAGCATCAGATCTCCAGAGAGGGAGAGAGACATGGATAGAGGTAGGGGAGAGACAGAGAGAGAGGGGCCGGGGGATCGAGTGGTCAACATGGATGCTCCGGTACTTAGTTCTTCGCTTGCCCTTGGTGCCATGAGTCCCCTGCTCGGTAAGCTCGATGAACTCCTTGCTAGTACGGAGCACACGGCACCGAGCATCCAGCAAATCAGAGCCAATCTTGGCATCACAAGCACACGCCTGGTCGAGCTCTCCATGTTGCAAGATCCTCCCCTCGTGGCCAAGTACTGGATGAAGGATGCGCGCAAGCTGTCCTATGACATGGAGGACTGCCTCGACCTCGACCAGGTCGCCGGCGGCGGCGAGGAGGCGGATTGGATCGATCGCATCGCTGGGTTCAGATCTCGCGTGGAGGAGGCCAATAGACGGTACGAGAGGTACAATCTTGATTCCATCCTTGGCTCCTCCACAAACATTCCAATCGACCACCGCCTTAAGCCGGCCGTCGGGAAGCCGGCGATGGAGCATGTTGGTATGGAAGGGCCGATGGATGAGCTCCGCCGGTGGCTGACCGACGAGGCGCAGGAGCTCAAGGTGGTATCTATCGTCGGCGTTGGAGGGGTGGGTAAGAGCACGTTTGCGCAGAAACTATGGCGGAAACTTGGTGGACAATTCGATTGCCGGGCTTTTGTGCACACGGCCAAGAAGCCTGACATGAGGAGGATTTTGAGGAGCATACTCTCTCAAGTTCGTCCGCGACAACAGCCCGAGGTTTGTGAGGTGCATAACCTCTTAGAAGATCTCAGAAAACATCTACTAGATAAGAGGTAATCTTGATTCGCTACGTTTTACTGAAAAAGAAAGGGACCATTCACCATCAAACAACCGCATGCATTTTCCTTAAGTTTCAGGTGATTCTTAATTGCTGGATTTGATTTTAGGATCAATTTAATGAGCTTTTCTTGTCATTTTTGTTCAACAATGTTCTTTTCATTATTGCAAAAATATAAGTAAATAGTCCACCTAAAATCGTTCTTAAAAACCAAGCTTCAAAAATCAAAATTGCTTTGGCTTCTAAGAGAAGTTGAGCCATGCACAGCTGGCCATGTTGGTCCATGTGTTGAAGGATAATTTCTATTGAAGTCTTAAGAAAAAAAAAACTGTAACCATTCATCATCTACGTCTGCAGTTATCTGAACTTGGTTTCTGCCTAAAAAGCCTGTACCTGTATTGCTCCATTCTATTTTCTCTTTTGCTATTTACCTGACAAGACTTGTTATTGTGTTCAAAATTATTTGTCAGGTACTTCATTATAGTGGAAGATTTATGGGATACATCAGTATGGGATGTTGTTAGCCGTGCTTTTCCAAAGGGTAATTGTGGTAGCAGAATAGTAACAACGACAAAATTTGAGGAAGTTGCTCTGACTTCTTGTGGTTATCACTCTAAGTACGTATTTAAGATAAAACCTCTTAGTGAGGATCTCTCGAAGGAATTGATTGTCAGAAGAGTTTTTGTATCCGGCAAAGGATGTCCTCAACAATGCAGTGCCATTTTAGATGAGATTACAAACAAATGTGGCGGTTTACCACTAGCTCTAAACATCATCGCCAGTCTTCTATCTTGCCAACATGAAGTATTAGAGCACTGGAAACATGTAAGGGATTTTTTATGCAACAGTTTGAGGACAAATCCAACTTTTGATGAGATTCTGAAACAAGTAGTAAACCTTTGCTACAATAGTCTTCCCCATTGTTTGAAGACATGTCTACTTTATTTTAGCATATATCCAGAGAATTACACAGTTATGAAGGAAGATTTGGTGAAGCAGTGGGCAGCTGAAGGTTTTCTCTGTGCAACAAAAGGAGAAGAAATTATGGCAGTTGCAGTGAGCTGTTTTGACAGGCTTGTCAATTTAGGATTGATTCAACCTATTGATATCAATTATAATGATAAGGTGGTGCACTATGCAGTGAATAACATGGTACTTGATATTATTACTTATAAGTCCATAGAAGAAAATTTTATCACTGTAATGGATAAGGATTGTTATCAGATGAGTATAGAACTTTCTGACAAGGTTCGCCGACTGTCGCTCCACTTTGGCAGTGCAACATATGCAACTATACCAGCAGGTATTGGACTATCCCAAGTTCGATCACTTACCTTTATTGGTTTGTTCAATTGCCTGCCTTCCATTGTGAAATTTAAGCTTGTCCGAGTTGTGATCCTTCATTTTTTGGGTGATCATGGAAACTTGAGTTTGAATCTCAGAAAACTAGGTGAACTGTCTCAGTTGAAGTATCTGCAGATAAAATGTAATGTCACCGTGGAGCTACCATATCAGATGCAAGGGCTAAAACATCTGGAAGCATTGGAAATAAGAGCAAGAACAGTGTCTATTCCATCGGACATTTTTCATCTGCCGATGTTGTTTCATCTCCTCCTTCGAGCCGACAGAAATCTGTCCCCGCGGATTGCTAAATCTTTTTGTCTGGAACCTAATCCTTCAGGGAAGATCAGTTCCTTGGATAACCTGAACGTCCTGTCGTCACCTCCCATCTTTCTTCAGACATTTGAAGTGTTGCCACCTATTGGCGTCTATTCAAGACTTCCTGAGTGGATCCAACAACTCCGCAAACTCCGCATTCTGAAAATTGCGATCAGACAATTGATGAGGAATGATATTGATATTCTTTCAGGATTGCCTGTGCTCACTGCTGTCTCGCTGCATATTCGGCAATCCATGGAAGAAATCATTGTCTTCCACCGCGAGTCATTCCCAGCTCTCGACTGTTTGAAGCTATCATGTAGTGTACTGTACCTCACTTTTCAGGAAGAAGCAATGCCGAATCTTCGGAGGCTGAAGCTAGGATTCAATGCTCACAGAAGAGAGTTCTTTTACGTCAATATGCTTTCTGGCATTGAGCACCTGAAAACCCTGCAGGAGGTAGTAGGACAAATTGGTTTAGGCTTTGGTGCAGGGGAATCGGAGTGGGCAGCTGCAGAGTATGCATTCAAGAACGCCTTTAGCAGGCATTCAAACTTAACAAGCTTCAATATACGAAGAGTTGGTGGTGTTGATGAAGAGTAAGGGTCTTTTTCTTTTCTCTAATAGAACATTCAGTAATAGAGAAATAATTATTTCCTGTTCCTACTTCTTTTTTCAACCTATAGAAATAATTATTTCCTGTTCCTACTTCTTTTTTCAACCTATTAAAAGGTAGAGATATTACTGAATGCGTTTAAATCTGATCTGGCGTGCAAAATACATAGTATAAAGTTTACGGTGGTCCCTACTGGTAGTAGTACTCTATTATTAATATTATCATCAGCAAAAATAATCTTAATAGTTGATTTATAATTTCTACTGTTAATAGAAAATTTTATTTTGCAACCAATAGTTGAGGCGATAGCATACATAGATATGATGTATTAGATTATAAAATATGAACGATCTAAATTGATTCTATTAACATTCTTATTATTATTGCTTACTGTGAATTAGTGGGGTCCTACCTCTCACTTTCTTTCGTTTTTCACAATTACTCATTTTTCTTAGAATTGTTTTCGGTGTTGATGACATTTCTTCTTCCTTCTCATAATTAATTTTTTTTCTTATAAATTGTGTTGACATTGCATTCCCTTAATATAGGCGCTCTGGTGAGGAGTTGTTGCTGACAAGCACCTTGTGAGTAATCTAGCTTCTGTCTGCTAGTTCATTTATGAATTCTACAACTACTTGGTCACATAATCTAGAGAGCATTTCCACTGCTTGAGGGAGCTGAAATTTTACTAGCCGCATGCCCGCATCTACTCTAAGGATCAATAATCTCTAGCTCCCTCAAGCAGGGTCACAATATATATCTATGTTCTTATGTTCTGCGTTTGAGCAATATCTCGTGCAACACAATTGCTTACTCAACCTTTCTTTAATTTTTAACACATTATTATCTATTAAACATCCAAGTCCAACATTCATCTGCATGTACTGCAAAGTTGAACAACTAAGGCATAGTTCTGAATAGCTTAAGGGCTTACCTACTCCCTCATTTTTAGTGAGCATGTTTTCAGGCCGCTAAACAGTACATCTATCTATCTATTATATACTAAATGTCCATTAATCTTCCTACAAACGCTCCTAAGCCGCCACGTGGTGTTCCTATAAACGCTCTTAGGTTGCCACGTGGCATTTATAATCTCACCGTCGATTTTCATTTAAATTGGTGAACCTATTATCTAGACCATTAGGTTAGATCTCTTTGCTTCCTCTTGATATCATATCATGTGTATACGAGTGAACCGTTTATACCGGAAAATCCTAGTTACCTACGCACAATGGAAAAAGAAGGAAAAATCTGACGTACGTACGCACAGTTGAAAAAAAAAAAACTTTTGGTACTGTTCATTTAAAAAACGTACATATGTACGATAGAAAACTATTAAAAGGTACTGTTTACTTTAAAAAAAATACGGACGTATATATGCAAGTAAAAAAGAAAAGCTATAAGATCAGAAAAATATATGTACGTGGGTAGAAAAAATAGATGGTTTTTAAAATAGTGTTTTCTATTGTAGAAAAACAAAATTTATTCATCCACAAATATGGTAAAAAATGTAGAATAAAAAATACATGATGTAAAAATATATGATTTCAGTTGCACTACAGTAAAAAATATATGTTTTTAGCTACACGGGCATTCTTCTTATTGGTGAGGCTTTAAAAAGTCGATCTAACAATATATCACTTTCTATTTTATTAAGGAATGCCTGTGAAGTGGTACAGGATGACATAATACATAGTCACTTTCTTTTTATAATTTTTCATATATGTTTGAATGACATGCAAAGGATAATAAATAGAACTTAGAAGAATATACATTTTACGAGTGAAGTAGAAAACATACGTCATAAATTCTAATTGTCCAAATAGATAAAAGAAATGAACGCATGATTTAAAAGTAAAAATTATGATGATCTAAAATATATTGTTACAAATAAATATACATAATTTAGAAGGTTGTGGTTATTTAAAAATTATTGTTGCAAATATTTTCATAAAGAGAAAAAGGGAGAAAAAGTAATCAAGAGGATAAACTTCCTACAAACGCTTCTAATCCATCACATAGTACCCTATAAACGCTTCTAAACCTCTATGTGGCGCTCTAATTAATCATAGAAATTATAAGAAAAAAAACATCCGAACATCTCACGTCGTCATGCCACTACCGGACAATATACATGCATGTAGATACGTAGGTATTCCACCTTAAGAAAAAATGTACGTATTTACGGTACATACACGCGTCGGGTCCTGCATCCTTATTTTTTATTTTTTTCTTCTCATTTAGATTAGATGGAAAACCAAACTAATAATCAAAAAACATATTAACTATGCTTTAAGTTGTAAAAATATATGCTATTTTGAATTGTATTCAAATTAGGCGCATGTCATCGAAACAAAAAATGAATTGCCCGCGCATATGCACTGACTTCCTTCCTAGTTTACTTATAAAAGTTTCTTTAAAAAATCAAATAAATTAATCTTTTAATTTTGTAATAGTTAATACTCAAATAGTCATACACTAATGTCTTGCCCCATTTCACGTGCAAGTGAAAAGCTCTAGCCAACTTGGTATTTATTAATTTTTATTTTATAATTTACTAAATCGTGGAAATATTATAAGCCAACTTGGTATTTATTAATTTTTATTTTATAATTTACTAAATCGTGGAAATATTATAAGCCAACTTGGTATTTATTAATTTTTATTTTATAATTTACTAAATCATGGAAATATTATAATTGAGATTTCAAACTGAGCACTACTTGGCATTACTATATTTGAATTTTACAATTATTAATTCGCTGAAAAACTAATTGATACTGAGACTATGTATTTCAAAATTTATTAATTTACTGTTCCCTCTGGTTTCATAATTCTTGACGTTTTAGACAAGGTTATGGTCAAACTTTAGAACTTTGGCTATCAATAAGTCTCAAAATATTAAGTTTGGAGATAATAGAATAACATGTATAAATTGGTCTTAAAAGGTACTATAATAAAAGTAAGTATTTATTTATTTATTGCATATATTATAATAGAAAATTATAGTTAAGATATGTTTTGAAAACCATATTATTGTTCAAAACATCAACAATTATGGAACCTGAGGGAGTACTAAATTTTATTAATTCCTAAATTTAGATTTATTAAATAAAGATAATGATTTAATTCGAACTCCAAATGGAGTATAAATAATTTGGTACGTATTAATTCAGATTTTGAATTATGAAATCATCAAAAAATAAAGTAAAGACTCTAAGCCAATTACAACTAAATAGCATTTATTTATTTTGAATTCAGTAATTGTTGTGTGGTGAATATTTTGGCCATAGAATATAAGGATGCATATGATTTTATTTATATTAATGTGAGAATTGCTTACTTCTTCTCTTAATGAAGGAAATGCTAGGTAATTTCTCGTCTACTCATTCATTATGTGACAAAACCAATGAACATGCAACCAATAAGTACTAAAATGACTTCTTGAGTTTCGATAAAAAAATTAATATAGCACATAGTGCCTACAAATAGGACTTAGACTTTTGGAAAACCAAAGAATGAAATAGGACTTAGACTTTTGGAAGGAGGGAGTAAAAAAAATGTATGGAGTAGGATAATAATAATGTGGACACTTCTATATGAGAGCTTCAAATTAGTATGAAGAAAGAATTCCGATACAATAACAAGATTATTAATTTCTATGGTATTATGGAACGTTGAGAGTGGCCTTGTATATGCAAGAACTATAAATCCTCAAGAAGATCCTAGAGTCTTAGACCAATCGTAAGTCAAATGCGAGATTTAATTTTGCAGAAATCTTGAAGAGTTGTTTGGATCCCAAGAGAAGTGAAATGTTTGTCTGACAAGTTAGCAAGAGAAGCTAGAAGTCATCAGATGGACTCTCCTGTTTATGACTGTCAAATTATAACACATATAGCTTATCCTGGAAGCTCATGCTATTCCTCGGCTGAAAGACTGTTTCAGTGCAACTAATTGCACAATAAACCAATTTTTAACCTTAAATTTGGAGCTGATTTTGGGATTTTTTTTATCGAAGTTTATTTTTCAACCTTTGCTTTTAGATCGCTAAGAACATGTATATAAAAATTTTATTCACAAATTACTTTTCGTTTGCAAATATGTCATTTGCCATTTGGGTTATACAATTAAGTCAACTATAAAATAATTGACTCGGTTATCTAAAGATGAATTAAGTGCAAAGCCTTATTAATTACCTCTCTTTTATTGTCTCCTGTAAAGTTTTATTTATATCGTGCTTTAACTTTTGATTGAAGATTAATTTCTTGATGCTTTGCAGTAACTGGGAACCCCAAATTTTGGATCAGACAGAAAGCTCTTCACTTTCCTTGTTTGCTCCAGGAGTAAGTAGCCTTGAAAAGTTCATATTTACTAAAACAGAATTCAGTCAGTTCCCGGGATGTGTAGATGTGTCGGATCAGAAAGAAAACTCTTCACTTTCATTGTCCTTGGGAGTAAGAAACCCTGGAAAGTGCGCAGTTGATACAGAATCCAGTCAGTTCCCAGGATGTATAGATGTGTCGGATCAGAAAGAAAGCTCTTCACTTTCATTGTCATTGGGAGTAAGAAACCCTGAAAAGTGCGCAGTTGATACAGAATCCAGTCAGTTCCCAGGATGTATAGATGTGTCGGATCAGAAAGAAAGCTCTTCACTTTCATTGTCATTGGGAGTAAGAAACCCTGAAAAGTGCGCAGTTGATACAGAATCCAGTCAGTTCCCAGGATGTATAGATGTGTCGGATCAGAAAGAAAGCTCTTCACTTTCATTGTTATTGGGAGTAAGAAACCCCGGAAAGTGCGTAGTTGATACAGAATCCAACCAGTTCCCAGGATGTATAGATGTGTCGGATCAGAAAGAAAGCTCTTCACTTTCATTGTTATTGGGAGTAAGAAACCCTGAAAAGTGCGCAGTTGATACAGAATCCAGTCAGTTCCCAGGATGTATAGATGTGTCGGATCAGAAAGAAAGCTCTTCACTTTCGTTGTTATTGGGAGTAAGAAACCCTGAAAAGTACGCAGTTGATGCAGAATCCAGTCAGTTTCCAAGATGTGTAGATGGGTCGGATCAGAAGGAAAGCTCCTCGCATTCCCTGTGCGCTTCGGTAGTAAGCGATGCTTCAGAAATGCTCGCAGCTAACACTGTAAAATCCAGTGGTGGAAGTGTGGCGGGTGCAAGTGGTAGCGGGAAATGCAAGAAACAAGGCTGCGAGGAGAAAGCCGGAGGAAAAACCATCTTCTGCAGGGCCCATGGCGGAGGCAAGAGGTGCGACTATCCTGGCTGTACAAAGAGCGCCGAAGAGCACACAGACTTCTGCTTAGCTCATATTAGTCGCCGCTGCATGCACGAGGATTGTTTCCGGTTTGCACGCCGGAAAACTGACTTCTGCAGCAAGCATGGAGGCGGCAAAAAGGGTGAGACTGAGACCCATAAGAAGTCGTCCAGGAGTGCAGAATCTCGCTCTGGAGCCACCATCATTCACGTGAGTTCAGGTAAAAATTGCAAGTCTCCAGGATGCACAGGAACCGCAGACGGAGTCACCATGCTCTGCGAGAAGCATCGCATGAAAATGGCCTGCTCATTTCCAGGCTGCACCAAGATGGCATGGGGGCCGAGTGCACACTGTGTACGCCATGGAGCCGGCAAGAGATGTAAGTTTCTGGGCTGCACCAAGAGCACAAGGCGAAGCACCGATTTCTGCAAGACGCACGGTGGATCAGGAGGTGCAGATGATAATCTGTGCTCATGGCGAGGAGGGGAATCAAGCGTTGGTGGTGGCGAGGACAAGTGTGATAGAATTGCTCGGGGAAGGTCTGGTCTATGTGCAGCTCACAGCGCTCTTGTCCTGGACGACCGTGCTTCCTGCGATGGCACAATAGCCCCAGCAGCCGCCCAGCTGGTCCAGGCAGATGAACTCATCAAACCCGATGTGATAGAACACCCTTCCGTGGAGGCAGGTCGCGATGACAAAGCTGATGGTGGTGTTGGAGGATCAGGATCAGCAGCGGCTGTGGCTGACCAAAGACTAGATTTGAATGCCGAGGCGATTATTACACAACATTTCTTTGTTTGAGGGGAAAAAAAAAACAGGAAAGCTAGTCCTGTGTTGATTTATTTGTTGTAAGCGCCAATGTAGTTCATTACTTAGTACTGCTGGTAATTAATTCATGTACTTTTGTATATATAAGAGAGTAGTGCAATTGGGACTGGGGGCGGTTGGGTTGAAAGTAAAAATTCTGAGTAATAACTAACCTAGGAGCACAATAGAGCCTAAATCATCAAATGAGATCACTAAATATTTGTGTAAAATCAAATGTGTTTTTGATTATTATTCTGTGATGAACAATTGGGCATTGGAGATTATCGGTTTTATTATTTGGAATTTATTCACGAAGTGGTTTTAGAGATGATTGGATTTCACAGGTGAATCGCAGATTTTATCATTTTATGTGACCGGTCAGACCGGGCTCTAGTAGCCGGTCAGACCGGCGGTATATGCGCGGTCAGACCGGCGCAGCCCACGGTCTGACCGGCCGACACTGTGTCGGTTTCGGTTTCGGGTTGTTTATTTGGATATCCGGGTTTATTTCATGATTATGACTTCTAGATGGATACTATACGTATGTAATACTATTGTTTGCTGCTAATGAGTCAAGTTGGAGATAGCTTGGTCTCGGAATATGGTTTCTTTGTTTGTTCCATGTGTAGGTGACTCGATGTCTCGGGAGAGTATTTGCGGTGATGGACCGGGAGTCGGCTTGGGGATAAGACGACGTCCGTGGTGGTCAGAGATCATGCGGGATACTTAGGCTAGAGTTGATGCACGTGGTTGATGGAGATTCCATATGGCATACGATGGAGTTATTGTGTGCGTATGGGATGCGCAGTCGAATTTGGAAGGAGTCCAAATTTGGTACGTTTGGTTATGTAAAGTTTCTTTCTTGTACTAGTGGGTTTCCTAAGGTGTTTAGGACTCCTAGTATGAGTTTGGTGCGTGGCTTTAGGCTGCCTACCTCATGTATAAATAGAGGGGGAGCGTGAGGCTTCCCGGTATCGCTTTGGAGAGCAATAGAGTTGAGTTTTGAGTTAGGGTTTCGAGTTTAGTCGAAATTTTGTAAGGAGTGCTGTTGGTGCACTTTGTAAACACAGAGAGAAGTAATAAAGTCATCATCCACTTTAAGAGTTCTTCGATTTGTGTTTACCGGGTTTCGGCGGTCAGACTGGCGGCTTACGGGCGGTCAGACCGGCGGCGGCGACAGCGAGCGGCAGGCGTTCTCGGCGGTCAGACTGGTAGATCAACACCGATCAGACCGGCGGCTACGCTTTGGTCAGACCGGCTAATCTACTCCGGTCAGACCGATCTCCATCGATTTCGAGGGTAACTTTTATTTCCGCTAAAAGTTTTCGGTTTTTTGGGTATACCAACCATTCACCCCCCCTCTGGTTGGCTTAGTTCTTGTGATTCGATCCTACAAGTCTGGCATCCACCTGACAGTCGATTGTTATTGCGCCAATCTGAAGTCAAACTACTAAACTATCCTAGTTGGGTTGGCAAGCTCCCTGTCAAACTGTTGAAAC
>CM020188.1:9859396-9891742 GCA_009805545.1 Oryza longistaminata | reverse complement strand
TGCATGCTAGCAATACTTTGAAGGTTTATTTGTCTCTAGCATAGCTTGTATGTATTTTAGTCTTTTCATGAGATTTAGATTTTGCTTTTAAGGGCGATGATGCATGACACTTAAATTCTACTTGAATTAAGTAAATATGCAATGTTGATGCTAGCATATGGTTTGATTTATAAATGCTCTATATATATGCTTTATTGACTTGTTATTCCTCAAATAGCTTTAATTGCTCATTGTGAAAAAGAGAATAAAAAATATGAAAAAAAATGAATACCGAATCCTTGGAAACAGTCTTGACGACAAGGACGTATTCGATGTGAGCAAAATAATGGGTGCCGAATCCCTGGAAACAGTCTTGACGACAGGGACGTACCCGGAATAAAAGAGAAAAATATGAGCAAAAAGGCTCAAGAAAAGAAAAAGGTTAAAAAAATTCTCTTGGATATTTTGTTCTAAAGGTTATTTGAGAAATAGTGATAAATGCAATAGGTATATGTGTTTAGTGTTTTTTCTTCAACCTATGTGCTTGTTAAGATGTTGCATTATAAATCGTATAAAATCATGAATTTTGATTGTTGTTTCAAGCTTAATTTTAAAATCTTTGGTTCATGGTTATACTTTAATGCATGCTTGTTCTGTTATAGATGGGTTCATCTTCTTTTTATTGCAACACATGACTTCATATGCTATATGTATGCTAAGCTCTTGAACATTACTGAACATAATTCCTATGCTTGATGAAATCTTTGTCAAAAAGGGGAGAAATAATGTGAAAATTTTTGGATTTTTGAGAAAGCAAGGTGAATTTTTGGAGAGTTGTTTGAGAATGTTTTTGGTTCAATTGGGAATTTCTATCTTTTAAAAAGGGGGAGAAGTTTTCTTTTGGATTTTTGAGCACGATGTGTACATTTGTACGAAGTGTGCTTTTTACCACTTTTGTTTTTATTTTTCCAAACACCAATACATTTTTATGAATTTGCCAATGTAAAATAACAGCTATCATACTAGGGATATATAACCGTAAAGCATAGTCTACACACGTCATTCAATTTACATACTCACATGTAAAGCCCTGGTTTCCATGGTGTTAAAATAAACTAATGTAATACAAAGCAAATTGCAAAAAAAAAAAATCATGTTTTTCTACTGTTGTCTAGGTGGTCCTGCCAAACATGCATCTTCTTATTTATTTAGTCCTTCCCAAAATATCTTAAAAAACAAATCCCCAAATCAAAACATATTAAGTTCGATTTTAATTCTGAAATACATGGGTCAGTAACACGCTTTACAATGTGCATTAAGACATTCATGTCTTCATGTCTCCGGAGCTGCTGCGGCGATGACGACAGCAATGGCGAACTCCGGCGACCTTACGTTTGGGTCGGCCGCGGGCTAGGGTTTCGGGGCTTTTGTGGTTTTGAATTTTATTTTTTTATCTAATTTATTTTCGCATGAGGTTGGTAACTTGGTATAGGTGACTGTATGCGGTTGCGCTGGCCGTATGCGAAAATCCGATTTTCGCATGCGGTTGCACCGGCCGCATGCGAAGATCGTGATCTTGGCAGACCTTCTCGCGCATGCGGTCCGGCCAACCGCATGCGAAAATGCAATCCACCCATTTGCAAAAACGGTTTTTGTAGTAGTGTGCCATATACACGAGATACACAACACCCCCCTTTGTTTTATCGTCGGTAGGCCGAATGTTGAGACTTGAATGGAACTCGAAGAAAATAGCACCAGGAAAACCTTTTAGTGAAGATACATGTAAACTGTGGTGGTGTCGGAACATGAAGACCATGAACCGCACCAGCAGCAACCCAATCACAAACAAAGTGAAGATCAATCTCAACATGTTTCATCCGTTGGTATTGTACTAGGTTTGTGGAGAGATAGACGACGGTGACATTGTCACAGTAGAGCAGGGTGACCCGACATATTTTGGCCACGGCATTTGCCACGACCCTCTACTCAGCCTTGGTATTGGAGCGGGAGACATAGTTCTGACGTTTGGAGGACAAAGAGACAAGGTTATCACCTAAAAACACGGCATAGCCTTAAGTAGACATCTTCGTGTCGGGACAACCAGCCTAGTCAGCGTCATACTATGCCGCTAAGTCAAATGTGGAGGATCATTGGAAGTAAAGGCCATGATACAGAGTATAGCAAAGGTAGCATAGAATACGCTTTATGGCAGTATAAGATCTGCTGGACGACATAGGAGATATCTAATATATCGAGTGGAGGTGAGGTACTCCAAGGCACCAGCAAGACTGCGATAGATGGTCAGATCAACCACAGGATTACAATCAGTGGAGGATAGCTTAGCATTGGTATCAACTGTCGTGGAATAGGGCTTGCAACCAGTCATGCCAGCGTGTTCTAGGACCTCAAGACAATACTAACACTGACTGAGAAGGATGTCGGTAGGACGAGCACTTATCCCAAGAAAGTGATTGAATTTGCCAAGATCCTTCATAGAGAACTCAGACTGAAGAGCAATGATAATCGTCCGTAGGAGGTCACCAAAGGAAGCTATATATGGGGACAATATCATCAACATATAGTAATAGATAGATCACAGAAAAACCTCGATGATAAGCAAATTGAGACGCATCAGACTTAGCCTCTGTGAAGCCAAGAGAGAGCAGAAAGTTGGCAAACTAGCTGTACCATGCCCGGGGGGCCTGTTACAATCCATCGAGGGACTTGTTCAGACGTAAATGTCTCATCGAAGTCAATGCTAGGACGTTGTGTGAAGCCACATAGAACCCAATAAGCCTTATATCTGTCAAGAGAGCCATCATCTTGAAACTTGTGACGAAGTTAGTGTCGGGTGTATGTGGAATGAGCTCCCAAGTGTGATTCACTAGCATGGCATTGTACTCCTCCATTGGAGCATGCTAGTGCGGGTCTATTCGGTGCGGAGTACATATAAGCACGAAACCTCCATAATCTATTCAGCCGACTCATAGAAACATAATCAAGAGAGATATGGGGAGGGTCGGTAGGGATCGGACTTCTCGACGAGGTCAACCGGACAGTGCACAGTTGATAATAAGAGGAGACGTGGTGCTGTGATAGCAGGGTTCGGATCATGTTGATCGAAAGCCGGATCATGTTTGTCAATTTCCATCAAATCGAGAGTTATCAATACCTACCGGAAGATCGAGACCTAGTTTCTCGTAAAAATATATATAGATGGTAGTCATTTGAACGTGTTACATGTGTAGGTTTGGGCGTCCATATATGCCTATAAAATGGGCACGATAATGCACACAATAATCAAACAAGATTCACAGAAACTACCATCAATAACAGGACTCCTGCACTTCATACATGGCCACTACCAGCTCTATAAACGAGAGGTTTAGCCTCGCCGGAGCCACTGCGCTCGTCACCGGTGGCAGCAAAGGCATCGGGTACGTAATGATCAACTTACCAAATCGATCTGACTAATTGTTTTCCTCATACGCTTCATCATTCCAGTGGTGTAAATTTATTGAAGCATCTCTCATATGAATTATTGACGATGCAGCCGTGCCATCGTGGAAGAGCTGGCGAGCTTCGGCGCGACGGTGCACACCTGCGCTCGGAACCAGGCGGAGCTGAGGGCGGTCAGACCGGCGGCATCTACTCGGTCAGACCGGCAGATCAATCTCGGTCAGACCGATCTCCATCGATTTCGAGGGTAACTTTTATTTCCACTAAAAGTTTTTGGTTTTTGGGTATACCAACCATTCACCCCCCTCTGATTACCTTAGTTCTTGTGATTCGATCCTACACTCTCTTGACTTTACAAACCTATACCTGCAAATCTGCAATGGCGCCCTTGCCACGCTTCCTTTTCCCCAACCCGATTATCGCCCGGCGCCCCCAACGTCGACATCTGGTCAAGTACCACCACAACAGCTCTCATCAGTGTCAGCCTCCTCCACTTGGCGGCGACCTTGCTTGCCCAACTGCCGAGCTCCATCAGGCAGAATCCTCTCGGCTATGTGCAAATTATTCCATAACCGTGATGCAAGTTTGACAGAGAACTATAGTACAATACAGGTGCTGCCTCTGATCAAAGCCAGCTTGTGCTCAGTACACTAGGTCGTGGGGTTCACCAAGAAATTACATGTTAAATATTTGCTGCGTGCCCTCAGATATAAGCATGTATGACGTTTAAAGTTTGTACATAAATATTAATATTTCTGCAGTACTACTTCCACAAACCCAACCACTATTATTTAATTTTGATAATATTTGTGTAAATAAGTATTTCTGTCAATTCAGCCAATTAGAAGTTAGTTCATTCTCTTTAATGGGGGACACATTGAAGTCTTTCCCTTTCAATCTAAATCTGTAAGAAAAAAGGTTTATATTTATGAACGGAGAAAGTATATATATAACCATGTAGTATTTGCTTTTGGTCAGATGATTACGCATCTCTCTTGACTTTACATACATATGTCACATCGATATTTAAATGGACAAGTCCATTCAATTATTGCTTGCATATAAAACACCCACTACTATACGTACTCTCTCCGTAAAAAAAAAAAAACTCAAGATGTGACCCTCTCCGACAACGAATCTAGACAAATCTCGACAAAGGGTAGTTCAGATTTGTTATCCTAAGTTGAGTATTTTTTAGATGGAGGGAGCACTACTATACATAGGGGGACAATTAGCCATGAACCTCAACAAAGTTAAACACCGTGTGATTTTACGGATACTTGTCAATTTTCTAGATCGGAAATAGGAAAAACGGTAGTACACGACATCTAAAGTGGATCAGTAAAGGAGACAAAGATTTAGATAGGTTCAGCCCTCTTGACGAGGGGTAATACCCTACTCTTGTTTTAAGGATTAAATCCGTCGGCTGTTGTATTGATCTGATGATCAAGTTGTGTTATATCGTTGGAGGGGCTCTCTGCCCACCTTATATAGGTTAGGAGGCAAAGTTACAAAGAGGAAAAACCTAGCCGAATACGACATCAATTTCCTTAACTATTACATAATTGTATCTAACCAGGACTACAGGCCATGCCGTAGCAAACAAGGCAACACTACACCCAAGTCCTAATCTATTGGATAAGCAGGCCGAGTGTGTATGGGGTATCTATAATCTCCATAGCAGCCCCCGAGACCTTCACATGTTGGAAAGAATTTTCTCCCAAGCTTGTTCAACCAAAAGTCAATTGCTCCCATATTCTAATTGTCACCGGAGTGCTTTTCACCAATCTGACGCTCACAAGAGGCTGTGGAGCGCTGATGTGAAAATTTCCAAAGAAAATAAATAATAGGTGCTTCGACTAGAAAATAAATAAAGGAACACAGCCCCTGTTGTTAAAAGCATTTTATTAGAAAAGAAAAAGTATATAAAAAAGGGAAATTACAACAAAGAGATCCATTTAAGAACTACATCTTTGTCTTTCTCATTCACCCAAAGCAACAACACAAGGAAATCACCCTTAAATAGCTGTCTCCATGAAGCCAAGGAAGGGGGTTTATGATCATAAGATGAAACCATTCCTTTGCCTCCAAATATTCCAAACCCCATAAAGAAATTTTTACATGAAACAGTGGCCTTGGTAACAGTTTCTTCAGTGCACCAACATGTTGTCCAAGCTCAAAGATGTGTCCCAAGAGATACCTAGAACAGCTCAGCATGACTTTGCAAAGGGACATTAAAAAAAGAGATGCAGTAGATTCTAAAGGGGGTGAGCTGGGCAAAGAACACAACTGATATCACAATCATGGGGGCCGCAATGTTTATGGTTCAACATATATTTTGTGTTCAACCTGTCCATCAAACTTTAACCTTCGAGGTGGCCTTTCTCTTCCATAACCAATGGAAATGAATAGGTGGTTGCATGGCCTGAAAGTTTGGGGCATAAAACTTTTGAGAAGAGTACTTAAGATTTCCCCAAATGTAAGCGCAAATATCATTCTCCTGAGAAAAGTTAACCTCCTCCGACATTACTGATAAAGTAAACCAAAGAGTAAGTGATCTATACTCTACGATCCGTTCTATCTCTTAACTACCTAAGACGAGGATAAGCTAAAAGCCCCATGGGGAGTAAGGTAAGAGAGGTAAAATTACTATTGTCAACTTATTAAAATTCTAGGTAAAACGATATGTTGTAGGCATAGTACTATTGTGGAATAAAACATAGTAGCAACTCCTAATGAACAACCTAAGTTTTACCTTTACTCGAGGATGAGCAAAGGTTTAGCTTGGTGGTGTTGGTGATGGTCGTTAAGTACCAATTTCGATCGTGAACTGCCATAATAAACAAACGGAGAACTAACATTTCTTGCACATATATTAGAATTAAATAATATAGTTCAACTTGTATTGGATAAATACTATGTATGCAGAGATTATAAACTAAAGTGAAGGAGAAATGAGCCGACACCCAAAGAAACACACCTCAAGCGATTCACGTGTGAGCAGACGGATTGATGGGCCCAAAAGTTAGCTTGAACCGACCTAAAGTGGGACTAAATCACCGGGCACTGCCTTAGGGGCCCACATATCAGTCCTCAGTGAAATGTGGTTGAGAGAGGTGGTACTGATGATTCGGCCAAACAGTTGGGAGTCTCCTGGGAATTAGTAACATTAGTTATTAACATAAGCATGGTTCTTAGGTTAGTTAAATGTTGTTAGATGTGAGTATGACCCACGGAAAGTGAGGGGGGTGGCAGGTGGTGACAGCCATGTCCATCCTTTGTATTTCTTCACATCCGGCTATGACGGAAAATTAAATCCTAGCCTTGTGAACACGTATGTACCTGGGTACCTGGGAACAAAATCCTAGCCTTGTAAACACATATGTACCTAGGTACCTGGGAACAAAATCCTAGCCTTGTAAACACGTATGTGTTAAGTGTATACTAGACATTACTAGTATAGAAGTACATATGAACCTTAGCTCTCTTTAGTCCTTCTCCCCTGCTTAGTGTATCTTTATTAGAGATGAATCTCTTGTGCGTCACACAACTCATATAGCTTGATTAAGGATATATGAACTCTACCTTTACACCACCGCTTCCCTGCGGAAATATAAATACGATACCCTTTGAATTCTCTTGGGTGAAATGCTACTGCGGTATCCGTGCGCTTGCGGATTTTCTGGCGACCACAAGAAATACCAACAGCTTGCAACTCTTAGAGATCTACTTTCAGCCTTGCTTCTTCCTCTCCACCGATCTTCATGTTTAGATTTCATTTGTGTGAGAGAGTGTTGGATTTGAGTTTGCGTGCGTGCTTGGTGTTGACTTCATGAAGATTTGTTGAGGACTTGATTCGTCCCCAAGAGAATCTTGCTTCTACTTTTACTCTTAGGGGTTGAGGCCTCCTAGAGGGCTAGGCATCGGTCTTAAGCCACTGATCTACTTGTGGTTGGCGGGGAGAAGTTTGTGAAAGTTGAATCTCACCTCCGAAAGGGAAGAGATACCACTAGTGAAAAAATGAGTGCTTTGTGCAACCTCTTGAGGAAAGGGTTGGCGAAGATCCGACTCCTTGTGAGCTCCTCAATATAGACTAGAATACCCTCAAGGATTCGAACTTCAGGAACACCTCATATTGCAAGAACATCGGTGATATCCCTCTGACTCCTTTCTCTAGATTTGCTTGCTTGTGCCGCTTCTAGTCTAGTTGTTGTTTGTGCTTGCTCATCTTTCTTGTGACTAGCTAGATCCAGTTCTCTTTGACTTTCATTTGCTCTGTGATTATTGGGAATATCCAAAAATACTTTCGGATATATTCAAAAAGTATTGCTTCCACATTTACCTATGTTTTTAAACTAGCCTATTCACCCTCCCTCTAGGCCTAAGTGACCTTTTTAGTATCATTATTTGTTTTTCCGTAGGGAAGACAACAATATGAAGAATAGGCCGATATATTCAAAATCATGCTATAGTTAATATACTATGGTCTAATATGGGTAAATGATTATCATGACAATAGTTAGGTAGTGTGACACACAGAAGAACCACCTCAATAAGTAAACTAGCGATTGGAGAAAGACAAAATGAATAGCTATGGTTTCATCTGTACTTCTATATTTATCATGTTTAGTCAATACAACAATCATATACATATATAGCTAGGACATAGTTCTATGCACCCAGACACTACCGAGAGACCATCCCCTGTTGGTCTGCTAGTATGGTTATGGCATTTACCAAATCTTACATCATACCTAAACGTGGAGGAATACAAAGGGCGGACAAGGCTGTCACCACCTGCCGCCTATCTCACTTTTTGTGGGGCACACCCACATCGAACGATATTTAATCAATCTATGCACTATGCTTACATTGCTAAATAATATCACTAATTTCCTCAGGACTCGCACTCTACATATGGACAAGTAAGAACTAGTATGACCCGTTAACATCATCGGACCAATGTTGCAGCATAGATCGACTACCGAGCATAAAATCCCTGAGCACAATTAAATAAAGAAGATAATTCTATTATTGAGCTCGTAGTCTTACAAATACATACCTGAATATTTAAGAAGACTAGTAAACATAAGAACTATTCTAAGCCTAAACTCCACTAATCTATTCTATTATTGCTTCTTGAGTGTTGTGAAGTGAGAGTTTCCCTCCTTTATCTGTACTATATGTATAGATGATGTCCACTAACTCCTAAAGCTCATCATGTAAGTGTGCCACGTCATCACCCACTAACAATTATTAATTAGAATATTTTAAATCACATACAAGTGTACCACATCATTATCCACCAGCAATAATTATCTATAGTATTTTGAATATCATGCAAACATAACATATCATTTAGAATTTTGTTATATTTTTACAGCTCATACAAGCAATGTTAAATCATTATCTCCATATCTTTTTCACATTATTTAAATATATATATCTATCATTTCTACAATGTATAATATGCATTCATCCACACATCCCGCCGCAAAGCGTGAGGTATAAACTAGTAGCTGCTTATGACGGTTGCCAATGTCGGTTAACGCTCACAACCGTCATTAGGAGGCAATCAATGACATCCACGTAGAAGGTGGATATGAGGGGGGAAGATAACGGTTCAGCCAACCTCTATGCCACCCCTCTCTCCACCGACTTTGTCCCAAAGGCTGCTATGTGGACCCCTATGGCGGTGCACGGTGGATTGAGCAAAATTAAGTTGGTTTGGTCTGACTTGTGAGCCCTTCAATCCATACATGCTTTCACGTGATTCCTCGGAGTTGTGATTTTTTACATGCCATCATATTTTCTACTTCACTTTATTGTATAATCCATGCATTCAATGTATTATCGAAGAATAAGTGGAACTACATTATTTGTAAGTAATATGTGTGTAAGAAATGCTAGCCTCTTTTATTTGTTGAGCTAATTGACAGTTGAAATTGGTACATAACGACCATCAACAATATACAATAGGTATCGGCTTGTATCGAGGGGTCTCACGTGGTATCGATGGATAGTAGATCCAGTATCGATGGGTATCAACTAGTACCAATAGGGTACCAGATCTGGTACTTGTCTGCTATTATTTGGTTTGAATTAATGGGATACCGTACAATAATTACCTTGAAATCTCTTATTGTGTAAACTTGAAGCTAATTATATCCAACTTGCAACCCAATAACAGTACTAGTACTAAATGTGTATCGCCTTCCTACTCCCTCCGTCCATTAATATAAGGGATTTTGACATTTTACTTATACTGTTTGACCATTCGTCTTATGCAAAAAAATTTGTGTAAATATAAAAAACGAAAAGTTATGCTTAAACTATTTTGGATAATAAAGTAAGTCACAAATAAAATAAATAATAATTCCAATTTTTTTTAATAAGACGAATGATCAAACAGTGCAAGCAAAATGTCAAAATCCTAAGGACGGAGGGAGTACTTTGTAACTATCGGACAGTCATCAGGCTTAATTAATATAGAGCCCACCACTCAGCTTACCCTTGGCCAGATTGCATATATAGTCATCTCTGTGTACACAATACTTCTGCTCTAGCTTATATTTAGTTCCTAATCCTTTGTAGCAACTGCAAGAAGTTGTAGCGGTTAATTTTTCAGCACGCTTCAGCCATGGCACACACCATGGTGAGCGTTGCCACAGGGGTCCTGTGCCCTGTGATTGGGAAACTCTCTACTCTATTGCAGATGAAGTACAACAGGCTGAAGGGAGTAGATAGTGAGATCCTCTCCCTGAAGGATGAGCTAAGTAGTATGAACGCTCTACTCCTGAAGCTAGAGGATATCGATGACCTCGATATCCAAGTGAAGGAATGGAGGGACCAGATCCGGGAGTTGTCGTATGATATTGAGGATAGAATTGATTATTTCATGTTCCAGGTAGATGGTGATACCCATAGGCGTGAAAGCATGAAAGGTTTCTTGCAGAAGAGTATTCGACAACTGCGGATGCTTCGAGCACGCGACAAGATGGCTCATCAAATAATAAAGTTAAAGGCTCGTGTTGACATGGCGAGTGAACGTCGCAAGAGGTACAACTTTGATGAGACCTTGTCAAGTTCAATTGGTGTGGTGCCGATCGATCCTCGATTACCAGCACTCTATGCAGAAGAAGAAAACCTAGTGGGCATTGATACACCAAGAGTAGAGCTCATCAGGTTTTTGACCGAAGGGGATGATAAATTGCTGCAAAAACTGCAGGTGGTGTCTATTGTTGGACTTGGTGGACTAGGAAAGACAACTCTTGCCCGTCAAGTTTATGAAAAAATTAGTGGGCAGTTTGATTGCCAAGCATTTGTATCAGTTTCTCAAAAACCCGACATAAGGAAAATATTCAAAAATATACTGATCAATATAACAGAGCTCGATTATGGAGCTATAGATGCATGGGATGAGGAGCGGCTCATCAATAAACTCAGAGAATTTCTCAACGATAAAAGGTACGCACTTCTATTTTTAACTTCGTACTATTACCCTAATCGATAATTATTTATTTTATTACCCCTACTCTTATCAATGTACATGTACAACCGCCTCCTCAAAATATTAGGTGGTCATTGCAAATTATTTTCAAAGAGAAAATAGCCTAAAACGCTTAGATGAATGAGTTTCTTCACCCATGAGCATTTTGTTACTGCAAGAACCAGTAGCACATCTAGAAATATTTTGGAGCTCGGGCAAACTTCACTATAGCTAATATTTACTACATAAATTCTATTTCTAATTTTCTAATTACATGAAATTTTAATGGATTAACCACCGACCAGCCCGAGTGGCTGCCTGGGTTTGCCGGCCCGTAGATCCGCCCCTGGCAAGAACATATATTTCTAATAGTAGAACATAGGAAAAAAAGAACAAGACCATGCCATCCCTCTCATACCTCTCATACCAAACAGGCAGTAAGGACCCTATCCCTAAACACTAGGATAGACCCTGGCCGCAAAAACTATCAAGGGGTGACTCGTTTATAAAAATATCTTGATTTGTTTCTCATACCAGTGCGGTCGTATGCGAAAATTGCTCTTACATAAGACCATCCTAATACGCCTACTTGTGAAAATGGATTTTCACATGTGGGATCGCCAGCTAGCGAGTGAAAATTTCCTTTTTCATATCCCCTAATCATAAGCTGGCTAGCCAGCTAGCCGCATATGAAAACCTGTTTTGCCCACATGTAAAAATCTATTCTAGTGGTGCCATTCACTATGGATGATTTATCCAATTAACTAATTTCATTTTACTCGACTATATAGCTCATATACAACTAACTCAACTTGTGACACAACGAGGCAAAAAAGTTACGTCGACCATGAGCTACTACCCTGAATCAACTAGTATTCTAAAGGCTTGTATAAAGGGTAAATAACCTTTTTTTCTCTTTTCAACATTTGCATGTTAATGCACCGACTAACTACTCCCTGTACTTTTTCGAAGATATTAATTAATGGATAACGAACCATGACATTTCACTCAAAATTACTTCTCTCTTGTTTCACCAATTCCTCTTCGTGCCTAAATAAAATAATAAGGTTTATAGGTGCATTTTTTTGGTGGTTTACTAGTAATTTATCCTCCAGTCACAAAAGAATACTATTATTTAAGCATTTCAAAGTTAATAACACATAATTATGACCGCTTAATTATTTTTCGTAAAATATCCAAACAATAGTTACGCAGGTACACAATTACGAAAGTTTTAGTTAATAATAACAAATTAAATTTGGCTATGCTTTCATACATCGAAATAAAAGTTAGCCTAGTTTTACTACACCAACTCTAAAAAGGCATATTTTAATTATGACCGGATGAATTACTAATTTTCGCATGTCTCACGCATGTATATGTGCCTATGTGTGGGATTATCATTTGTTAATTATATAGGTACTTTGTCGTAATTGATGATATCTGGAGCACAACAGTTTGGACAACAATCAGATGCGCTTTCTGTGAAAATTACCGTGGCAGTAAAATATTGTGTACAACACGTATCATTTCTGTAGCTGAAACATGTTGCTCGGCTGACTGCAAAAATATTTATGAAATGAAACCCCTGAGTGATGTTTATGCTGAAAAATTGTTCATCAAAAGGATTTTTGGCTCTGAAGATCAATGTCCTGCTTATTTGAAAGACATATATATTGACATCTTGAGAAGATGTGGTGGTTTACCATTGGCAATTATTTCTCTAGCTAGCTTATTGGCTACCAAACCACGCACAAAAGAACAATGGGGGAGGTACAGAAATTCTGTTTGCTCAGCAACTGAGAACGTTCCCAGTGTAAGCAACATGCAGAGGATTCTATCTCTTAGTTATAATGACCTGCCCCACTATTTGAAGACATGCTTGCTATATCTAAGTACATTTCCAGAGGATGTGCTGATATTAAGGGATCCATTGGTAAGAAGATGGATAGCCGAAGGGTTCGTCACTGCACAAGGTGAAGGTGGACGAACTTTAGAGGAAGTCGGAGAGTGCTATTTTAATGAACTAATCAATAGGAGCATGATACAACCGGACGAAATCCAATACGACGGGCAAGCTCATGCTTGCCGAATGCATGATATGATTCTAGATCTTATTATATCTAAATCAGTTGTTGAAAATTTCATCACTTCATTTTCTCATAATTATTTATTGGGATGTCAAGACAAGGTAATTCGTCGACTTTCCCTCGACTGCCGAGAGCGAGATGCTATACTTCCAGCAACCATGGTTCTTTCGAGTGCTCGATCACTTGTTGTGTATGGGTCCACCGAACACATTCCACTTATTTCAGCCTTCCATGTTCTGCGCACAATTGCCATAGAAAGCAATGATAAACTGAAAAATTGTTATCTCAGGGATATAGGGAGATTATTTCAGTTAAAATGCTTGAGGCTGAGAGAAGTAGGCATAAGTGAGCTTCCTGAAGAAATAGGCGAGCTACAAGAACTTCAGACACTAGAGCTCCAACGTACCCGCATAAAAGAATTACCCAAGAGCATAGTTCGGCTGAAAAATTTAGTGTTTTTGGTTGCTGATGGCATAACTCTACCAGAAGGAATTGGAAATATGAGAGCTTTGCAGAAACTTATAGGGGTGAAAGTTGATATCAGCATCCCAGTGGATTGTTTGCGTGAACTGGGTGGTCTGAATGACCTGAGATGTCTGTATATAATATGGTGTGTTAGTGATGCATACCCTGACAAGAAAACATACACAGATAGCTTTGTTTCTTGCATCGACGAGCTGTGTACATTCAAGCTTCGGTACCTACAAGTTGGATGTGATGATTCATCTCTGGATTTCATGCTGGATTCTTGGTCTCACCCTCCTTACCCGCTTTACAATTTTCAGATGATCACTTACTACTGTTTCCCCATAATTCCAGAGTGGATGGCCACGCTTTTTAACGTCGCATTCCTGGACATCAATGTTACTTCTGTGGGGAAGGATGTTCTTCGGATCCTTGGGGACTTGCCTTCTCTCTTATCTCTTTCAATTACGACAAAAACAATTGTATCTGAAAGGCTAGTCTTCGGCAGCAATGGGTTCCAATGTCTGAAAGAATTTGACTTCCATTCATGGCAAGATGTCTTAGGTCCTTTATTGTTTGAGGTTGGGGCTATGCCAAAGCTCGAAAAGTTTCGGTTCAACGTGTGGGCACGAACACCAGGATCTCTAGACAGCAACTTCTATGAAGGCCTCCAGAACATGGCTTGCCTCAAGAATCTTGTCATTGAGGTAGACTGTAGGGAGGCGAGGGCAGAACAAGTGGAGGCTACAGAGGCTGCTGCCAAGAATGCCATTGCAAACAATCATCTCCCCGATCATCTCAATGTTCAAATGAGACGAACCAACGTAGACAGGATGATAAAGGACACGGTCATGGGCAACAGTGTTGTGGAACAGCAAGAGGAGACAGCAGTAAAGATTCACTATAACTGAAAACGTGTACTGTGGTGCAAGTAAGTAAACATGACTACACCAGTACTCAAATTACTCCAACCCTTGCACATACCTACAATTTGTGCTACTACTACAACTAAAACTACTTAGTACTTTGTTCAGGAATTGAATGGGATCACTACTGTTGGAGGTATGTCACGAGGACCTTCGACCGAGCTTGCCGAAACTAGTTCACAACCGCCAGGGCAAAGCATGGTGGCAAAGTGCCGATTGTCACAAAGACGAACGCTCAGCACGAATGGCTAGGGGAAGCCAAGGATGTTTGCCCCCTAGCCGAGGACCTTTGCCCCAGACCAAAAAGGGCTGAGGGACCGAAGTGACCAACCGACCAATGGAGGCCCACCTGGTGGCCCAAGATGAAGCGTTGGGTGAATTGTTACAATTACCCTCATAAATGTCTCTATCATAAGAGTAGTCATATAAATTCCTTTGTATTTAGTAACCCTAGGGTACATGAGCTAAGTACTAAGCCTATAAATAGAACCCAAGGGGCATGTATTGGGGGATCCTAAGAAATTTTGAATATTGCACTACAACGGGCACCCACATCTCAATTGGGCGGCAACCCCATCTGTGTCGGGCATGGAGAGTAATTACATTTGATGAGCTTTGTTGATGACATCATCGATTTATGATGTTTCTTTTACTAGAAAACGACATAAAGTTTAGCCACACTTGACTATAGTTCTATTGACTGGTCTGTTTTGTTTTTTGCAATTGTGTTGTACTGATGTGCCGCACTACTTGGGTGGACCACTGGTGTACTATGAATTAGATCCCACATGCAACTCTCTTTGATAAAAACACATGGGCTAGTCTATTGCACTGCACTCTTTGATAAAAACTTTGAAGGGATCGATCCACTCACCATGTTCTTTGACCCATAGCGCAATACTCTATAAAAACCAGGAGGAATTGGAAACCAGAAATTAATTAATGAGCTTATACCGGCAGGTTATTTACAAAAATGTGATGTTAGTTAAGGGGAGAAGAACCGTTTCACAATCATATCCGATGCTTCAAAATATTTGGGTAACAACTAAGCAAGCTGTACACCTGTAACTATCTTTGTTCCTTAGACTTCTCATGTACACCTGTAACTATCTTTGTCACAATCATATATACTCATGTACCGTTGCAAATTTGTATGTTCCTTAGACTCCCTACTGTCTATGGACTTCTCATTTGAATGCGCTGAACCATCAACTATCATCTGACCATAAAATGTCACTAAAGATGGATCACTACAAATGGTAGCGATTTAAATATTACAAAAGAATGATCGATATAGGATGAAAGGATCTGACGGATTGATTTTGCAAAACGAAAAAAAAAAAAGACTATCAACCACCATACATATTCTCCTTTTAACTCAGGCAAGATAAGTAGTAACTTCCGAGACTACAACCATGCACTGAACTGAATCAGCATACCAGGACAGCCGCTCACTCGCAGATTCTCAAAATGTAACGCGCGCGGCATATCCTGCAAGCACACTCCACACTCTGATTGTGTTTTGTTTCCGCTGTACATGATCAGGAGGCAACATCTAAAACCATCTTGGGCAGTACCAGACCTTGGTAAAGATACTGCAAACTGATATCAACTCTCCCTGTACATCAACCTAAGACTTCCACTCCTGATGTCGCTCATTTCCAGTTCTAATTTGTGATTGTGTACTTGTTTTGTTTTCCTAAAGAAGAGAAATAGTTTGGGGGGTTAGAAGGGGAGAAGTGTTTCAAAGGAATCTTGTAGATGAATGGATATACACATGAGAGTAGAAGGTGTCTAAATAGAGACATGTACTGCTGTACAGTAGGTAGTGGGTGGGTAGTGGGTCGATCGTCGGCACTAGATGAAAAGGACATGTTTCTTGAGTTCGGGCACCTCTAGTGTCGATTCAGTCAGAGCAGTCCATCAAAGCTGAATGAAATTTTGATTCAGTCATATTTTTTGAGTTAATCGCAGCACTTCACTGACTAATTAATTAACATCAATGCATAGAGTATCCTAGATGCACTCCAGGGTTACACTGCGGTTAGAAGAACATGGACTTAGCACAGACTGACGGGCTAAAATATGTTCTGCAACATTAGCAAACCGATTCACATGAATGAAAGAGAGCAGGAATTCGGCCTGGATCTTTCTTGATATCATCGATTATACAGCCTACCCTCGAGCAGTTGCACACAACCAACGTGATTCGTTGGATGACAGAAAGGCGATCTGAATCTAGGATGATCCTGTGGAATCCTTCTTCCTTTGCTAAGAACAGGGTTTGGCGCACTGCCACTGCCTCAGCAACTTCTGGCACTGATCCCTGAGACAAGCTCATTGCATGCAAATAAACAGATGAAGTTCTGGTCTCTGACCGGAATATTGCAGCATCTGTATTGATCGATACGGTACCTATCGGTTGTGGAACCCATCTACAAACTGACAGAGGGGGGGAGTCACACCTAGAAACAGGCACAAGATTACAGATATGCTGCACGATCATATCCACATACCCCCATAATATTTTGTGCAGAGAAACATTCGCTACACCGGATCAGGTCACCTCTGACGACAGTAAACCCTCACCTTTGACTGGTTTGGGCCTGGTCGGAGAACAGTGGTCACTGATCTCTACAGTAGGGTACCCCTCTGCTCTTAGTAGGGTATCTTCTGCGTCGAAATCGTTTTATCTTAATAGAGTACCTACCAAAGGGTTGGAGCAGCATTTATTTCAGCTTTCACATGTTCATCATCATCATAATTGTAATCACGTTTATTCAGTGAAAGAGATCCAATATAGGAACTATTCAGATTGATGCCATTTTTAGCGATACCAATTTTATCATAGTTATAAAAAAAGTGTCTACGTTTAGTTTGTTGCCAAACTTTGGTAAATACAAAAGAAATCCTGCTAAAATTTTAACAATATTGCCAACTTGCCAAAATTTTGGCTACAATCTGAACAGGCCCATATATCTAGGAGATTTCCTGGTGCGAAAACAACAAAAGCTCTGACATGGTAGGACCAAATATTTACGAATGCTTACGTTGTGAAGAAAGTACTACCTATGTCCCAAAATATAGCAACTCGTAACAATGTTTCTAGGCACATACTCCAATAGTATTAATATAGTAACTTGTAACTATTTGTCTGGATATTGCTATATTTTAGAATGGATGGAGTATATAATATATGAAGAATCAGCACAACATGATAGCAGCCACACTCCAGGTTTAGGATCTGACAATAAACACAACAATTTCTGGTGCAATTGTCTCATTGTCTGTTTGGAGAGTAACAGAGCCTCGTAGATATCTTCCAAAAGTTTGGGAAGGCAGAAATCCATTGCAAAACAAGGCTGCACCGGGTATGCTGCTCCGGGTAAGTATCCAAACTGTCAAGAAAATGTCCTGCCTGGAGAACAACAAGTACTTCGGGGGGGTTTCTTACCTTCAGAGACATGATCAAGACACACTTCAAACCCTGTCAATTTTTCAGTGAAAAATGGAACCGGCTGGTCAAGAAGGATTCAAATAATTAAAGTGATGGTACAGACGTGACAATTTCAAGAGGAACAACAATGCCAACAGATTGTTTTTTTTTTTGTTCTGAAGTTCTAAATCATATAAAGACAAACAGACAGCAACCTGAACATGAAACTCTGCATCAGGATGAGCAATCAAAACAGCTTAGAAAGGCACATACATCTCTGAAGCCATGTCAATGCATTATTCAAATTTAGGAAATTAAAGAAGCAGAAAGGTAGCTGAAGAAAGTAGAGGAGAAAGCAAACCTTGTAAAATAGAGCAGTAGTATATCTTGCTCACAACTGCATACAAGGTCAATACAGCATGTGTTACTCTGCTTTGCAGAACCCTTGCATCAGGTTACCAAAAAAAAGCCAATTACAAGCTCTGAAACAACATCGGAAAGGACAAAGCAACTGTAAGCTCTCAACACACAAAAACGTATGTTTACAGCATTATATACAGGAAAAATGATGCATACATCAGATTGTAAAGGGTAATAAGGGATACAAAGACAGATCCGTACAATTATCACACTATAGAAACTAAGAAAAATAAAACCCTATAAACTTAGTATTTCAAGATGAAAAGCATTCTGCTGCCTGGTATCATGTACTGCCCATTTCAATGAGCCTGTTTGACAGAACCCATATGATCTGGTACTCACAAATAAAAAACTATGATCTCAAACGAATCATGGACATAATTTTTCAAAAAAATCATCAATAAACAGCAAGAGACAGGAACAACGAAAAACACATTGCTTAAGTGAATAGAGCTTCACAGATGCCAAGTGGATATTTTGGATTGGCAGTAGTCAAGAACCATCCAATCTAATCAGGCAACCAGGAATTGCCATGACAAATATAAAACCTTATGAAAACAAATAAAAGCTAAACATACACATGAAATTTTCAATGAAAGAAGAGTGCAATGATTTATGATGTCAAATTACTACACACTTACTAGTTCGTCAGTACCAATCATGCTCTTCATCGCTTCCAAACTTAATTCGTAGCAATTAGCAACACAGATCATGGCGCCATATAGATATGGATGGATGAAAACAAAGATCATATCATTGACCAACCAACACCAAGCCATAACTGCTTACAAAGATAGATAAATGCGGGGAAACTATTCTAATCCCTCGAGGGGATGTTCCCTCGTTTGCTTAAAGAACATCTAAACAGTTATGAAAAATTCTGGAGAAATTTGACAACATCCATACAACACATATATGCAACTCCACAAAATCTTAAGTCCAAACTCAACTCACACGTCGAGATATAAAAAAGACAAATTCAGCGTATGAATAGTAGCGTACTGTTTATATCTAAATTTGTCTTTTTTGTTTCTCGATGTGTAGATCGAATTTAAATATGAATTTTGGTGGACTTGTAGGTATCATTATACTCTATATTGTAAATTTTTTTCAGAATTTTTCACAACTATTTGCATCGAATTTGAAAGAAAAAGGTATACGAGGGGATATCCCCTCGAGGGATTAGGATCCACTCCCATAAATGCGTACAGAGATGTATAGACAGATCGACAAAGTGAATCCTAAACTGAGAGTCTCAAGGATAACTTGGCATTCTGCATGTCGGTTAGAACTCAGAGCAGCTACCTCCTCTTTGATGGGCGAGACAGGAGATTCCATATGCTCCCAAAATCAAAATTGCAGAAAACATGGATAAACAAGGACATATACAAATAGCTCGGATAGTTAAGGAGTACAGTGCTAGAGTAATCTTTGATGGAGTACAGTACTAATAGTATATACACATAAAAGATAGAACTTTTTTATATTGGAATGCAATCAAAAGGATAAGTGCAGTGCTTAGAGCCTCAGATATGGTTAGACCAGATAACATAGAAGAGCTAATTAAATTAACTAGTTCTCCACTATAGCTAGGCCAAGATAAATGTGGACATAAACCGAGTTAGATAGATACATTAGTCCATCTCAATGTCAGTTTCAGAATCATAATCTAGGAGGAGACCATCGGGATCATCGGAGTAGTCGTAGTAGAGATTGGGATCATCTGGAAGCTTGACCTTAGACATGGTCTCGTCCCACAGCCGATCCAGAAGCGCTCTGCGCTGTATTTTCCACTCGTCGTACCGCAGCTCATCTTCAGCAACCGCCGCTTCAGAAGCTGGCTTGCCCCCATCGTCAGCAATGGTCGCCGCCGCCGCCGCTGATTCAGAAGCATCGGATAATAAGTCGCTCTCCGCCGGAGCCGGCTCTTCCGTGGCCTTCCTCTTCTCACCAACGGCGGCTTCCCTCGGCTTCCCCTCGACCGGCGCTGGAGACAGGGAAGGTGCCGCCGCCTCCGTTGGCATCTGGACCTTCTCGCCGGCCATCTCGGCGCTCGACGGGAGGATTTCTTCTTCTTCTTCTTCTTGTCGCTGGTTTTCTCGATGCCTTCCTCACACAGACGGTTCGTTCGTTGTGATTTCTGATTTCTGTTCTTTATTTATTACTAGGGCTCAGCGAACCCTAGCATTCATCTAGTCGGACTCGGACTCGTTTCTGGTACCGGTAGGCCCAAGATAAGTCCTTCCGGTTTCGGTATCCAACCTTGGGGGCCAGGCCCAACTTGGAACAAAACAGAAAACGAAAAAGTCCACTTTGAGTCCCTCGTAGTGGTTGGATCCTAATCGTTTCTTCGTTACGTGACAGCATAACATAAATAGCTACTATGTATGCGTCTATTACTATGCATGCTGTGCCCTGTATCTGAGGAATCCATTATATGTACTACTACCTTCTAATAACTTTTCAGATACAACAACTTAAAATTATTTTTCCTTCAAAGTTACCTATCGGATTTATAATCTATTTACACCGTTGTACTCGTTAGAATTATATCTTCACAACAAGACGTTACTTGGTTCTATTTTGATGAAAAGAAAAACATATACTCAGATAATTAAAATTATGTGTTTCATACGTAGTAGCAAAATGTTTCCGCATGTAGTTTACTTTTGTTGCACCAGTGTTTCAAACCGTCTAACCCAAAAATTAACCCAAAAATCAAGTTCATGAAACACTGGTTACTAACATGGAATATAATAATATAATATAATATTGTATATATACTCCCTCCGTTTCAGGTTATATGACATTTTGACTTTGGTCAAAGTCAAACTACTCTAAGTTGACTAATTATGTAGAAAAAAGTAGAAATATTTACAACACCAGCATAGTTTCATTGATCTAAAGTTGAATAAATTTTCATAATATATTTGTCTTGGGTTAAAAATAAATCCAACTTGTATGTAATCCTTATAAGCCGATGCAACATCCAGATAACTCATCGCCTGAAACCCCGATGAAACCTTTATTGGCCATCAAAGACATGTTAGCTTATATAATTCTAAGCACGACTAGGGATGATGCATCACAAAGTATGTAAAGAAGCATAAAGTCTAAACAATCAAGCCTTCGATTGACTTTTAGGGTGAGAGATACCTTAGCTAATCTAATCTGGTAAAGCGATTTAGCCGATACCCGCATAAACTCTAAAGCGAGAATCGGCCGATATGTCTAAATTGAGATACTAAGACAAGATTAACTAAGATATATGATAAATAGGTAGATAAATATATCAACCAAACCAGAGCAATCTAAGAGGTCGAATGCACTGATGCAGCCTTGAACGACACCGATGAAGCCAATACAATTGCCAAGGCCGGCAGAACGTAGGACTTACCCCTTCGCCGAAGATCGAAAACCGATGCAACCCCGCGTTAGGTGCCAAGTTCCGCCAGATGATAAATAAAAACCTCAGTAAAGAGGGCGGCGATGCGTCGAGAGCAGTTGTATTGATCTGTGATATCGTTTGCAATGAACCTGGGTGTACATATTTATACCCATGGTTAGATACCAGTCCTTGTAGGACAAGAAATAAATTTTCCTAAAGATAAAGTCCTTAATTGGACACTAAACACACTTTCCTACGGATAAAATGAAACTAACAGACTCTTCCTAATTAATAGATAAATTGCCATGTCGCATCCTTCTTGAACTCGGTCTCTCTTAGATAAACTTCCTTTAATTGATTAATTTTCTTAACCGAATATAGCAAGAATCTGACTATTGGCGACTTGATAATTTCCATCGGTTGATCGGACTCTTAAGCCGATACTCACTGTAGGACGATGATAACTTCGGGGTTTACCAAATTTCACTGTTAACAACAACGGGTCAGGTGGACGTAACCCCATGACGGCCACCTCTCCGGCTCACGCAGAGAACAAGGTGTCGTCTAACCCGGGTAGGATTCCTAAGGCGGTCTGTAGCTTGACTTTTGCTGACAAACGCACACCGACAATAAAGACTACCAACAAGGATTACGCCTGGTACCCAATTTACAAGACATCCAGTCATCCGTTGATTGCGTGTCAGGTCATTATTCAAGCCAAAAATGAACTCGACGCTTGCAAGCTAGGAACGCAGTATTCAGCTCACCTCCCTGTACAAAGCATGGTGTCCAATCCACAAAACAAGAATCATCCCCTGACTAATTGTGAGGTGTTTCAGGTGATTGCGGAACCCCAATAGCCCGAGTTCCCTATTGCCCAATCCTCCCCCGACGAGACCAATCTCGTTAGGCACCCTTGGAAGACTACACTTCTTCTCAACAAGATCGCATGGTTGGGTACATCAGGGTAGATCCCCTCGAGCCATCCGTTCTTCACGTCGTGGATGACCTGGAACATCTGGGTCTAATTCCCTGCATGACATGAACGTGGTCGAGGTCAAGATCGAAGATAGGGGCGTGCACGACTGCACTCCACGCGGTTCTATTGAGGAGGGAGAAATTCACTCTCGGGACAGAGTTCCTCCCCAAGTCGAACTAGTCTCTGCACCCCCGCCGAACACTTAACTTTTGTCAACTCCTTGCTTCATCAAGCTCCGTTCGACCCAGTAACCAACCCGGATGCGGATGTGTGGTTAAGACGAATAGATTCCACTGTCGCCAACCTCAACTCCTCCTTTGCTGCAGCTGCAGGACCACCTCGCCCCTAGGAACCTCCTCAGAAAGTGGAAGTTATCGAAAACGCGAACTCTTCCAACGGTCCTTAGAACAACAACGGCAGCACGGACAAAAATTGTAAAATGGAGTCACAGACTCATGGAGACCTGCGTCGTTGCTGCAGTGCGCCGCCGTTGACTCCTGGCCGCTCGCGCCAACAATTTTAGGATTTCTACTTGTGTATCTTTTTCAATTTTCAATATTAAAAGTTTGAACTCTTGTGCATTGTGATATTATATTGTAGTACTATATTGTAAATTGTTGATTGTTGAAGCATGAAGAAAGATAGAGATATTGCATCTCTTTTTCGAAAACACAAAGCAAAGAACAATGCTTCTGAATTGCCTTCTTCCCCGGTTGTGATTGAGGGGTACACTCAAGAACAAGATATTGAGGAAGATGTTTCGCAGCCGCCGCTGCCGTCACCACCGCCTCTGCCACCGCCACCACCACCACCACCAGATTATAACATTGACTGCCTTCCACATGATCCAGGGGAAAGACTACCCATTGTAAGTAATCCTACCAATGATCAAGAAGCCGTTTGGAGAGCATACATTCTTAAAGGTCCATTTCAACCTTATGCGCATGATTTTAAGAAAAGAAAAATTGGAAATTAGATTTACTGTGTTTAGAAAAAAAATAATAGGTCAGGCCACCCATATTTTAAATCCTTATGTGTGAGTGCTAGTCTTGGAAATCTAATTAAAATATGAAAATATGGACTATTATCTACACATGTGTATAAATATATACACCTAGGGTCCTTGTAATTTATCTCTAGATCAGTACAACTACTCTCGGTGTAACGCCACCCTCATTTCCAAGGTTTTTAATTATCACCAGCAGAATTTGGCACTTGACGTGGGGCTACATCGTCTTCGATCTCCAGAGAAGGGGTAAGTCCTATGTTGCACCGGCCCTAGCAATTGTATCGGCTACATTGGTGTTGTTCAAGACCGCATCGCTTCGACCTCTTGGATTGCTCTTGTTCGGTTGATATATTTGTCTACCTATCTATCACATATCTTCTTCAATCTGAATAAATGATGCAGTTTACTGTATCGGTTGGGCTTTTGTAGGGTATTGTCGGTATCGGCTAAACTGTACCTGTCGGTTTATATAGGTTAGGGCATCAACCATCCTGAACATCAGTCAAAGGCTTAATTGTTTAGACTTTATGCTTCTTTACATACTTAGTGCTGCATCAACTGGGTTTGACCTACTAAGTCATGCTTAAAATCATAAAAACTAACATGCCTTTGATTGCCAATAAGAGTTTCATCGGGGTTTCAGCCGATAAGTTATCTGGACATTGCATCGGCTTACAAGGATTACATATAAGTTGGTTTTAGCTGGTTGCATCAAAGGCTTCATTGATTACTTAATCATTCGGATGTAATAACATCGGATCTCCGGCTAATGTATGCTTTAACCATCGGATTAGTACTTATCGTATCATATTATTATTAGCCGATTGGTTTCTATTGGATAATATTATTGTTGATGTGACCATGGCTACTACGGATACAACCATTGCACACATCATGGATGAACAAGAAGATATCAAGATCAATTCCTCCATGTGTTGGAATCCGATTCGGCCACCTGCTACACTGCTGACTTTAAACGGCCGCCGAATCTGCATACGACCTCCGTTTTCGGTCCGTGAGTACTTGATGGAAAGTGCTCGGAGTCCTCTTTCCAACGGATCCAGCCTCATCTCCGAATACCATCTCAATCGCCGGCAATTCCAAAAACAAGATGTTGCATCACCGATATTGGGCCAATGGGCTTGTAACTTCGTCTGGGACCCTGGCCCAAGTGGGGCCCATGTGGGGTGCGCCCCAACCAGGTGGAGGACGACCTAGAGGTCCTCCCACCTCCTTAAATAGCTAGGTAGCATTTAGAGTTTCTTGGGTTTTTGATAGATTAAAGTTTAGCCATTGCTACTTGCTTGCAGCGCGCGTGTCGGCTAGACCGTCCGTCTGCTTGTTCTTCGGAACCCCAACTTATCATTTGTATTAAATTCCTATTTGCAATATCAGATTGCTTTTATCTTGTTCTTGCTTGTTTCTTCGATTTGCTTGCAGGAATAGGGTTGATCTGCACCGGCAAGATCAACAACCCACGGAGAGGTGTATCGATCGCTAAGGCGCAACACAACGTCTCGTACGGTTGTAGTCGGATCGTCAACGTTTCTCCCAAATCGTAGTTATCACAACTCACCGAAAGATCGGGCCAAACAACTGCCTTGATTGTCGAGAGGAACTCAGGGTTCATCAGGTGGTATCAGAGCTTTCGTTGCTCGGTGAGTTTTCATTTACCTATAACCAGAAAATAGCCCAAAAAAAAATTCATACATTACCTAGCCACATTTGTGCCATTGCATTGTTCTTTTCAGTTTTTGCTTTGTTGAATTTTGTGTTGCATCGTCACGTCGTGTTGCTGGTCATAGCGTTTAGTTCGTTTAGAGTTTCGAGTTCTGGTCACGTTTTGTACCACTGTCATCGTCGTCGTCGTGTGCTTTGTTGTCGTCGGGACCTACGAAAACGGAATCGTCTTTCCGCCAAGGTTTCATTTTTCTAGTTTTCAGAAGTTTCTATCGGTCGGTTTTGTTGTTGCTGAGTTGCATCTAGTTTTTTGTGGTGTGATTCTGCGCTGTCCCGAGGCCGTGTTGCTGCCGTGTGTTCCTTTTGCCGTGCATGTGTGTGCGAGGAAGAAGGAAGGAGGAGAGATCTGTCTAGATTAGATTGGATTGGTTTCTGTTTGGTGGCCAACGTAGAAAAGAAAAAGGAAGGGAGGGATTTGTCAATGTTTTCACATGGAGCCTTTCCATAGATCGGGAATCAATCTCCACCCGTGACCGAGATCTCCAGCCACGGTTTCCTCTCGGCATTGGTGAGTCCGACTCCCTCCATCCCCTCTCCTCACGGTATAGACAGCTTGGTGAAAAATTTTCGTGTATCGGATTGGAGATCCGTTTGCAAAAACGGAACCTACGGAACGAGAGCATTCCATTTTTGTATAGTTTTAATTTTGAGTTTGGACATTTACAGTTGAGTCCCTGTATTTTTTTATATTTACATTTGAGTCCATGTAAACTTGCTTTATAGTCCTTGAGGTTGTTTTTGTTAAAAAAAATCCAAAAAAAAGAAAAAAAAAGGCAGAAAGGTGCATACAAAAAAAAGAAAAGAAAAGCCGCACCAAAAAAAAGAAAAGAAAAAGAAAGAAAGAAGAAAAAAAAAGGAAAAGAGAAAAATCAGTTGTATCTTCGAATTTGCTTTCATATATCAGAGTTGTGCATAAGTTGTTCCTAGTGCTATCTTGTGGTACCGTTTGTGTCTAGGCTCGCGTCTCTAGTACGTTCTAGCCTAGGACCAGCACGGTGCTTGACTTTGAACAATTATTCAACTTTACATTCTCTGATTTGAGCATTTGCTATCAAGATCGAAGATAGGGGCGTGCACGACTGCACTCCACGCGGTTCTATTGAGGAGGGAGAAATTCACTCTCGGGACAGAGTTCCTCCCCAAGTCGAACTAGTCTCTGCACCCCCGCCGAACACTTAACTTTTGTCAACTCCTTGCTTCATCAAGCTCCGTTCGACCCAGTAACCAACCCGGATGCGGATGTGTGGTTAAGACGAATAGATTCCACTGTCGCCAACCTCAACTCCTCCTTTGCTGCAGCTGCAGGACCACCTCGCCCCTAGGAACCTCCTCAGAAAGTGGAAGTTATCGAAAACGCGAACTCTTCCAACGGTCCTTAGAACAACAACGGCAGCACGGACAAAAATTGTAAAATGGAGTCACAGACTCATGGAGACCTGCGTCGTTGCTGCAGTGCGCCGCCGTTGACTCCTGGCCGCTCGCGCCAACAATTTTAGGATTTCTACTTGTGTATCTTTTTCAATTTTCAATATTAAAAGTTTGAACTCTTGTGCATTGTGATATTATATTGTAGTACTATATTGTAAATTGTTGATTGTTGAAGCATGAAGAAAGATAGAGATATTGCATCTCTTTTTCGAAAACACAAAGCAAAGAACAATGCTTCTGAATTGCCTTCTTCCCCGGTTGTGATTGAGGGGTACACTCAAGAACAAGATATTGAGGAAGATGTTTCGCAGCCGCCGCTGCCGTCACCACCGCCTCTGCCACCGCCACCACCACCACCACCAGATTATAACATTGACTGCCTTCCACATGATCCAGGGGAAAGACTACCCATTGTAAGTAATCCTACCAATGATCAAGAAGCCGTTTGGAGAGCATACATTCTTAAAGGTCCATTTCAACCTTATGCGCATGATTTTAAGAAAAGAAAAATTGGAAATTAGATTTACTGTGTTTAGAAAAAAAATAATAGGTCAGGCCACCCATATTTTAAATCCTTATGTGTGAGTGCTAGTCTTGGAAATCTAATTAAAATATGAAAATATGGACTATTATCTACACATGTGTATAAATATATACACCTAGGGTCCTTGTAATTTATCTCTAGATCAGTACAACTACTCTCGGTGTAACGCCACCCTCATTTCCAAGGTTTTTAATTATCACCAGCAGAATTTGGCACTTGACGTGGGGCTACATCGTCTTCGATCTCCAGAGAAGGGGTAAGTCCTATGTTGCACCGGCCCTAGCAATTGTATCGGCTACATTGGTGTTGTTCAAGACCGCATCGCTTCGACCTCTTGGATTGCTCTTGTTCGGTTGATATATTTGTCTACCTATCTATCACATATCTTCTTCAATCTGAATAAATGATGCAGTTTACTGTATCGGTTGGGCTTTTGTAGGGTATTGTCGGTATCGGCTAAACTGTACCTGTCGGTTTATATAGGTTAGGGCATCAACCATCCTGAACATCAGTCAAAGGCTTAATTGTTTAGACTTTATGCTTCTTTACATACTTAGTGCTGCATCAACTGGGTTTGACCTACTAAGTCATGCTTAAAATCATAAAAACTAACATGCCTTTGATTGCCAATAAGAGTTTCATCGGGGTTTCAGCCGATAAGTTATCTGGACATTGCATCGGCTTACAAGGATTACATATAAGTTGGTTTTAGCTGGTTGCATCAAAGGCTTCATTGATTACTTAATCATTCGGATGTAATAACATCGGATCTCCGGCTAATGTATGCTTTAACCATCGGATTAGTACTTATCGTATCATATTATTATTAGCCGATTGGTTTCTATTGGATAATATTATTGTTGATGTGACCATGGCTACTACGGATACAACCATTGCACACATCATGGATGAACAAGAAGATATCAAGATCAATTCCTCCATGTGTTGGAATCCGATTCGGCCACCTGCTACACTGCTGACTTTAAACGGCCGCCGAATCTGCATACGACCTCCGTTTTCGGTCCGTGAGTACTTGATGGAAAGTGCTCGGAGTCCTCTTTCCAACGGATCCAGCCTCATCTCCGAATACCATCTCAATCGCCGGCAATTCCAAAAACAAGATGTTGCATCACCGATATTGGGCCAATGGGCTTGTAACTTCGTCTGGGACCCTGGCCCAAGTGGGGCCCATGTGGGGTGCGCCCCAACCAGGTGGAGGACGACCTAGAGGTCCTCCCACCTCCTTAAATAGCTAGGTAGCATTTAGAGTTTCTTGGGTTTTTGATAGATTAAAGTTTAGCCATTGCTACTTGCTCGCAGCGCGTGTGTCGGCTAGACCGTCCGTCTGCTTGTTCTTCGGAACCCCAACTTATCATTTGTATTAAATTCCTATTTGCAATATCAGATTGCTTTTATCTTGTTCTTGCTTGTTTCTTCGATTTGTTTGCAGGAATAGGGTTGATCTGCACCGGCAAGATCAACAACCGACGGAGAGGTGTATCGATCGCTAAGGCGCAACACAACGCCTCGTACGGTTGTAGTCGGGTCGTCAACATGTCTCCCAAATCGTAGTTATCTCAACTCACCAAAAGATCGGGCCAACAACAGCCTTGAGTGTCGAGTGGAACTCAGGCTTCATCAATTGTTTTATTACATTATCATCAGCCGATTGTCTTTATATCATTATTTACTCAATTATCAGAATTTACGTTGGAAATATAGCCGATTGCTCAAAACCCTATCGAAATCGGTTAGTATCGATTTTGGCTAGCATTGCTATATTGGTTTCTTGGTCGGTCGGCTCTTTGATCTTCAATTTATACAACTTGGCAGTTGCAGATTAAACTGACTAGCATGTCCGCATCTCATCAAGATTTAGGACCTGCACTGGAGTTAAGTAGATCTCCCATGCATTCGTGTTGTTTTTTACGTCAACACCATGCTATACAAAAAGAAAAAATAGCTGTTGCCCATGCTTGCTTGTGGTTAGTATGGTTAATACTTCACAACAGTAGCTCGCGAACCGGTCCTGAATTGCCATGAGTGCAACTATCCAAATCTCAAACCATGTGCTCACAACTCACCATTAGTCAAGTTTTCGTTGCCAAATGAATTAATTAACCAATCACGATTGACCATCGAGAACTAAGGGCGCCAATAAATATACTACTCGGGGGCCATACATCTTCGACTCCTGCACTATGAATGTGCAGTCCAGAACTAAGGGGGGGCTTCACTCAGTTAGCTCACAACCAAAGTTTTGGGTCGTTCAGCTTGGGTACAACACATAAACACTCCAAGTATCTGTGAATAGGCAGCCGTGAGAATGATAGACATCAGGAATGACGAGAGTTATGTAGGAGGGTACTGGATCAGGATAATGCATAAACATCGCGAAGAGCTTGATAGGTGCAGTGGTGAAACAAGACTGCGAACATTAGTTCGTCAGATGCTCCTACACCACTCAAACTGGGCACCTGTTACTGCCCTGGCTGAGAACTGGCTTGACCGTGGCATTAGATATGACTCGGTTCAGGGTTGTTGAAGATTACAACATGCTCGGTTGATGTTTTACAGGCACTAGATCCTCGCGTTCTAATTCGCTTGCTTGTACTAATGGTGCATGTCAAGACTGGTGTGGTGTACTCCCTCCGTCCCAAAAAAAAGACAAACTCTGGTTTCCGTGCCCAACGTTCGACCGTCCGTCTTATTTGAAAAAATTTTGAAAAAATTAAAAAGACAAGTCACGCATAAAATATTAATCATGTTTTATCATCTAACAACAATGAAAATACGAATTATAAAAAAAATCATATAAGACGGACAGTCAAAGTTGGACACGCAAACCCAGGGTTTGCCTTTTTTTTTGGGACGGAGGGAGTATATGTTTAGCTCCATTAGGCACAGAGGAAATTTGTATATATTTTGATGGAGAGAAGACGCGTTTCTCCCATGGTATGAGTCTGTCATTTAGATGTTCCCGCAGAACCATAAATCGTGCTGCGTGCCTCTGTTTTTGACAGCATCATGTCATTAGTGTTTCTAATATCTGCAAAAACTCTTTTGTCTTAATAGATTTTGCCCGGCTATATTTTGGCCAGCAGCCTGCTGGAAGAAAGCTCAATGTGGCAACATAATCCTGGAAAAGAATCAATCGACCGAAAAGAACCACATCGAGGTAGTCTTTGAATATCCGGAAGATGAAGATTACGTATTTTACGCAAAACGAGGTGATAATAACGTGTGATTAATTAAGTTTAACTATTATAAACTTGAAAAATGGATTAATCTGACATTTTACAAATCGCACCGTTTAGCAGTTTAAAAAGCGTGTCATGAAAATGCAAAACTTTATCCAATCTTTTCATAGGAAACGAACAGAGTCTAGAAAATAGCAAATAGTATTCCAACATTACCAAGGTAAGATATGTTTGGTAGATATATGTAGGAGGCCAATCAAATCAAACGATGTGTTCCAGTATTTATGTTTGTCGTTATGCCATGGTCCATGTATATATTAGCAAATTGCATTGTGCGAAATCAAGACGTTAATTTAATCTATGTGATGAACAATTGTTAAATGTGAGTGTTTATTAAAAAAAATAGTGAATGGTATTTCGCAACGATGAATAGTGTGGTTAAGACTGGGTGGCCGGTCAGACCGAGCAGCAGGCAATGGTCTAATTGAAGATATGCGGCCCGTCTGACCGGATAGCCCAATTGCCTGATCGGTTTCAGTCGGTTTAGGATTATTTTCGCAGATTTTCTAGATTGCTTAATGTATATGACTTTTAGATGGTTTCTATTCGTATGTGATATCATTGTGTGCTAATGTGAGTCAAATTGGTGTGAACTTGTACTCAAATTTGAAGTTTCTTTGTTGTTCATGTGCAGATGTTGCTTGAGGCCATGGTAATATGGCCAGTGATGGAACGGGATTAGACTTGGGAGAAGTTGAGGTCCAGATGATTAAGGACATCATGCAAGATGCTCATGCTAGAGAACAATGCACGTGGAGGTGAAGGTTTCCATATGGCATACGCGTTATGTTGTGTGCGTACGAAAAATGAGTCAAATTTGAATTGAAGTCCAAGTTTAGGAAGATTTGGAGTTTAGATTTGTATGATAGTGTTGTTTCCCCAGTTTGATAGGTTTTCTATGTGATTAGGAGTCCTAATTTAGTTGGATTCATGGCTAGGGGCAACCATGGTTTGGGTATAAATAGAAGATGGGTTGAGGCTTGAAGATATTAACTTTTCGGCAGAGAAAGTTAGGGCTTAGTTCGAGGCTTTGATTCTAGTTCGTGAGTTGAGAGAGAAGTGTTTTGGATGCACTTTGTAAACCCATCTTGATACAATAAAATTAATCTACTTTCAATAGTTTTGTTGTTTTGTATTTCTCTGAATCCCAACGGTCAGACCAGCATCAGACAAGCGGTATAACCAGTGGGCGGTCTAATCGGCGGCATGTAAGTGGTCAGATCGATGGCGGCAGTAGGCAACAGGCAGGTAAGAGCAAGGCGGTGTACCAGTCGACAACACTTTAGTTTGGCCAGAGGCTTCTAGATGGTCTGACGACCGATATTATTCTTGCACAGCTTCGTAGGTTTGATGGTAACTTTTAGTTTATTAAAGGTTTTTGGTTTTTATGATATCCTACCATTCATCCCCTCTCTAGTAGGCTTAATTCTTGTTATTTGATCCTACGCAATATGCTATAATTATAATTTATTAAGGACATGACGTATCTTCCCGTAAATTGAGTACGGAAAGATCAGTAAACTTTTTTGTTTGGTTGATCTTCTCTAGAATTACTGATTACCCTTGAGCTAGTAAACCAGTAATCGTTTGGGCATATTATGGACAATTGTTTATAAGATGAATTATACTCTTCCGTTTTAGGTTATAAAACGTTTCGACTTTGGTAAAAGTCAAGCCGTTTTAAACTTGACCATGTTTGTAGAGAAACGTAGTAACATTTTTTAACCCAAGGCA
>CM020188.1:9819721-9850967 GCA_009805545.1 Oryza longistaminata | reverse complement strand
GCTTGGCATTGCTTAGCTCCATGTATTGCTTATGTAGCTCTCGGCAAGCAATACCCATCACGGCTAACACATTGTCTTCCATCAATGGCATGCCTAGCTCAAATTGGGCTGGCGCCCTCACGACCTTCCCCGATTTGCTCACCGGCATCGACGTCGCAGCCTTGCCCCTTTTTGGCTCCGGCGCCAACTCCCCGACCTTCCCCTTGCCGCGTTCACGCTTCTGGCCCTTGACAAGTGGTGGGGAGCTATCGGCCTTTCTTGTGGGCTTTATTGGAGCCAAGCTTTGAGCTATATCTGCCAAGTCCATATCTGCTCCACCAGGAGAATAAGGTACTGACAATGCCGGTCCACGGGGAGCCTCAATTGATAGCTTAGACTTGGGAGGTGTAAGCTCCGTCGGTCGACTTGGATGAGGAGACATCTTCACAACTATGTCTTCTTTGGGCCATTGTATGAACGTCTTGCGCGCATCGCCCAAAGTCATGATTTCATCATTGGGGGGCACGGGCAGCGGATAGCCTGACCAGGTGTCCTTTACTGTCTCGATGGACACCTTGGCATACCCAGCTAGCAGGTCTGCGCCGTGGACCTTGTCTATAACCGAAGGCTTGAAAGCCATGCCCTCAGCAACTTCAGGAGCGAAAGTTGGGTGGACTCTCGCTAGTAGGACACACTATGCTGCGCCCTGCATAAGGTGAAAGTTTGAATTTAATATTGGAACGTGTAAAGGTTTTTTATTAGATATGGATCGGATAACAACAATTACCTCGATGTGGTCCACTGCAGCTAGTGGTGCGATCGGGAGACCAGGGGCCGGCACCTCTGTGGATGCACAACTACTCCTATGCTGTGACGGTCTCGCGTCATGTTGTGCACGAGGAGTTGGATGCACAGCAGGTGTTGTGACTCGGGGTATATTCATGTTGGCGAGGACCTTGTTAACCCTTTCTTCCACCCTTGCATTCATGCTAGCTTCTAGTTCTTGAATGACCTCAACCTTAAGTTTGGCCTTCAAACGAGTGTCCCTCTCTTCCTTGGAGACTTTCCGTTTCCTGTATTGGGAGCTGTACTGAGGGAGTCCATGCTTCCAGGGCACATCGCTACCAATTCCCTAAGTCCGGCCAGGATGTTCTTTGGTTCCGAGCGCCTTTGTGAGGATGTCATCTTCGCGCCTCTTCGGCGCGGACTCAACCTCGCTTTGTGAAGCTTGTTCAGCAACCAAGCCCAACTAGAAAAGAAAAGAGTCGTTTATACGAACTTGTACTTTATACGAACGGAAATTAGTTAGGTTAAGTAGTGAACTCACGTGGTCGTGATGTCCAACTATGGATGACTCCCTCATTTTCTGCTTGGCATTGCTTAGCTCCATGTATTGCTTATGTAGCTCTCGGCAAGCAATACCCGTCATGGCTAACACATTGTCCTCCACCAATGGCATGCCTAGCTCAAATTGGGCCGGCGTCCTCACGACCTTCCCCGCTTTGCTCACTAGCATCGACGTCGCAGCCTTGCCCCTTTTTGGCTCCGGCGCCAACTCCCCGACCTTCCCCTTGCCGCGTTCACGCTTCTGGCCCTTGACAAGTGGTGGGGAGCTATCAGCCTTTCTTGTGGTCTTTATTGGAGCCAAGCTTTGAGCTATATCTGCCAAGTCCATATCAGCTCCATCAGGAGAATGAGGTACTGACAGTGCCGGCCCACGGGGAGCCTCAATTGATAGCTTAGACTTGGGAGGTGTAAGTTCCGTCGGTCGACTTGGACGAGGAGTCATCTTCACAACTATGTCTTCTTTGGGCCATTGTATGAACGTCTTGCGCGCATCGCCCAAAGTCATGATTTCATCATTGGGGGGCACGGGCAGCGGATAGCCTAACCAGGTGTCCTTTACTGTATCGATGGACACCTTGGCATACCCAGCTAGCAGGTCTGCGCCGTGGACCTTATCTGTAACCGAGGGTTTGAAAGCCATGCCCTCAGCGACTTCGGGAGCGAAAGTTGGGTGGACCCTCGCCAGTAGGACACACTGTGCTACGCCCTATATACGTAAAGCTTGAATTTAATATTGGAACGTGTAAAGGTTTTTGATTAGATATGGATCGGATAACATCCGTTACCTCTATGTGGTCCACTGCAGCTAGTGGTGCGACCGGGATACCAGGGGCCGGCACCTTTGTGGATGCACAACTACTCCTACGCTGTGACGGACTCACGTCGTGTTGTGCACGAGGAGTTGGATACACAGCATGTGTTGTGTCTCGGGGTATATTCATGTCGGCGAGGACCTTGTTAAACCTTTCTTCCACCCTAGCGTCCATGCTAGCTTCTAGTTCTTGAATGACCTCCACCTTAAGCTCGGCCTTCAAACGAGTGTCCCTCTCTTCCTTGGAGACTTTCCGTTTCATGTATTGGGAGCTGTACTGTGGGAGTCCATGCTTCCAGGGCACATCACTGCCAATTCCCTGAGATCGGCCAGGATGTTCTTTAGTTCCGAGCGCCTTTGTGAGGATGTCATCTTCGCGCCTCTTCGGCGCGGACTCAACCTCGCTTTTGTGAAGCTTGTTCAGCAACCAACCCCATCTAGAAAATACAAGAGTCGTTTATATAAACTTCTACTTCATAAGAACGGTAATTAGTTAGGTTAAGTAGTGAACTAACCAGTTCCTGATAGACGACGGCATCACTTTTGTTCTCAAATGTGACAGAGCCATCCGGGTTGACCTTACCCCTTGCCCGCGCCCAGTTACGAGCTCTTTGTTCAGGGATGTCCGAAAACGGGGCAGGGACATTCGCTGCTGCAGCGGCTGCATCCTCTTGGGCCCATATTGGCACCTTGCCGATGTACCCCGCAGTGCCCAGTCGATGCGGGTGCTCATTCCGCTGCTGCAGTAGGCGATGTGCCTCACTTGAGTCCCTAAATTCTTCAGAGAGTAGAATTCCTCCCACAATGCTTCGGTTATTTGAGGGTACAGATATAATGTTATTGACATAAAACAGCAGCAGCAGGGGTATATATGCCACAGGGGCAGCAACAGCTGTGGAAATTCACATAAAACAGCAGCAGCAGGGGTATATAAATCATGTTTTTAAAAATCAACTAATGCGGGCCATCTAATCATAGACAGCAAGGGTATATAAGTCAACAAGTGTAGATAATCTGTTCTTATCCATAAAGAAAAGAACAAGTATAGATAGAATGTTATTGAGCAATTCATCCTTGGCAATTTAACAAGAAGTACAGGGGGCAGCAGCAGCAAGGGTATATAAATGGACGGCAAAATCTTAGCCACTAGTATAGATAATCATGTATATAAACATCAACTCATGCAATTCCTCTACACAGCGCAATCCATCCATGAACAAATCACATGTAATTCATCTACACAGCAGCAGCAGAGGTATATAACCACTGAATCAATCATGCAAAATTAAAAAACAACAGCAGCAATGGTACAGATAGAATGTTATTGACATAAAACAGCAGCAGCAGGGGTATATATGCCACAGGGGTATATAAATCATGTATATAAACAATTGTAGATAAAAAAAATGAACAAGTAGCCACAATAAGAGCAGTTGCAGGGCCACATAAAACATCACTGGCCAAAATTAATCTATACTAGTGCAGCAAAAATTCAAAATCATGCTACATTCAACCAACGCAGCAAAATTAATCCTAAAATCATCTAATACAAAAAGACTAATTCCTCTAAAACTGCATATATTTCATCCACAAACAGTCAAAATTCATCACCTCATATATTTCACATCTCAAATATGCATATATTTCATCAATCATGCAATTCATCCATTCAATTCAAGCAAGTCATCCATCCAAACTGCAATTCATCCATTCATCGTCTCATCAGGAGGAGGGGGGCGTCGTACCAGGTCGGCGGTCGAGGAGAAGAGGTCGGGGAGGCAGCGTATTGGAGGCCGGCGCCAGGGCTTATCAATCCAGAAGAAAAGAGCAAGTACAGAAAATCTGTTCTTATGCATAAAAAAAGAACAAGTGTAGATACTCTGTTCTTATCCATAAAGAACAAGTGTAGAGGTATATAACCACTGAATCAATCATGCAAATTTAAAAAACAGCAGCAGCAAGCAAGGGTACAGATAGAATGTTATTGACATGAAACAGCAGCAGCAGGAGTATATATGCCACAAGGGTATCAACAGCAGGGGGAAATTCACATAAAATACTTGGAGAACAAGTAGCAACAGTAAGACCAATAGCAGGGCAAGGATAGTTCACAGGGGCAGCAACAACAGGGGCAAATTAACTAAAACAACATGTCTAGATAGTCTCCTCTTATCAATCCAGAAGAAAAGAGCAAGTGCAGAAAATCTGTTCTTATGCATAAAAAAAGAACAAGTGTAGATACTCTGTTCTTATCCTTAAAGAACAAGTGTAGAGGTATATAACCATGCAAATTTAAAAAACAGCCCACAATAAGGGTACAGATAAACTGTTCTTATTGAGCAATTCATCACTTATTGAGCCACAGCAGGGGCAAAAAGAAGAATAGATAAAAAAATGAACAAGTGTAAATAATCTGTTCTTATTGAGCAATTCATCACTGGCCATTTAACAAGGAACACATTGGGCAGCAGAAGCAGGGCAAAGATACTCCACAGGGGCAGCAACAACATAAAACAAGGAACAGGTGTATTAACAAGTAGCCCACAATAACAGCAGTAGCAGGGGTGTAGATAAAAAAGGAGACAGTACTACTAACTTCATGTAAACAGCAATTCATCCATTCAATTCAAGCAAGTGTAGATAATAAAACAGCCCACAATCATTTATGTGGCAGCAGCAGCAAGGGTATATAAATCATGTATATAAACAACAATTCATGCAATTGACCTATTCATAGACAAAAAGGGTATATAAATCAACAAGTTTAGATAATCTGCAAAGTTCCTTAATCATCAAATAATGACAGAAAACAAAATGCATGGAGAATTTTGGTGTCTAGGTCGGTTCCGTCCATGGACTACACTGGCCTATCCACCAAAATTCCCCATGCATTTTGTATTCTGTGATGGTTTGATAACCACTAACTAGCTAGCTTAGGGGTCTATTTCTAGCTAGCTACCCTACCTAGCTAGAAACACTGTTGCCAATCTATCAATCCATTCTTTTTCAGCTAAATGTAAACATGATCCACAAAATTCAAGTTGCAAACTAGCTACACATTCAAGTTATATGTCCAAATGGCACTTAAATCCACATTCAAGTTGCAAACTAGCTACACATTCAAGTTTGAACTAACAGTTGCAACCATAGGCAGCAGCATGCGCAAACATAGACAGCAAAGGGCAAGTGTAGATAATAAAACAGCCCACAATAATTTATGTGGCAGCAGCAGCAAGGGTATATAAATCATGTATATAAACAATAATTCATGCTTGGAGAGGTCCAACAAATCACATTTAATTCATCTATACAGACAACAAATCACATTTAATTCATCTATACAGCAGCACCAAGGTTGGAAGAAAAACTCGTCACTGGTATACCTGTGACGGGTTTTTCTTTCGGCCCGTCACAGGTGAGGGGATACCTGTGACGGGCCGCAGCCGGATGCCTCACCGGTGACGGCATCCCGTCTGACCCGTCAGAGGTAATGGTCACTAGTGACCAAATCGTTTGCCCATCACAGGTATCCCGTCAGAGGTGTGAGGATCTGGCGTAGTGAATGGAGTTCTGATCTCGAGAGATCTTCCTAGCTCTAATCTCCCTGTTTCCCGATAAGAGGTCACGAACCTCTTTAACAAGAAAAGCTAAATCCGAAAACACCTTCTGCTTAGACTGAGTGAGGTGTAGGGCTTAAACATAGTCCGTCTCCAAGATGATCGGCAGGAGCGTCCATTAGAGCGCCATGACAATTCCATCCCTGCAGGCGAGCAATTCAGCTTCCAGGGCACTAGAGCATCTCGGCATTGCACCATAGGCCGCAAAGATGACCTGGCCTGAGCTATTCCTCAACACCGCACCAATGCCTCCTTTACCTTCCTTCGCCTAGAAGGAACCATCAACATTCAACTTCATCCATCCTGCATTTGGTTTCTCCCATCGGACTGCATGGGTGGTAGAAGAGGGTATATGACCGGAGGCCTTGGGCCGAATAAAAGGGGAAGGATGAGTAGCCTGCTTCCCCTTGATAACAACAGCAAGTGGGTTTTGCTTGATAGCTGACAGAGAGGAAATGTAACTTACAATGAACCTTAGGGAAACCACCATTGGAGCAATGGGCTTGCCATGTACAATCTTGTTCCTATTGTGCCAGATGCGCCACAGCAGCATTAGCAGCATGGCCCCTTCCTCCCTTGTCAGCTTATCAATAAGATTAAGAATCCAGGCACTTCCTGACCAAGCACTGTTCACGTCACAAGGAATTGCTTTTTGCCGAAAACAAGGCTGACCACAAATTCCTTGCCTGCTGACAATGGCAAAGCGCATGGGCAACATCTTCCTCCTCCGTACCGCACACAGAGCAAGTACTCAAAAGTTCTAAATTCCTCCTCTGTTTGTTTTGCATTGTAGGAAGGCAGATCGTAATAGCCTTCCAAGCGAAGATTTTCACCTTTTGCGGGACATTACACGTCCAGAGTCTCTTCCATGAGGTTGCAATCTTCACATCTGAAGAGCTCGAGCTATTCCCAGCATTAGCAAGAGATACGGCTAGGTGATAGGCGCTTCTGACTGAAAATTTACCCAACTTGTCCGGATGCCAAGCCAGAAAGTCAGATTCTTGTGATGCAGAGGTACGGATGTTCAGGATAAGTTCAGAGTCAATCGGCCAAAAGGTTTCCTGCACCCTGGCGACATTCCAGGAGCCATCTTCCAGAAGCAAATCGGACACCCACTTGAGTCGACAATTGCCTTTGAGAGTAATTGGTCTCCTTGTGAAATCCCTTGGCAGCCAAGGATCCCGCCACATTCTTATGGACTGCCCATTACCCACTCTCCAAACTATTCCTTTCTTAAGGAGCTCCAGCCCGTGTTCAATTCCTCTCCACCCTGGTGAAGCATTACCACTGAAACAAGTGTCTACGAGGGATCCATTGGGGAAGTACTTTGCCTTTAGCACCCAAGCACAAAGACTATCAGGGTTATCCAACAACCTCCATGCTTGACGAGCTAGGAGAGCCTGATTAAAAAGCCTGAAATCACGGAAGCCTAAGCCACCACTTTGTTTCGACTTAATTATACTGTCCCAAGATTTCCAGTGCGTTTTCCTTTTGCCACCGACCACTCCCCACCAGAAGTTTCTGATGGCTTTCATCAGCTCATCGCATACTGAGTCAGGTAATTTGAAGATACCAATGACATACACCGGTATGGCCTGGAGCACCGCTTTTATAAGCACTTCTTTCCCTCCCGAAGACAGGAAATTCTCACCCCACAGAAGGATTCTCTTCCAAATCTTCTCTTGGATACTCTGAAATTTTCATTTTTTTAGTCTGCCTTCCGGCGTTGGAAATCCCAGATATTTGTCATCAAACCCATTGTCCCCAACGTGCAGGACTGACCTGATATCTTCCTGAATTGCTACCGGAGAAGCCGTGCCAAACATGATAGAGCATTTGGTAGGGTTAATCAATTGACTTGTGCTTGCTGTGAAGTCATCAAGGACCTTTTTAATTGCCACCGCCTGATCTTTCTTAGCTTCAAAGAACAACAATGTATCATCAGCAAACAACAAGTGAGAAACCCCTGGTGCCCGGCGATACACGTGAAGGGGCTTTATAGCTCCCTGCGTAACCTTCTCCTCTAGCAAAAGAGACAGTCCATCCGCCACAAACAGGAAGAGAAACGGAGATAGTGGATCGCCCTGACGCAAACCTCTAGTTGGGGCAAATGCATCTAGCAGGGTTCCATTTAGTTTCACAGAATATCTTACCGTGGTTACACACGTCATAATCCAGTTAACCCAACGGTGAGCGAAACCCAACTTATGCATTGCTTGCTCCAAAAAGCTCCAGTCCACCCTGTCATAAGCTTTGGACAAATCTAGTTTATAAGAACAGGCCGCCTTGCTCGGACTTTTGTTCTTATGTATGTAGTGAAAACACTCAAACCCCACTAAAGCATTATCAATTATTAGACGCCAAGGGACAAAGGCACTTTGATTAGGTGACACTAGTTCATCCAGGATTGGCCTCAATCTATTAACCAAGCATTTGCTCAACACCTTATAACATTGCAAAGACTAATTGGCCGATAGTCTTTGAGTTCATTCGGTTGCTTGATCTTCGGGATCAATACAATGGCTGTATCATTAATTCCCTCTGACATTATTCCAGTGCTGAAGAAATTTTGAACCGCCTTGATCACCTCACTTTTGATGGTGCCCTAGTTACGCTGATAGAATCTGGCTGGGAATTCATCGGGACCAGGCGCTTTTAAAGGACCAATCTGAAAAATTGCCGTGGAGATCTCCTCATCAGTGAAATCACAGCAAAGAGCTTCATTCATCTGTGTTGAGACTTTTGACTGAAATAGGCTTGAGACGATATTATGATTCAACCTTGGGTCAGCTGTATACACGTCTTTAAAATACTAAGTTGCCAGACGCTCCAATGCTGGTGTCGTACGGTCAACAGTACCGTACTTGTCCTTAAGGGAGAGGATCTTGTTCTTTTTAGCTCTCCAAACCGCTGTACTGTGAAAAAAATGTGTGTTGCGATCGCCTTCCTTCAACCAGCTCACACGGGATCGCTGCAACCATAACATCTCTTCACGATATAGTAGCTCATTCATATTGTCCGTAGCCTGACGAACCAATTTACTGTCTGCATTAGATTGTAACAAAACAGCGAGCTCTTTCCTGGCCTTCTCAATTTTCCGTCCAATATTTCCAACTTTCAGCTTACTCCAAGAGTGTAAAGAGGACATGACTTTGTGCAAGGCCGCACTTATGTCCCCCAGATCAGATTTGGTACCTGCATCCACCCAAGAATCCTGAATCACTTCTGGTAGAACCGGTTCTCGTTCCCAGCAGATCTCATAATGGAGAATTTTCTTCTTAGTTGGAGGCTGAACCTCCTGTGATAGCTGTAGGGATATCAGGCAATGGTCTGACCAGGGTGAAACCAGATGAGAGAGAGAAGCGTAAGGGAAAATATCCCGCCAAGCATTATCAGCTAGAGCGCGGTCAGGCCTGACTCTGACATTGTTCCTTCCCTGTCTTCTGTTATCATAAGTAAAAGGGGCGCCTCTAAAACCCAGATCAAGTAAAGCACACGATTGAAGCAAATCACGAAAACTTTGCATCTAAGATTCTCCCCTAGGATGATTAAAGAAGTGTTCAAATTGCCAAAGTGCTTCATTAAAATCACCAATAACAAGCCAAGGAAGGTTGGAAAATTGCCTCACGGAGCTGAGCATCATCCACATGGTATGTCTATTTTCCACTCTAGGTTCCCCATACACAAATGTAGCATGCCACAAAGGACCATCTGGAGATAATCGAACGAAAGTATCAATGTATCTATCACACATATCTTTTACTTCCACGTGAACAGATTCATGCCAGTACAAAGCAAGGCCCCCACTCATTCCAGCACTATCAACTCCAACAAAACCTCTAAGACCCAACCTATTCCGTAGACGACGAATCCTATCTGCCTTTTGTCTAGTCTCACTTAGGAAAACTATACGGGAATCGGCCTCACGAACCAGGCCGCATAGATCACGAACTGTCGCAGCATTCCCCAATCCACGACATTTCCACGCTAAGCAACTCATTTCTCCTGACGAGCCCTAATGACGGGTCCCGTTAGTTTACCAGTAGCCCTAGGACTGGTAGCTTCCAAGTATTCTATCATAGATTCCACCTGATCCTTCCTAAACCGCTTGAGAGATCTTGTCTGTTCCATCGGCACTGTGTGCGTGGGATGGTTTGTTGCAGATTCTTTCTCACACACCACCAAAGCCTGCTGAACTTTGGCCGACATCTTGCTCCCACTGCTAGATTGTGCTCTCTTTCGGTTTAAGTCCGAACCCTCTTCAGAAGATTCCCCACCAAAAGAAGCCGGCTGCTGTAAGTTCTGAATTGTTGGTATCATGTCAGGTTCAGAGCCAGCAACAGATGCCGAAGCCTGACGAAGCTGCTCCTTCTCCAGACCTTCCGGCCTCCCTGTTCGCCCTGCTGAAATGTCAGAAACATTCAAAGTATTGGCTTGGTTAGCTAGCTGTTCGTCCACCATCACATCCCCGTCACCTTCTCTCCCCTCAAAACCATCATGAGCATCCACCCTTTCAGGAATAATTCCCTCCTGGCTGCTTCCTTCTGCCTTTTTAGATGAAGAAGAACTAGCGCTTCCCGCACCTCTGAATGACAGGTTGTGCACAACTCCTGTCTTGAACTGGCCACGAATTGTGCTCGTTCTCCTCTCAAAAGGTTTCAGAAGAGAACACCGCAACTCTGAAGAGAACCGGAAGGGTTGGTCAGTGTTAGCGATCTTTTTGTCACTGTCTTTGACAGAGTGTCCAATATACCCGCAGATGAAGCAGAAGAAGGGCACCCTCTCGTAGCGTAAATCAAACCGCCGGACGACCTCACCACCCTGAGCACTGATCTTTATAGCAAGCGTGGATTTCAGAGGCTTGTTCACTGGTAAGTCGATCCGAATCCAGAAGAAATCGTGCTTGATCCTACCACTTTCATCAACATCCACCTCTCTCACACGACCAAGCTTGAACCCAAATAATTCTCTTCTCTTCTTTGTCATCAGAGCCAAAGGAAGATCATAAATCCTAACCCAGACTGGCACATACTCCAGTGGAACCTCAGACGGGCTAATTATCCCATCAAATCTAGCAACAAGAAGAGCATCACCACGGTGAAGCCACGGGCCGCCATTGAGGACAAAATTGAAATCACCTTCTGAGGAAAAGGTGATGATGAACATGTTATCTCTCAAAGCCTTGATATTCATGTCATCTCGTAATCTCCATGCACGCTTCATGTCCTCGAAGAGAGCCGCCTGATTGGGTGATCTGAGGGAATAAAATCTTGATAAAATCGTCCACTGACCAGCCAGCTGGACCTCATCATCTTCTAGTGAAACTTCCACCGCATCCCCATCATCCTCCTTCGCCACATCTCCCTCCGTGAAAACTCCAGGCCCGGCAGCATAGAAATCTCCAGTCCCAGACACCGCCCCGCTCTTAGACCAGACCTGACTCGTCTTCTCGTGGTGATGATCCGCCGTATTCAGATCCATCTTATCTGAAACCACCACAGCGCCCTTGGAGCCCGCCGGTTCCTCTTGACGGGTGACCATCGAATCTTCATATGGCTTCGGGTGGGCGATCATCCCAATGACGATCCCTTTAACACCCCCACCACCAGAAGATGCCATGGCACTCGGGGAACAGCAAGAAACTGGAAACCCTAACTCGACGGATTGCCGACGAAAGCAGAGAAGATTGTAAGTAATCAACAGATCCATCGTCAGGTTGCTTATAAATTACCTTTACGTCCGTGGTAGAATCCATATCGAAGACGGTTGCGTGGCCAATGCGAGCTATTTCCATCCTCGCAAACCATCTCCATATGCAATAACAGGGGAGTCCCAAGACCGGATGAGAGGAGGACTCTGGGTCCCTCACGACTACGAACAAACCAATCTGATCTGGAAGCAGACGCCAAAAACCCACGGCAGGCGATGGCTCTGTAGACAACGAACACAGATCGGAGGCAAGCTCCATCCAAAACCATCTCACGAGGAGACATATGGCCGTCGCCCCACAATCGCCAGGGCGGCGCCAAAACCCTAACCCTGACGCCATTGTTGTATAGATCTAATGTTGTAGTGAACTGAAACATTATTTTGCAACAAATCACCCACATATTTTGGAAACCCTCTATTAAGGGAATTCGTTTCATTTTTCCGAGGATTGCGGACGGCGGATGGCGGCCAGAGCTAGCATCGAGCTGTCGACCTTGATGGAGAAATCAGGACACTGCAGGATGTTTTTCTGACCGTAGGATGTTGCGCTATGATTCGTGCGCATGCAGGGTGGGGAGGCAGGTTTGTCACGACCGTGCTAGTAGTCAAATGTGGGCCATCCTCGTCAAATTTCAGGCTCCACGCTTTTCTGTCCGTAACCGTTGCTTTTTCTTTTCTCGGCTCTCTTCTCGCTCTCTTTTTTTTTTCTTTCTCTTCATTGTTTTCTCCGTCGAGAGAGAGAGCGCCATCTCACCGGCGACAGAGAGCGGGCGTGCCGGCGCGCGCGAGAGAGAGGTAGGTCACCATGAAGATTCAGCTCGCCGGAGAGTTTTCTGCTGAGTTCTCTCTCCTCATCCGCTATTCGTTTGCATCGTTAGTTCCATTTTTTTTCAATCTTATTCCGGCTAGGTTTTGAAGCTTCTGGTAGCTCTCAATGTTTGGATCTGATGACTGTTTAACTGTTTTAGATTTTTGGAATCTGTTTAGGATTTGGATTCCCTAAGTTTTTAGTTTTAGTTTAATTCAAATCGGTGCAGGGTGTCTTGCTACTGGTCCATGGTTCTGGTCTGATGCAAACGATGGGATTCGACGATGTTCTATGTTTTTTTTTTCTAATCCACTAGGGTTTTTGTATTTTTGTTTCGATTTTTCTTCATGGGTGTTCATGTTGGGGTTTGGATTCAGGGGTATTTGATGGAGTTAAAGGTTTAATTCGAGGTGGATTTAGGGGTTTTTTCTAATCACCCAGATAGTTATCATTTTTGTGGATCCCTGCATATATTTTCTTCAGGGAGGTGGTCGGATTCATGAGTTGATTGTTTTTACTTTGATTTATGTGTGATTTGAATACAGTAGGGGAAGCATTGCTGCAACTTTTTCTGAATGTGATTCAGTCAAAAAAAAAAAAACTTTTTCTGAATGTTGCACTTCATTTTCTGAGATTAGTTGTCTGATCTGTTAAATTCCTTGCATGTGTCTGAATTTTTCTGCATGTGAAGCATTTCGTTTCAGAGATGATTGATCTGTCAATTCGCTGAATATATCTGAATTTTTATGCATCTGAAGAATTTCGTTTCACATATGCATGTTAACTGATCCCCAAGTATGTTTTGTGTTGCCTTCTTCAACATATGAATCGTTTCGTTTCAGAGGTGTACGGGTTGATTTCCCAGTATGCTGAGTTGTTTGGCTAAATTAAACCCAATCCCTGCATGCGTTCTGCTTTCTTCAGATTGATCTAATTGACCTAGCAACAGGCCAATACCTGAACTTGGTCCCTGTTGCTTTGAGAAATTATGGGCTATTGGTTGCACCTGCTCTTTGTTCTCTTCTGTATTTTTGTTCACTGTCAATCGCTCGTAAAATCGTAAATCTGTTTGAATTGGCACTATTTCTGAACTACTTTCTTACTGTACCTTAGCTCTAGCTTTACATTTATTTATCTTCTCTTCTCTTGGGCTACTGGAACAGCATTTCTTTCCTCTGTCCCTTTTGCTTTTTTTTCTGCTTTAATCCTCCAGTGCCGAACTGATGCTGCATGGCGCTACTTGGAAGTTGGAACAACCATGCAAGATTCTGAAATTTTTTTTGTGAAAGTGAGAATTAATTGCAGATTAACACAGTTTGAGTCACGCTGTAGACTGTAGAGCATTGCTGCCCTTGCACTAGGTAATTGACCATAAGTGCTCACATGCAGTAGTGGCAACGTACTACTGAAGATAGTCTAAGGCCCTCTTTGTTTAGGCTTAGATTTATTGGCTTAGACTTTTAAGTCAGCTTATTGTCTTATATGATTTATAAGCCAGTGAATTTAATGTCCTAAGTTTAGTGGTGGAGTCATACATCTATCTCATATAAGCCAAAAAAGCTTCTTCAACCTAGCTTTTGGCTTAATAGTGTAAGAGTGGCTTATGGCTTCAAAAAAGCCAAACGAAAAAGCTGCTTGTTTGTTTAGGCTTAGACTTTTTGGCTTATAAGTTGGCTTATAAGCCTAAACAAAGATGACCTAAATATTAGTTAGTTCTCAAATACCAGTTTTTTCAGCAATTAGAAGTTATTTATGTCTTTTGACTAAGTCCTTGAATATCCATTGGTCTACACTAGTTAGTTGTAATCAAGTTTTGTGAGCAATGGCAGCAATGAAGATTAATGATTATTTTTGTTGCATGTAACCATGCATTGTCTACTGGTGTTGCATGTTTTTTCCTAGCCCTATTTACATCTGTTTCTGTTATAATTCTAACAAAAGATCATATGTGCTTTCCTGAATTATTCAGAACAACAACAGCCTGCAAGGCTGCATTTTTTCTTCTTTATTCTGAATGACCCATCCCAATATTGTTGCCATGCTAATTATCTGTGGAGCTTGTCAGTCAGTTAACTCTGTTACTGTGAAATTTGATCAGGAGGCTCAACAGCAACACCCTGTTTGTTCCATTTCCTTCTGCATTGGCTAATTAAGCATGCTGTTTGGTCCATTTCCTTCTGCATTGGCTAATTAAGCATGATTCCAGTTATAGTCCACTTACAATCCATATGCACTATAGTTACAGTTGTAATTTTTGTTATTTCTCACTGTAACTATTGCATTTATTAATTAGAGTTTAGCTCTAGGTTAATTTAAATAAATTCTTAGGGCAATTGAATAATAGATTTGAGACTAAGGAAAAGAGGAAACTTCTGGGTGTCACACCCGAGCACATCCCATGGAGCGCCGCACCAAGGACGGATGTGCCCCGGGCACATCCCATGATGGGTCGTGCCCGGAAGAGGATGTGCTCCGAGCACAGTCCATAGGGGCCCGCGCTCGAGGTCGGCAGATATGCCCTGAGCACACCCCCTGGGGGTTGCACCCAGGGACGGATGTGCCCCGAGCACAACCCACGAAGGGTCGCACCTAGGGGTAGATGTGCCCCAAGCACAGGCCACGGTTGGTGGTGGTGGTAGGGGGGGAGGGGTTGCTCGGGAGTAGGTGGCTGGTACGTCCTGAGTAGTTCGTGATGGAGACCCTGGTTTCCCATTTCTCCAATATAGTGATTCCTTATTTAACAGCCTCCTTGCAAAATATTTTCCTTTGAGTGTCCCTCTACTGGTTGCGTTCGGCACAGGTACAATGTGGAGAAAAAATGCTCTTTTTCCATAAGCATACTTCCCAAAATGCAAATCGATGTGTTTTCTTAAAAAAAAAAAGTAAGTGGAAAAGTTGATTTAAAAACCATATTAATCCACTTTCATGTTTGAAATAATTAATACAGAAAGATTTCAAGTTTTGAGTTGAAGGTTTTGAATTTTGGGTTGAAACTTTCAAAAATTCAAATTGGATGTTTTAAAACTTGGGTTGAGATTTTCAATGTTTAAGTTGAAAGTTTTAAACTTTGAATTGAAAGTGTTTGAACTTTGAGTTGAAAGTTTCCAAATTTGGCTTGAAAGTTTCTGAATTTTGAGTTGAAACTTTCCAAATTTATAGTTGGGCCTTCTGCTGTCCCAGTCACCACGCGCATGCACGACCTTCAACCGTCGGTCGTCGCCGTAGGGGAAAATGCAAAAGAACTTGGGGAATTAGGAGCTAGGTGTGAAGGATATGGTACCGGGTACTCCCATGGACTGTATATCCAACTACAAATAGGAGGTGCGCCACATCCATGTAATATCTAATATAGTAGGACTCGGTCATCATGTTGCCTTACATCTTAAGACAGGTTATAGAGCCCTGTCTAAATACTACATATATATATATAGATTAGCAAATAAAGTCGTATCCGGCTAGGTTTTCCTCGTTGTAGCATTCCCCCCCCCCACCCCACCCCACACACACCTATATAAGGTGGACAAAGAGTCCCTCAAGAGCACAATATTCAATCCCTATAGTACAACAATTCACCAGATAGGAAGTAGGATATTTACCTCTCATCGAGAAGGTCTGAATCTGTCTAAATCCTTATATTCCGCATCATCAACTTTTAGGTCCGTGCACTATCCCTTTATATTATTACCAATAAAAACATTTTCCTCTCTTTGTCCCTATATAGTACGTAGCTCTAGTACAAAATGCTAAAGATGGATTATGTATGCTACACTAGTTGAAACTACTGTCAGATTCAACTCCTCCAATACAACTTTCAATTCAATATACTACTAAGCAGTAAGCCCTCTCATCATGTTTTGAATAGTATGTTAACATCTTTTTTTTCGACTATCCAGGGACTAAACTTTAGTCCCACTCACATCAAATGTTTGGATGCTAATTTGGAGCATTAAACATAGACTAATTACAAAACTAATTGCATAAATGAGAGTTAATTTGCGAGATAATTTTTTAAGCCTAACTAATCGATAATTAGCACATTTTTACTGTAGCATCACATAGGCTAATCATAGATTAATTAGGCTTAATAGATTCGTCTCGCGAATTAGTCCAAGGTTATGGAATGTGTTTTGTTATTAGTCTACGTTTAATACTTCTGATTAGTGTCCTAACATCCGGTGTGACAGGGACTAAAATTAGTCCCTTGTGATCCAAACATTATGTTCTTTTCAGGTTCTCAGGAGAGCTACTTCTCGTTATCATGATAATGTTTCCGAACTATTTTAAAAGAACATTTTATATATAAGTTTTTCTAGAAATTCAAATAAAACCATTTTCCAAGTTACGACTCAAGCAATTACTGTACTACTAGTACTAGTAATATGCCCGTGCTAACGCAATGGCGATGTTTGACAATGTATTGTAATGGATTTAGAAGAAAATGTTCTCTGATGAATGAAAACCATCATAATATAAGTTTCTGTATAATTATATGCTCTGATGCTTACCTCATATACTGAATAACAACATACGGGATATCAACTTTTTAAAATTAAATCCCCAACAATCACACTTTAGAAATCACATCTCGATTTCAACCAACAAACATAACAATAATTGCATGCTCCACACTTTTTATCAATAAAATCAACTACAGAAATCACAAATGACTAACATTTATGTATGTCACGCCCGGAATTTCTATCCAAAATTCCAAACACTTACATGTGTGTAAACCCTCGTCCAGGAATCAGCTGAGGCACACAATAACAAATTGATAATAAAGTACAATTATTACTCTAATTAATAAGCGAATAAAATGTCATTACAGAGGTAGATAGTTCCTCTCAAACAATAAAGTTCTAAGCAGCGGAAAATAAAAGAAACAGCGCAGGCGACTCCTCTCCACAGGCAGCTTGGCCAGGGCTACGCCTAATCATCCACACCATCAGCATCACTGTAGAACTCCTCCTCTGATGAATGATTGCAAGGTGAGTATATGACATACTCAGCAAGCCACGCAGCAAATATGCAAGCTCATTTGCATAAATAACATTTAATAAGTATTTCAGAATTTAATAAAACATTAGAGTATTAATTAAACAGTATTAATCCAACGCTATACAACATACCCTGTTGTATAGGTCCAACCATCATGCACAACCAATCCCGGCTGCACAAGTCTATCTCCAAACCAGGAGCTAAACAAGTTAATAACATCATCATTTAATATAGTGTGGGGTGAGACTAATCACGAAAGACATTGTTAGACCCGCCCATAACATATAAATTAGCAAAATAAACATAATTGTCCAAACGCACACCATGTTGCAAATAGGCCCCAACAACCACCTAAACTAAACCAGTTCCATTAAGTCAAATTATTAAGTGAGACTAATCACAGTGAATCTGTTGATCGCCCAAAACCGTGGCCACGACTGTTCGAATAGTTTTACTTCTGATCAGAGGTGTACAATTTTACCCTTAAGACATAGCCCACAACACGTTTCGTGCGCCAACATGCCACCGACGACATACTAGAAAGAGAATACTAGAAAAGAGAATGTGACAGGACCCTTCACCAAAACCCTCCCTAACCAATCGCACCACACTTCAGATTTCACCCCATCCTTTTAATCAAGTCAAGCAGCCCCCCTCTTGTTCTTAAGGTGATCCGGAAGCAGTATAGGCTGTCACATGACCCGTTCAAACTCCATCACGCCCACCCTTGCCTGGGTACGTCAGCTAGGTAAAGCTACAATGCAAGCCCAACCATTGCACACCTGGCTTGCGGTTAAGCACAATAATTCTTCTAGGGTTCCCCGTGAAACGGTCCTTAACTGCCATGGGTTGTGTCTAACAAACCATGCACCCACAACCCACCGTTAAACATGTTTTAGTTTAATTAAATACTATGGTGGTACATAATCATTGTTTTCATGAATCATCATGGTCTAAATTATTAATGAAATTCTCATAGTGCGCTATTCTGATCTAAGCATGCCTCAGCATCTGCTAAATCAGTCATCTCAATCATATTGTAACCCAAGCTATCAATGATACAAGGTACAAATAGGTTGAGTACATAGGTATCCATCCCGCGTGACATTATAAAAGTAATGTAATTTAAATAGAAAGCGGGATATTTGAATATAGCTACAATATATTCAATGAGATATGCATGAACTTGTCTGCTTCGGCGCTGAAGGAAACCTCTGCAACCACTTCGAAATAACAGGAGCATCGAAATATACGACAAACAAGCACACAAGCAAACTTGCTATAAGTCCTACTGAATAGGAAATAAAACCATTTTTAATGGATTCTAAGCATTTTTATGAATTTAACTTGAGACTTGAATGGATAAATCGGAGCTCAATATAAATTAGTAAGGTGGAATTTTACAAGTTTTACTGTATTTTTACACCTAGACCAGAACGATTTAAATGGAATTGCTATGCGCTTAAAGGGGAATGCAAATTTTAGGCGAGGGGCAGGGAACCGCACTAAACAGCGGCGGCCCCACACCATCAGTGACACAATGGGTTGGTCCACGTGGAACCAAGTCCACAGGACATGTGGCATTCGACGTGGCCGCCGACGTGGCAGCCACACGGGTAGGCCAAACGAGCAGCCTTAATTTGCACAGGGCAGATCGAAACGACTGGGAGACGGAGGCCATCGGTAAGCCATCCAACCGAGAGGTAAGCGATGCATGGTGGCCGATGTCGCCGGCGGTGATCATCCGGCGCGACGGCTAGCGGCGGTTGGCGGTGAACGGAGCGTGGAAATGTCGTCGATGACTGGGGCGACGGCTCAGAGACGTTCTAGGGCCACGAGATCGAGTGAGCGAGCGAGCAAATGAGGAAAATGATGGAGGAGAGCTCAGGATGTTTTTTATAGCGGCAGGGGCTAGGAGGCAACCGGGGAGCTGCGGATTTGGCGCGGCTTAGGGGAGAGAGAGAGGGTGGTGCAGCCGGATTTGAAAAAAAAATCCCTGTCGGTTTTGGAGGGATAAGGGCGTGGGGCAGGTTTCCGGAGCGATGGTTGAGGGATAGGGATGCGAGGAGGGCGCGGCGCGGCCGGGAGCGGAAAGAAGTGGCGGCGTTTGCGAGCGGTGGCTGGAGGTTGAAGACGGGCCCGACAGGTGGCCCACCTGTTGGCAACCTGGGGAGAGTGGGCGCAGCTGGACACGGTGCGGGCCGACCCAGCGAACGGAGCATGCGTGGGAGGAGAGTGGGACGAAAATGGACCATGGCTAAAGGGGAGGGGGAAAGGGTTTTATTTAATTTAATCTTAAAAATAGATTTTAAATTGTTAAATTACTCCTTTGTTTTGAAAATTCCTCTAAAAATCCTGTTAATGTATTTAAACATGGGAAAATCAACGAAACTTGAACCATGCAATTCCACTTATTAATTGCATTTATTAATTAGGTTTAGCTCTAGGTTAATTTAAATAAATTCTTAGGGCATGAATAATAGATTGAGACTAAGGAAAAGAGGAAACTTCTGGGTGTCACACCGAGCAACATCCCATGGAGCGCCGCACCAAGGACGGATGTGCCCCCGGGCACATCCCATGATGGGTCGTGCCGAGAGGATGTGCTCCGAGCACAGTCCATAGGGGCCCGCGCTCGAGGTCGGCAGATATGCCCTGAGCACACCCCTGGGGGTTGCACCAGGGACGGATGTGCCCCGAGCACAAACCCACGAAGGGTTCGCACCTAGGGGTAGATGTGCCCCAAGCACAGGCCACGGTTGGTGGTGGTGGTAGGGGGGGAGGGGTTGCTCGGAGTAGGTGGCTGGTACGTCCTGAGTAGTTCATGATGGAGACCCTGGTTTCCCATTTCTCCAATATAGTGATTCCTTATTTAACAGCTCCTTGCAAAATATTTTCCTTGAGTGTCCCTCTTTCTAGATGAAATTTTCTACGAAGATTAGATATGATGCATAATAATAGGTTAGCATGATTTTCTAACCTTCAACTGTTTTCTTTGTTCTTAATTATTCAGTTGTATTCCTTGTTACTTGAGCCTTTGTTCTATTAGCCCGTGCATGTAATTTAACACAAGTATGATTGGTGTATGTAATTGAATGCATTAGAAAGCATGTTGTAATCTGACTACCTAACTTAAATATTTTGGGTTTCATGTTGTCTGAAATTACAGTAATTCTAACATAAAACATACTTACAATGCAACTCATCACCACTTACAGTGCAGTTATAGTGGAAATATACCCAGTTACATTTGTATTTTTTTTGTTATTTCTCCCAGTAACTGACTGTTGGTAGTTAGATTGTAACTGATTGACATTGGTTTAAATATAATGATATCTTCTTTTATATATTTGTACACCATTTTTTTTATGCTGGATACTACTTGATTTTGTATTTCTGAATCTGAATAAGTTCCCCTTTATTAGTTTCACTTTCCCATACTAGTCCCATTTTGAGAAATCTATTAATTTGATTATATACCTGTTTGTTCTATTCCCTTTTTGTCTTGTACATCCTGCTTCTATGATTCGCTATTTGTAGCAGACTGAATCTAAATTTAATCCTGCAAATTATATTTCAAAGCATTAGTAAAATGCCATCAGTTATTCGGGAATCTAAAATGCCCTTAGCAGATTGTGAATCTAAATTTAAACATGTTATCTTTTGACAATTGTAACATCTACCATATTTAATTTTTAAGTTTATATGCATCAAATATTTAATAAATCTAACCTTAATTCCAGTTACAATACAATTCAACATCACTTACAGTGCGCTTACAGTGCAAAATGCCCTCAGTTACAGTTGTAAATTTAGCCATGTTGCATTGTAACTTTTAGTTTTCTATGTCAAGCAATTTTGTTTTTATGCTATATTGACTGAATCTGAGGAAAACATGATTTGTGACTATATTGGTTGTTAATTTGCTCATTTCATTTTTCATGTTTTTAAATTTGTTGACTAAATCAAATATGGTTATAATTGTGATTGATTTGTTGACCAAAATAACACAGTTTTTTCTACTTGTATTATTCCCTGGGGTTTACTAATATTTAATGTTAGATTTTGTAGCAACTGGATGAGCTTAACTTCACTATTTTCCAATATTATGCTTCTGTAGCTTATTTAATATTTTTGTATATCTACTAGTATATCTTTTCTTAGGTATTTGACTTCTTAAATTAAATGGTTAGGTTTTATGCATAGAACATATGATAAATCTAACCTCATTTCCAGTTATAGTACAATTCAACACCATTTATAGTGCACTTACAGTGCAAAATGCCCTCCGTTACAGTTGTAATTTAGCCCTGGTGCATTGTATCTTTTAGGTTTTTTGTTATATTGAGTTAAACTGAGGAAACCATGATTTTTGTGAATATATTACTTATTTTGGTTATGCAGATCAACTAGTGTATTGTTCTTAGGTGCTTGGCTTCTTAAATTAAATATTCAGTTTCCATACTGTATAAAAATAGCATAAATATGACTTTTTATACACTTACAGTCTGATCAATCACCAGTTACAGTGCATTTACAATGTAAATATACCATAGTTACATTTGTAACTTTAGTGATGATGTGTTCTAACTATTGTTTTTTTTTTAGTTCTACTTGGCATTAAGTCAACATCTAGTTGAGCGTATGAAAGTCCAGTTATTATTTAAGCTTGTATCATATTAATAAGTTATGTGCTTGGAGGACTGAATTTTATATTGAAGAATTTTGTATGCATTTGCAAAATACTGCTTTGTTCTTTTTCTATTTTGATTGGTTTTTTTATTTTTATTTTGGGCTAGTTTTTATAGCCCGTGTTGTGTTGTTGTTTTGGATTTTGGCCCAGTGAGAAAATTTTATTTTTCTTGCATTTTTTTCCCCTTAGATGGTCATCCAAGGGTGGCCAAAATCTGGGTGATTTTGGCCCAAATATCTGTCCAAATAGCTAGGTAGTCCCACCCATGGGCGGTCGTGTCCCAATGTCACGCTCAGAAATTCACGAACCGAAATTTCAAGAAAAATATGTATTAAAACCCCTGTCCAAAACTAGATAGGGTACATAAATGATAAAGTTGATACATATATCCACATCTTATACAAATAATAAAGTCTGAAATATACAGCGGAATATTAAAACGGGCTAACTAATCAACAAGGCACTCGAAGCGTAGTGACTCCAATCCACTGGCATCCATGATGACAGCAACAAGCCTACTCCTCTAAATAGTCGCCATCCGAATAATACTTTGCTTCTGAGGGTTGGGGAAAAATAGAGCAAGACTAAGTATTACCCATTGTACTCAACAAGTCATACCTAAAGAAGGCATGATGCAAGATAATTCCAAAGGAGGCTAAAGGTTATTTGCATAAAGCTTGCATTTAAAATCATAAGTTGAAGTAGTCAAACAGTTGATATAAATTAAGCAAAATTAAACATAATTGTCCAACGCTACACCATGTTGCAATAGGCCCAACCAACCACCTAAACTAAACCAGTTCCATTAAGTCAAATTATTAAGTTGAGACTAATCACAGTGAATCTGGTTGATCGCCCAAAACCGTGGGCACGACTGTTCGAATAGTTTTACTCTGATCAGAGGTGTACAATTTTACCCTTAAGACATAGCCCACAACACGTTTCCGTGCGCCAACATGCCACCACGACATACTAGAAAGAGAATGTGACAGGACCCTTCACAAAACCCTCCCTAACCAATCGCACCACACTTCAGATTTCACCCCATCCTTTTAATCAAGTCAAGCAGCCCCCTCTTGTTCTTAGGTGAATCCGGAAGCAGTATAGGCTGTCACATGACCCGTTCAAACTCCATCACGCCCACCCTTGCCTGGGTACGTCAGCTAGGTAAAGCTACAATGCAAGCCCAACCATTGCACACCCTGGCTTGCGGTAAGCACAATAATTCTTCTAGGGTTCCCCGTGAAACGGTCCTTAACTGCCATGGGTGTGTCTAACAAAACCATGCACCCACAACCCACCGTTAAACATGTTTTAGTTTAATTAATACTATGGTGGTACATAATCATTGTTTTCATGAATCATCATGGTCTAAATTATTAATGAAAATTCTCATAGTGCGCTATTTGATCTAAGCATGCCTCAGCATCTGCTAAATCAGTCATCTAATCATATTGTAACCCAAGCTATCAATGATACAAGGTAACAAATAGGTTGAGTACATAGGTATCCATCCCGCGTGACATTATAAAAGTAATGTAATTTAAATAGAAAGCGGGATATTTGTAATATAGCTACAATATATTCAATGAGATATGCATGACTTGTCTTGCTTCGGCGCTGAAGGAACCTCTGCAACCACTTCGAAATAAACAGGAGCATCGAAACTATACGACAAACAAAGCACACAAGCAAAACTTGCTATAAGTCTACTGAAATAGGAAATAAAACCATTTTTAATGGATTCTAGGCATTTTTATGAATTTACTGAGACTTGAATGGATTAAATCGGAGCTCATATAAATTAGTAGTGAATTTTACAAGTTTTACTGTATTTTTACACTAGACAGGAACGATTTAAATGAATTGCTATGCGTTAAAGGGGAATGCAAATGTTAGCGAGGGGAGGGAACCGCACTGACAAGCGGGCCCCACCCATCAGTGACACAAGTGGGTTGGTCCACGGTGGACCAAGTCCACAGGACATGTGGCATCGACGTGGCGCCGACGTGGCAGCCACACGGGTGGCGAACGAGCAGCCTTTATTTGCCACAGGGCAGATCGAACGACTGGGAGACGGAGGCCATCGGTAAGCCATCCCAACCGAGAGGTAGCGATGCATGTGGCCCGATGGTCGCCGGCGGTGATCATCCGGCGCGACGGCTAGCGGCGGTTGGCGGTGAACGGAGCGGTGGAAATGTCGTCGATGACTAGGGCGACGGCTCAGAGACGTTCTAGGCCACGAGATCGAGTGAGCGAGCGAGCAAATGAGGAAAATGATGGAGGAGAGCTCAGGGATGGTTTTTATAGCGGCAGGGGGCTAGGAGGCAACCGGGGAGCTGCGGATTTGGCGGCGGCTTAGGGGGAGAGAGAGAGGGTGGTGGCAGCCGGATTTGAAAAAAAATCCCTGTCGGTTTTGGAGGGGATAAGGGCGTGGGGCGGTTCCGGAGCGATGGTTGAGGGGATAGGGATGCGGAGGAGGGGCGGGCGCGGCCGGGAGCGGAAAGAAGTGGCGGCGGTTTGCGAGCGGTGGCTGGAGGTTGAAGACGGGCCCGACAGGTGGGCCCACCTGTTGGCAACCCTGGGGGAGAGTGGGCGCAGCTGGGACACGGCTGCGGGCCGACCCAGCGAACGGAGCATGCGTGGGGAGAGAGTGGGACGAAAATGGACCATGGCTAAAAGGGGAGGGGGAAAGGGTTTTTATTTAATTTAATCTTAAAAATAGATTTTAAATTGTTAAAATTACTCCTTTGTTTTGAAAATTCCTCTAAAAATCCTGTTAATGTATTTAAACATGGGAAACTCAACGAAACTTGAACCATGCCAATTCCACTTATTAATTGCATTTATTAATTAGAGTTTAGCTCTAGGTTAATTTAAATAAATTCTTAGGGCAATTGAATAATAGATTTGAGACTAAGGAAAAGAGGAAACTTCTGGGTGTCACACCCGAGCACATCCCATGGAGCGCCGCACCAAGGACGGATGTGCCCCGGGCACATCCCATGATGGGTCGTGCCCGGAAGAGGATGTGCTCCGAGCACAGTCCATAGGGGCCCGCGCTCGAGGTCGGCAGATATGCCCTGAGCACACCCCCTGGGGGTTGCACCCAGGGACGGATGTGCCCCGAGCACAACCCACGAAGGGTCGCACCTAGGGGTAGATGTGCCCCAAGCACAGGCCACGGTTGGTGGTGGTGGTAGGGGGGGAGGGGTTGCTCGGGAGTAGGTGGCTGGTACGTCCTGAGTAGTTCGTGATGGAGACCCTGGTTTCCCATTTCTCCAATATAGTGATTCCTTATTTAACAGCCTCCTTGCAAAATATTTTCCTTTGAGTGTCCCTCTACTGGTTGCGTTCGGCACAGGTACAATGTGGAGAAAAAATGCTCTTTTTCCATAAGCATACTTCCCAAAATGCAAATCGATGTGTTTTCTTAAAAAAAAAAAGTAAGTGGAAAAGTTGATTTAAAAACCATATTAATCCACTTTCATGTTTGAAATAATTAATACAGAAAGATTTCAAGTTTTGAGTTGAAGGTTTTGAATTTTGGGTTGAAACTTTCAAAAATTCAAATTGGATGTTTTAAAACTTGGGTTGAGATTTTCAATGTTTAAGTTGAAAGTTTTAAACTTTGAATTGAAAGTGTTTGAACTTTGAGTTGAAAGTTTCCAAATTTGGCTTGAAAGTTTCTGAATTTTGAGTTGAAACTTTCCAAATTTATAGTTGGGCCTTCTGCTGTCCCAGTCACCACGCGCATGCACGACCTTCAACCGTCGGTCGTCGCCGTAGTCATATTTCATCTTGACACACAGACCAAGGATAAGTGATTCTACTTATCATCTATTTAAATATGCTACTAGTCATTCCTCGTAAACAAGCGATTCATTAATATTTACATTTCTCGATGCTCATGCAACCAATCTTGTGTGGAAGAATGAAGAGTCATGCATTAAATCCAAGAAAGTCATTAAGATGATAAGTTGTTGGATTGAAATATGCCTATCAAAAATAAAATTTTCAGATTTAAAAATATAACTATCAAAAGTAAATGGAGGGAGTAGTAAACTTTAGCAGCAAATGCAGCTTGCAACTGTAAAGTACGTGTGTGAAGGATCTACATTCAGTACTACGTTTAATTACTGCCAAAGTATACCAATCAAATCAATTCCTCATAAATTATATTGCTGGGTGGTAGTGAGAACTAGCGGCCGGCGGGCAATCGCCACGTAAATAAGTATATTAACTTTGCACTCGTTTGTAGAAAACCTTAATTTATTTATGAACTTTCTGCTCAATTCGTAGAACGGGCCGGGGCGAATCCTGCATTATATCACAGGATGACGATCCAGCCAACGCTATCGATCACTTTCTCGACACTTTGTAGGCAGTGACCTTATAGCTACAAAGCAAAAACAACGAACTTATATATACACTATAGAATTCAAGTTTTGTCGGAAGTAATACCAACCAGGTTCGTTATAGAATTAATAATGGTGTATGTCGTCATCCCACCACCAATGCCGCTCACAGCTTTAACATATGCTGATGACAAAATGGCGATTGTGTTTATCCATATATGCAAATTAATCAAGTAATTTGCTAATAATTGATCAACTACTACGTATACATATATACTATTAGGCATTTTAAGTTAGTAATTAAACAATTTAATTATGGGGTTGTTAGCCCAATTTTTATGTGGTTCTAAGTTCTAACTCATAATAGTTCTTCCGGAATATAGCGTTTATTTATAGTGTAAAGTAAAGTGATTGATACCATTATGTCGTTTAATTACTCCAAAATAATAATGATATATACCTCATTTGTTAGCAAAATTATGTCTACTAAAATTTTATCTTGTTCAAATTATAGCATGATATATAGCAGTAATAGTTCATTGTTAGTTCTTTCAGTAAATACTCCCTACATCCCAAAATGTTTGATGCCGTTGACCTTTTTAAAAATGTTTGACCATTCATCTTATTTAAAAAATTTAAGTAATTATTAATTCTTTTTCTATCATTTGATTTATTGTTAAATATACTTTTATGTATACATATAGTTTTACACATTTCACAAAAGTTTTTGAATAAAACAACCGTTTGCTGCAGGAGCTTCATGGGGAAGTTTGTAGTGCCCTGTCCTATCAATACAAAGCCAAATCCTAGCTCTGTCATCACCAGATTTCTCCTCCATAGGCACATGCCAAGATCCCATCTCCGATTCCTACGATGAAGATTACATCAGAAACAACAGATAGCAAGCTCTAAAGATGCCTGTAGCCCAGTTACTTACCTGAATCTCCGAAGAATATGGGGGTGGCATCATAAGCACCGCCTTTCCTTTACTAAAAGTGTACTTGACCTAAACAATTGGAATGAGATAAACAAAATCAACAATTAAGCAGGAATGGTAATATCCAATACGTGAAGCAGTATCACTATGTTACAACAGGATAAAGGACCAGCATCTGTTTACATGGTTTTAAGTTTAACTTGGCACTCAACCTTTTCTAAATCAGGGTTCTGTGGTAATAAATTATGCAGAAAGAATGGCCAGTATGTTAAATAAAAAGAATTGCAGAGCACACCTGATGCCGTTGCTTCCACTTGGGGAAAAAAGATGACCCCAAGAGCTCAAATATGTGATCTCTCATTTCATCATTAGTCACAAGCAAACAATTCAACCTAATTGCCGCATATAGCGTCCATCTACAAATTGCAAAGGCTAAAGGCAGATAGTTGCAAAATAAGAAATAATAGTACATTAGGTGTGGTATGAAGTATTACTATTTATTTTACTGACATATACATATATAAAAAGGATGTGGCTTATCACCTTCAGTACAAAACATATATTACCAAATATTACCAGGCATTTGCACATTTCTAAGAATGTACCTTTATCATGCTAGACAACAATTTGGGCAAGCTGTTGCCTATATATATGTATATGATACATTACATATATGATATATCCATCCTGTTATAGCTTATAAGGTAATGGACAATCTAAACCCAAATGTTATGGCTTGTAGCCTCCGATAAAAGAAGAACTCATAGCAGTGTAGCACAGTAGGACTGAATGCCCTGATAACAACAAAAGTAAACTGTTGGCAAGACATTTATAGATTCATGTCCCTCATGACCTCAATGGAAAGAAAAGCTATCTATTGAATCAATGAAGTCACCTAACTAAGCTTTACTTTTTGTATATCTACAAATATCACCTTTTGCCAATATAATTATTACATATTGGGAACCAATACATATACGCAGCACCACGTGATATTCATAAAGAATGAAATTAACAGTGAATTTTAAATTAGAACAGAGTTGACTTCCATTTGGTAAGTAAACTATCCTATATCCAACAAAAAGAATAGTGTCCCACATTCCATAGATACATATTTCATAGGAGCATAGGATGATATATACTTGCATGAATTCTAATATGTCTTAAAATATGATGGTATGCAATCACTACAAGAATCTATTTAATCTGTGACGAAATTTGACGAAATTTTCGTGATGTTTTCAGAGATCGTCACGGATATGCAACTATGTATACAAGGCCCATAATAACGTGACAATTTATCGATTTCATCATAAACAAGCCCAAAACCTGTGACGTTATAGCAAATTCGTCACGATTTAAATACTTCAAAACCATATAAGAGATATGTAAATTCTATGAACAATGTTACTATCACTTTATCGGATGAAGAAATGACCAAAATAAAAGTTATAGATATTGATGAGTTATGCAACTTTGATGTTGATGACTTTTTCAGTTGAAATCATTTAGTATTTAAAAATGGTGTTTGATCTTGTCATAATTTGAAATTCAAATCCAAATTATTGAAACAGAGTCATATAATAAAATGACCAAAACAAAAGTTGTAGATATCGATGATTTATACAACTTTGTTGTTGATGACTTTTTCAGTTGAAATCATTTAGTATTTGAAAATGTTATTGGAAGTTGTCATAATTTGAAATTCAAATTCAAATTATTGAAACAGAGTCATATAGCAAAATGACCAAAACAAAAGTTATAGATATTGATGATTTATATAACTTTGTTGTTGATGACTTTTTCAGTTGAAATCATTTAATATTTGAAAATGTTGTTTGAAGTTGTTATAATTTAAAATTCAATTTCAAATTATTGAAACAGAATCATATAGAAAAATGACCAAAACAAAAGTTGTAGATCCTGATTAGTTATATAACTTTGTTGTTGATGATTTTTTCAGTTGAAATCGTTTATTATTTGAAAATGCTGTTTAAAGTTATCATAATTTGAAATTCAAATTCAAATTATTGAAACAAAGTCATATAGCAAAATGACCAAAACAAAAGTTGTAGATATTGATGATATATACAACTTTGTTGTTGATGACTTTTTTAGTTGAAATCATTTATTATTTAAAAATGTTATTTAAAGTTGTCATAATTTGAAATTCAAATTTTATATAGGTCAATCAAACTCATATGGAGAAATAACCAAAATAAGATAGGTAGATCTCAATAAGTTATACAACTTTGTTCTTGACAACTTTTCCACATAAGTTTATTTACTATGATAAAATTCGATTCGAAGGTTTAATATTTTCAAATTAATTGAAAGGAGGGAGGCAAAATGGACTTCTCAGTGAGGGAGGAGCAAAAGGCCCTATGAGTTTGATTGACCTATATAAAATTTGAATTTCAAATTATAACAGCTTCAAATAACATTTTTAAATACTAAATGATTTCAACTGAAAAAGTCATCAACAAAAAAGTTGTATAACTTATCAATATCTACAATTTTGATTTGGTTATTTTTTCATCCGACAAAGTAATAATAACAATGTTCACAAAATTTACATATCTCTCTTATAGTTTATAAACTATATCAGAGATATGTATATTTTGTAAACAATATTATAAATCGTTTTATCGAATGAAGAAATGACCCAAATAAAAGTTATATATATTGATGAGTTATACAACTTTGATATTGATGACTTTTTCAGTTGAAATCATTTAGTTTTTGAAAATGTTATTTGAAGTTGTCATAATTTGAAATTCGAATTCAACTATTCAAACAAAGTCATATAGAAAAATGACCAATACTAAAGTTATAGATATTGATGAGTTATACAACTTTGTTGTTGACGACTTTTCTATTTGAAATCATTTAGTATTTGAAAATGTTGTTTGAAGTTGTCATAATTTGAAATTCAAATTCAAATTATTAAAACAGAGTTATATAGCAAAATTACCAAAACAAAAGTTGTAGATATTGATGATTTATACAATTTTTTTGTTGATGACTTTTTTGTTGAAATTGTTTACTATTTGAAAATGTTGTTTAAAGTTGTTATAATTTGAAATTCAAATTTTATATAGATCAATTAAACTCAGATGGAGAAATAACCAAAATAAGATTGGTAGATCTCAAGTTATACAACTTTGTTTTTGATAACTTTTTCACATAAGTTCATTTAGTATGATAAAACTCGATTCGAAGGTTTAATATTTTGAAATTAATTGAAAGAAGGGATGCAGAATGGACTTCTTGGCGAGGGAGGAGCAAAAGGCCTATTACCTTCGAATCAAATTTTATCATACTAAATGAACTTATGTGAAAAAGTTATCAAAAACAAAGTTGTATAACTTATTGAAATCTTCCAATCTTATTTTGGTTATTTCTCTATCTGAGTTTGATTGACCTATATAAAATTTGAATTTCAAATTATGACAACTTCAAATGACATTTTTAAATACTAAATGATTTCAACTGAAAATGTTATCAATAACAAAGCTGTACAACTTATCAATATCTACAACTTTTGTTTTGGTCATTTTGCCATATGACTTTGTTTCAATAATTTGAATTTGAATTTCAAATTATGACAGCTTCAAACAACATTTTCAAATAATAAATGATTTCAACTGAAAAAGTCACCAACAACAAAGTTATATAACTCATCAATATCTATAACTTTTATTTTGGTCAATTTTTCATCCGACAAAGTGATTTGCAATACTGTTCACAAAATATACATATATCTCTTACAATTTATAAAACATATAAGAGATATGTACATTTTGTGAACAGTGTTGCAAATCACTTTATCGGATAAAGAAATGACCCAAATAAAAGTTATAGATATTGAGGAGTTATACAACTTTGATGTTGATGAATTTTTCAGTTGAAGTCGTTCACTGATAGAAAATTCTATTTGAAGTTCTCAAACTTTGAATTTCAAATTTCAAATTGTTTAAATAGAGTCA
>CM020188.1:9799038-9809978 GCA_009805545.1 Oryza longistaminata | reverse complement strand
GGTAATCTAGGCGAGATGTCATGTTATTTCAGCGTAAATAATCCACCAGGTTGCCTCTCTTGGAGAAAAATAAAACGAAAATAAGAAAAAATCACAGGTTGCCTCACCAGGTTATCCTTCCTTGCTGCCGTTGTTCCTAGCTGTCATCATGACCGAGACACAACCATCATCACCGCAAGCATGGCTGAGCCACGACCCTCCTCCTTCCTTCTCCCCTGGTCAATACGCCGCATCACACTCAGACGGCTCCTAGCTCCTCCGACCAAATCCGGCGGCCCCTAAGCCGGATTGGACACAAAGTGGGGCTGAGAGGGAGAGAGGGCCAGAGGGGCGTTGGAGGTGCGGAGCAGAGGAGAAGATGGTGGTGAGCGCCCGGATCGGGGGGAGACCAAGCGCCGGATCGACGGCCTGCCAGCGGATCTGGCACTACACCAAGCAGGGTGGAGAAGATGGTGGTGGTGACTCATGACCCTTTCGTCCGGGCGGCCGGAATCGCCTGCGGAGAGGAGGGGGTCATCGGATTCGACGCCCCTAGTCTTCTCGCTGGCAAATGAAGTGGCCTGACTGGGGAGAAAGGCGGGGGCGGTGCAACAGCGGCGAGAGGAGGGTGAGGAGGCGACACGCGTGAGGAGAGGAGGGCGAGGCGGCGTGGGCGTGAAGAGAACCGCGCGAGGTCGAGGGCAGGAGACTGAGGTGGCTAGGGTTCTTGGCAAATCCAGGCCGTCCGTTCCTGATCCAACGATCTCACGATGGTGGAAGAGCAGCCACGCTGGGACACATGGATGGCTAGATCTTCCTTCGCGCGTGATTGAACGGACCTCAATAGCCTAAACCGGAACGCAATTAACCAAAGATGAGGGGTATTTCTAAAAATATTGATGAGGTGGCAAGCTAATCTTCCCCATTCCCACGGTGTTTAAGTAAAGTAATATTACTTGATGATCAAGGAATATATAGGTGTCAACAGTTGTAGTGTTGTGGACAAGAATGGCTTTACTGGACATGGTTGGCCTTCTACCATTGTAGTAGTCCTTACTAAGGCTCCGTTCGGTAGTACTGGTTCCTAACTCCTCCTCGTTTTCCACGCGCACGTTTTTCAAACTGTTAAACGGTGTGTTTTTTTGTAAAAAGTTTCTATATGAAAGTTGCTTTAAAAAAATCATATTAATCTATTTTTAAAAAAAATTACCTAAAACTTAATTAATCACACGCTAAAACGCTGCTTCGTTTTGCGTGCCGGGGAGTGAGGGTTCCCAACCCACACTCCCGAACAGAGCCTAAGTGGTGTATATACAGAGAGAGGCAACAACTAGAACAAGTTGGAAATGAAAGTCACACGAGAGGATTCTGCAGTGGTAGAACTGTTGGTTTTTATCGTGAGTCAAGTCTCACACTACTTTTGGAACCGGTTTTAAATGAACCAGGGAGGGGGTCAATATATAGGATTGGTGGTTCTGTACATGTATTACTAGGTGATTCCCCGCGTTTTGCTGTGGGAATTACTAAGCAATTCTCAATATACTTTTCCAATAATCAAGCTAGAGTAAAAAGGAAAAAATAATTAAACATCAGAGTTGATCAGTATTTATCATTAAACAAACAAATGATACCCACGCTTTAATGTGAAACATATTCATAAGTATATGTAGAACTACTGTACAGCACCTTAAGGTGCTGCGTATTAAACGAGGCGTGATACAGACCTCACGTCCCACCCACAGCGTAACCCCGCACCACCAATGATTCCGGTAGTCAAACTTTTACTATTTACACATCCACTAGATAGCCCACCATATAATCACTTTCATTTACAGTTAACTTATCATAAACAGTGTGATATTTATTTTAGAGTTTTTTTACTCGATTTGTTTATGCCATAAAATTTATTACTACTCGCGGCCACGTAGATGCAACGCGATAGTAATTTTCTTTACCACACTAACTATGAGTATTTATAGCGTCAGTAACAAATCACCGCTCCGTATCTAGCCATTCATCCCTTCCTCACTCCGTTTTTTCGGGATCTAGAAAAACATCGTCAAATTCCAGTCAGCAGCGGATGAGCCTCTCAGATCCATCGATGGCGGCGGACTCCGACTGGCCACGGCGCCTCGCTCCGATGGCCAAAGCGACGGGCTAGGAAGAGGTGGGCGGTAGATCATGTCGTCTTGTTATTATTATTTTTATTCTATTTCATTATGTTTTTGTAAAATTTAAATGTCTATGTTTTTTTTACGAATCAAATGTTATTTTTTTTGACTCCTCTCCGCCAGCCATGCTGGGTCCGCATCTCCGCTGCCGGCCTCATCGCCCGGCTCCACAACGCCAAGCCTCCGATACACGCACTCCACCTTTTGGGATTCTCAAAGGAAGCGACGGGTGATGGCTTCAAGCTGGACGGCGACATCTCATCCTGTACCCTAGATCCACATGGGAGGATGGACTGGCCTCTCGGCGGCTCGATCTGCGGGGCTCCCATGGCGATAGAGGGCCTTTGGGCCTGCATCCGCCGCTGTTTTTCCACCATTGGTTGCCCGCCATGCTGGAGCAGCAAGATGGGATGGATCTGACGGGGAGGAAGGATTTATTTCTTTGATCCGTATGTGTACTTCACGGATGGATTATTCCTTTCGTTCTCTTCCAATTTGTTATTTCTGCACACCAGGGAAAAAACAGGTTTGCATCTTCTTACATTTTGTTCGTTGCTCTTGTTGTACATTGCAGGCATCCAAAGTCAGCCATGTGGAGAGCGTCGTCGGTGACCATGATGCGAGGCGGCGGCGTGGGTACCGGTTTCAGGTGCCCGTAGTGGAGTCCATCACCCCGCATCTGGCGGAGGATCTACCATGGTGGTGAAGCCATGGGCGCATGCCCCGTCATCACCCCAGCATGACCACTTCCTCCAAGAATCTACCATGGCTGCACGCAAGGAGGCTGCCCACGGCTTCACCTCCGCTGCCGCCTGGCCGGATGCCAGAATCGGCGGGCGTCGCTGTCGAAGGCAGGCTTCAATTCTCCCGGCGAGGCTTCTCCATCATTTTGTGATTGTCAGCCTTGCTCTCCTATGTTCCTGCTTTCTACTTGTCGGGCTTGTAAGCACTTCATTTTTGTGCTCGCCCTTTCAGCACCATCTCAAGACCGGCGGCGACCTCGCCGAGAGAGCAGTAGGCCGCTGTTCCTCCAATGTTCAAAGAATGTTTTCCTGCATATATATATTTTGGGTTCGTTTGATGTGTAAATTTTATATCCGTACAACGATTCATTATCCTCTCTCCCAGTTTGTATTTCTTGTCTACTTTCTTGCGTTCTTTTGATGTGTACAATATGATTGATTTGCATGATTAAATAATCTTGATTGTCTGTGATGTATGCACCGTAAATAGATATGAGTAAAAATATTACTACGAACACACCAAAAAGTGATAAAAATATTTTGAGTTAAAATTTTACTACTAACACTCCAAAAGTGATGAGAAAAATGTTTTTACTTTGTGTGCAAGGAAATTATAAATGAGGTAGTAATATTTTTACTCGAAGTACAAATTAGGGCATAGTAATTTCTTTACTCAGTGTAAATAAACTTCAAGGAAATAAATTTACTGTGGATCAAACTAAAAACTTCATCTATTGCATTCGAGATAAACGATAATTCTTGATTTAAAGTTCAAATTTTACTCAATAACATTGACATCAGAAATCACCATCAAACTTTATCCAAGTTAAACGTTGACTCTTTAATTCGCTATACTGGTATGTTCATACCGTCAGTTGGCTAGCGAAGGGAATATTTTAAGTACATTTTAAATGAGAGTTAATTTTTTCTTCAACATAGCGTTTAATTATTGCTAAACAGATAATGCACTCCGTAATTTGTTTACTCAGAGCAATATAGCGGGTAATTTTTTTACTCAGCCTAATGGAGTGGTGGGATTTTTTTTTACTCGTACTTAAGAATCCGGGTGGGAGAAGCATTCGTGAAAAAATAAGGGAACATCCAGAAGCGTGAAAAAAGGAAAAGGAAAGTAGGATGGTGGGAGCGCCCAAAAAAGGGAAAAAGTGGACGGGGCCGCTGCTGTGAGTCGCGCTACTTTGTTTCCTAGCGCGTAGCGCCTGTGTGTCGCATCATGTAGCGCGACCGTAAGTATATGTTAAATATTATAAAAATAATAGATAGATTTGTTAAAATATTATGCAAATGATGTGAGGGGTGATGATTGGATATGCTTGTATATATTGATTTGTAGAATTAAATAAATTATTGATGATGTTATTACTTATACTTGCATGAAATTAAATATGTAATTATTGCTAGTGGATGATGATGTGGCATGGTTGCATGTTGAGTTTTAGACTTATTGGGTTATAACTTTATAGAAATTATAGATTAGATTAAATTGTAGTTTGGACCATCTTTTATTATCAAAGTTGTATTTTGGACCACCCTTAAACTAATCTTTTTATTTTGGAACTGGGGAAGTTTTCAATTTTTGGGTTTGGACCCCTTACTCTCTGTACTATTTATGTCTATATATTCTCCATTCTAGTGAAGATATAACCTGCATATAGATAGGTAGGGAAGATCACTGGTGTACCGAGACCGATTTAGTCACGGATGTTGATGGGTTTAGAAAGAGTTTTTAATGGTGGTCCAAATTGAAAATCAAAACGTTACCTGTTCCGAAGTGAACAGATTGGTTTAAGTGTGATTCAAAGTAAAACTTGGATAATCGTGTGTTTAGTTCTTTAGGTGTAAAATTTTAAAGTATACAGACGCACATTTGAAGTATTAACAAAACAAATTACAGATTCCGCCTGTAAACTGCGACACAAATTTATTAAGCCTAATTAATCCGTCATTAGTAAATATTTACTGTAGCATCACATTGTTAAATTACGGTGTAATTAGGTTCAAAAGATTCGTCTCGCAATTTACAAGCAAACTGTGTAATTGATTTTTTTTCCACATTTAATGCCTCATACATGTGTATAAACATTTGATGTGACGTTTTTAGCTAAAATTTTTTATCTAAACAAGACCTAATATAACATGGCCCAAATAGTAGTTCTTTCATATAATTATTGCATGTAGCGTGCCCTTGCACTTGTTGGCATTGCCCACCTCTGGCCACGTACTTTCAATATTGAAATAGTAGACCACGTACCTCCAAGACTGAAATTCTAGTTTCAGTAATGTCGTTCACAGTAGCTCCAATGTATGGCTTTTGAAGCAGCTATTAAATTTTTGAGCTTTCAGAGATGGCTCTGATAGCAGTTTTAGTGTTGGATATAGTTTATTTTATTGAAATGTTGTAAATGTGTTAACAGTTCGTTTGCAGACAACATTTGGGCAAAGAGATCAATGCTAGTATTCTCCCATACGCTTACCTCCAGATTGTACTGAAAGAGAGCTTTTATTGATGAGGTCTTTTACGGTGCTTGGAAGGTACCCAGGTACATCCTTAACGAATTGTTATCCACTGTTAATCTTCAAAGGGTAATTTAGGAACAAAAATTTTTATTAACAATGGTAGCTTAGTAATTGCTTAATTCCCATCCCTTCGAGTGCCTAACAAATCGGCCATCCACGATGTCATGCAGATGGCGAGTGGCTCACCTCAATCGATCTTCAGAATATGTACGTAGTGATCAAATAGCCAAATTAGGCGCAGAAACCAACAGGGGATCGGATGCACAGCGCAGGGCATTGTTGATTTGTTTTTGCTGGCAAAATTGATCTTCAGAACCTGGAATATGAAGGCCTGACGACAAAGAACGAGCAAGGAACTAGCAGAGCAGACATCAGCCCGAGGATTCGTGCGCCAGCGTTGACGGCGACCTGCTGCTGCGTACCTCAGCTGCGACCGGCGGGCGCTACGGGCGCGTGCGGCGGCTTTCGTACGCTACGACCGGAGGGCGTGTACGGCGGCGGCGAGCGGCAGGCGTGTGCGCCCTCGGCGAGCGGCGGGCTTTTACGGCAGCGACGACCAGCAGGTAGTTCATGTAGGTTCCTCTCGTTTTTTTCTTCCTCCTGCTGAAACGTTTGTAGCTTCTATCGCTTTTGCCCTTTACCGAAAAATAATTGAATGAAAACTAATTACTATTTTACCTTTCCACCTTTCATACCTGGCCCACCCTTTAAATATCTTTTTTTAGGTACCTTCTCTCTCTGTCCGTTAGATCATTGCTGATCAAGGGTCTTAATTAATTCCAAGCATTGAAGAAGATCTCTTTATTGATACGAAGACAATTCTTCCAATGTGATACAACCATCTAGAGAAACTCGACACCTCTGTATAATTAACCAATACAAGCATAACCGAGAAAATACACACGCAGAGTATGTAACCTCTGCCGCTGTTCTTTGTTTGCTTCTGCCGCCATGCATGTCAAAGAACTTCAAATGGTATGTGTGAACATGTCATTTGATATTAATTTCTTCCTTCCCAGCACATTTTTCAGATAAAGGATTAACTTAAAAACCAACCTCTACACCAACAAGAATGTACATCATCCTCAGTCGTGATAAAAATTACACAACCAATCACTCACCCACTTTGGAAAATAATGGCACCGCGATGGCTCTCAATAAAAAATTAACAAAGCAAAGTGGAAAGAACAGGGGAACTTTGGGAGCAATTTTCGGCTTTCTCCGCTATAATAAAAACACACCGCTTACAAAACAAGTTGCTAGCCACTGCTATTGATGGAATTGTGACATTCCACTATTTGATAGACTCTCACTCTGCATTGCGCACACCATGCACCCGCTTGCTGTGGTTACCATGATTTGCCAACAAGGCCACCGTTATAGGCTGTAGGTACTATTCGAAGCACAGTCAGGGCTGCGCTCAAGTCTAGCATGAAGTTATTACATGCTTCCCAACGCTGCTCATTCCATACACTCCAGCAAACAAATTTGTTAGGAAGAATATGACAGGAGAGAAGAGGGATAACAACGAATCTTGAAAAGAAATGAGTGAAAACACTAACACGAGGAGTAGAAGTAGTAAAAAGATAAAAATTATTGATTTGTTTAGTACACTACTACATAAAAGGGGTTAAGTGTCGGTTGGAAACTGGCCATAGGTGTCGAATTTCTCAACCAGCACCCAACAAGCGGCACCTTTGAGGTTCCTTGAATGCAAAAAAAATGCCGGCTTGAATCGAGTATATACATCGGGCAGCTCCCCTTCACTTCAACCAAATTGCATGGAACATTTAATCCAAGAACATTAAGAATATAAGAGCATCCAAGAACACAAGAACGGACCGAACACTAAGAACACTAAGAGTACAAAGAACGGGCCAACATCGGGGAGGGCGCCACCCCTGACACCGCCAGGTGGTAGAGTGCCGCAGCTAGGTGGGGAGGGCCATCGCCATCGATGGGTGGGGAGAGGCACGCGACAGAGAGAGACCAAGAAAGAAAGGTGTGAGATCGGGGAGAGAGATTGAGCCCTCCTCCCCTTATTCGTTCGAGAGGATAAGGACGAACGGTTAGCTCAGCTCAGTTTTTATGGGTGTTGGTTTTTCAAAAATCAAGACGTATAATAGATTATAGGTGTCAGTTTTTTAATTAACAGGTGTTTAGAGAGAAAATTAAACTTTGGTCTCTCTGCCTAGGGAAGAAAAAAAACATTTGTGGGTGTGCCAGTGTACTAAGTATATAAATAAAATAGACAAAGGAAAATGTATTTTATCATAATTCTCGAGAAAGTATAAAATACAAAATCCTTAGTTAATTAGATGTGCTCCACGGTCACCGGCGAGGTAGATCTGACTTTAAACGATTGTGCTCTCCTGATTCTCAGGGTGTCAGAAAACACCCGGTTAATTACTCTCACAAGTTAAACTCATGAGAAACCTCCAATTAAGTTGAGATATAGTGAAGTTTCATCGTCATCGCCATCGATCTTTGCTTCGCGCTCTCCTGTACATCATGTAGATATAGTGAAGTAGTTGTATTGCATTTGAAAGTCAATGTGTAACAAGACATTCCCCCTGCCTTGATGTATTAGAATCGCAACGCATCAATGTTTCATAGCATTTCCTGTTTATATAACAGACAACGTAAGCATGTCGATCACCCAACATAAATAATAATATATGTAGGATGTTATTGAAAAAAAAAATACTAACCATGTCTATATATATCATCCAAAAGAAGAGAGCTGTGGAAATTCAAATTATAAACGTGGTATAATTTATTCAAAACTTGTGAAAAAGTTAGATGATCCAACTTTCAATTTATTTTGATTTGATGAGTCAAATGTGGCGGATCTCCGGTCCTAATTAAATGATAGTGCACCTCTGCACAAATTGAACAGGCACACGTTTACATAATACCCGGCTTACACACCACTATCACATTAAACTTTGGCGGATGGGTCTAAACCGCATAATACGTACACCATGACGGTAGGCTTTGAACTGGCTGGTTGTTACACTCACCACCAACCCGCATGGATTAAAATGATGTCCTAACTCGATGTGCTACATCATTCTTCTTCTGAACGATGTTGTAGGGACCGACAAATTTTAACAGAGAAATCATTCCAGCGGAAGAACGCCAATTTGCCAGTGTCACTCGTCGTACTAGTGTTCTAAGTAACAGAGATCACGGCTCGGTTCCTGATGCCGTTCACTCCAAATGCTGGATAGTCTATGCATCCATGTGCCGCATATTTCTGTTTCTAATTAATGGTGAGGAGTATTTGTTAATTAGGGCCTAACAGCTTGTTTTTAACATGAATGGCGAACATATTGCTTGAAGAAAAAGGGAAACCGATCGATATCCTTGATTTCCCCTGGCATATGTACACTCATCGTCTTCTATGCAAGAAACTCACAATATATATATATATATATATGGAGTATATAAATAACGGGATGGCACCCTAGCTCTGCTACAACAACAAAGAAGGTATAGTAGATGAACACTGTTAGTCAGGTTGGTGGAGTCGTAGCTTCGTGGTGTATGACTTAAGACGGCGTGCCAAAATGGTGGTGTTTAGATCCAGGGACCTGTCACATCGGATATTTGGATATTAATTTGGAGTATTAAGCATAGACTACTTACCAAACTAATTACATAAATGAGAGCTAATTCGTGAGATAAATTTTTTAAGCCTAATTAATCCATAATTAGAGAATATTTACTGTAACATCACATAGGCTAATCATGGATTAATTAGGCCCAATAGATTCATCTCGCGAATTAATCTAGAGTTATGGAATGGGTTTTATCATTAGCTAGTTTACGTTTAATACTTCTAATTAGTGTCAAAATGTTAGATGTATGTAGCAGAGGCCTAAAGTTCTACTCCATCTGTCCCATTTCAATTGCAGTTGTGGGTTTCCGTGTCGAACGTTTGACCATTGGACTTTTTTGAAATTTTCTTATAATTAGTATTTTTATTATTGTTAGATGATAGAACAAGAATAGTATTGACTTATTTTTTAAAATTATTTCATAAATTTTTAAATGATATGGGCACTCAAATATTAGATACGGAATCTCGCAACTTAATGGAAGGAGCACTTACGTTATTACAAGTTATTGAATACCTGACCAAGTGAAGTTGGTAGGTACGAAAATATGGTGAATGCCACATGGCGTATTATAGATGGACACATGCGCACGCAGCCGTTCATCTCATGCTGTCGTGTGGTCCATCTAGTCCACAGCTGACGAGTAAATACGCAGTACTTCCTCCATCTATTTTTGATATTTATTTTTCATCTTGACACGTAGACCAATAATAAGTAATTCTACTTATCATATATTTAAATATGCTACTAGTCATTCCTCGTAAACAAGCGATTCATTAATATTTATATTTCTCGATGCCTATGTAGCTAATCTTGGGTGAAAAAATGAACAGTCATACATTAAATCCGAGAAAGTTATTAAGATGATAGGTTGTTGAATTGAAATATGCCTATCAAAAATAAATTTTTCAGTTGAAAATATGATTATAAAAAATAGATGGAGGGAGTAGTACATAGTTACATACCTCCAAGGTGGCAGTGCAATTCTGGTGTTTAGTTTATTCTTCTGCTGAAAATTTGTTCATCATTCCATGATACGAAACAAGAACTTTTCATGATGTCACGTTCGTTTTCCCAATGCCACTCATTCCATTGAATCCAACAACATACTGGTTTTGTGTGCATCTACCACATATCTATACCGTCACGACGTGGTGTAAGTAGTCGATTTTTAGCACGAGTTGAAGGAGAAAGAAGATGCCCAAGGGAACAATGAAATCAGTAACGAAACAGAGTGGCACTGTTCTTATATCACAACATTTGTAGAAGGAAGGCAAAAAAAAAAGGGGGCGGGGGGCATGCCCCAGGGAGTGAAAAAAATGCGAAATTCAGAAAAACAAAAATATAAGCATTAACCATAGCGCTAGGCTGGACTAAAAAAAATACCGGGACTGAGACTGGGACCGAGAAATTTTGTTCAGTTAGTAGTCTCGGTTAACCAAAATTTATGTAGGGCCCAGTAAAAAAGATCAATTTTTTTGGATTCTCTTTTCCTTTTTCCTGTCGTGCCAATGCCAAAATAATGATAAGTGCAAATTTAATTCATTTTATAAATTCTATTGTTGATTCAAAATAATATTTATTAAAGAACCATAATGATGAAATGATTGCATTTAAGATAATATTTGCAAACCAAAAGCGAATACTAATTATTTTCCTAAAAGCTCTTTTATGAATTAAAACCTCTTGAATGTATTATGAATTAAATATTTTTTATTAACATCATCTCTTTCCGGGCTTAATTTGCATATTCAAATCAAAGTCTGGTTTTGCACCATGAAGGGTCTAGCCCAGCCTGCCTAATAATACTTTTTGTTCTTCGAGTTTGTTTAGGATTTTTTTTCCAAAGATCTTGATTAAATCAATCCTCATGAACTCTAAATTGTGAA
>CM020188.1:9781970-9797851 GCA_009805545.1 Oryza longistaminata | reverse complement strand
GGCCGCCCCACGCACGGATCCGGCGGCGGTGGCCACGACAACGGCAACGATGATGGGAAGGTGGCGATGGATCCGGCGGCGACGGGAGCGAGCGGCGGATCTGGCCACGGCAACGGCGACGACGACGGCTACGACGACGGGAAGGCGGCGACGGTGGCGATGGGTAGGGTTAGGGTTTCGTTTTTTCAATTTTGTTTTTTTTTCGATTTTTTGTTTTTGCGTGCGGGCGACATAAGCACCCGCATGCGAAAATCCGATTTTCGCGTGTGGTTGCGCCACCCGCATGAAAAAATAGCGATTTTCGCAGATGAATTGCTCCAGACGGGCCGAAGCTCCGCACGCGAAAATCAAATCGACCGCACGGGAAAACGATATGTGTAGTAGTGTCAACTGTCACATGACTTTTGGAACTGGATTTAAATGAACCGAAACGAAGGTAGAGGGGTGGGAGTGAATATATAGGATCGGTGCTTGAGTACTATACATATAATTAGATTAAACTGCAGTTTGGACCATCTTTTATTAACAAAGTTTTGCTTTGGTCCACCTTTAAATTAATCTTTTCATTTAGGACTGGGGAAGTTTGCAATTTTTCAGTTTTAACGACCCTATTCTTTGTACTATTCATGTATATTCTCCATTCTAGTGAGATATAACCTACACATAGGTAGGGAAGATCACCGGTGTAGCGAGACCGATTTAGTTACGGTTGTTGACAGGTGTAGAAAAAGTTTTTTAATGGTGGTCCAAATTGAAAAAGAAAAAGCTATCTGATCCAAAGTAAAAATATTAGTTTAAGGGAGGTTTAAAGTGAAACTTGGGTAATATAATATGGCCCAAATTGTAGTTCACCCATATAATTATTCCATGTAGTGTGCCCCTGTAATTGTTGGCACTGCCAACCTCTAGCCATGCACCTCCAAGATTTAAATAATAGATCAGGTACCTCCAAGACTGAAATTCTATTTTTAGAAATATCGTTCACAGTAGCTCCAAAACATGGTTTTCGAAGTAGTTATTAAATTTGAGTTTTTCAGAGATGGCTCTGATAGCAGTTTTATTGTTGGATATAAGTTTATTTTATGAACATGTTGTAAATGTGTTAACAGTTCGTTCGCAGATAATATTTGGCCATAGAGATCAAGGCTAGTATTCTCCCAAACGTTTGCCTCCAGACTGTATTGAAATTATGTTTCAACCACCACACTATCACCTCACCAGCTGACTGTTGAACAAACTTGCACAAAATTTCAGTTCTTTTCTATGATGAAAGTGAGCTTTTATTGATACGAGGACAATTCTTCCAAGGTGATACAACCATCTTTAGACACTCCAAACCTCTGTATAACCAAGACACGCATAACCGACAAAACACACACGCAGAGGCTGTGTTTAGTTCGTGTGTCAAAATTTTTTAACGTATACGGACACATATTTGAAGTATTAAGTGTAGACTAATAACAAACAAATTACATATATTCTGCCTGTAAACTGCGAGACGAATATATTAAGCATAATTAATCCGTCATTAGCAATGTTTACTGTAGCACTACATTGTCAAATCATGGCGTAATTAGCCTCAAAAGATTTATCTCGTGATTTAGATGTAAACTATGCAATTGGTTTTTTCTTCATTCATATTTAATGCTCAATGCATGTGTCTAAACATTTGATGTGATGGAAAAGTTGAAAGTTTAAAGAAAAAAGTTTGAATCTAAATAAGACCAGAGTATTTAACCTCTGCCGCTGTTCTTTGTTTGCTTGTGCCGCCATGCAAGTCAAAGAACTTCAAATGATATGTGTGAACATGTCATTTGATATTAACTTCCTCCTTCGCAGCACATTTTTTAGATAAAGGATTAACTGAAAACCGGCCTCTACACCAATAAGAATGCATGGTCAATGTTTCCCAGCAATTGATGTTCCTCAGTCGTGAGAACTATGATAAAACTTACACACCCAATCATTCACCCACTTTGGCAAAATTTGGCAAAGAATCGGCACTGTGATGGCTCTCAATAAAAAAAAGAGCAAAGGGGGAAGAACAGGGGAACTATGGGAGCAATTTTTGGTTTTCTCTGCCTATAATAAAAACACACCAGTTACGAAACAAATTGCTAGCCACTATTCAGTTTTCTCTGCCTACTGATGGAATCTTGACATCCCACTATTTGCTAGACTCACTCTGTGTTGCGCACACGATGCACCCGCTTGCCGCGGTTAGCACGATCCGCCGCCTCTTCCGGCAGACCACGGCCACCGTTCTAGGCTCCAGGTACTATTAGAAGCACTGTCAGGGCCTTGCCCAAGTCTAGCATCAATCTTATTACATGCTTCCCAATGCCACTCATTCCATGCACTCCGGCAAACACATTTGTCAGGATGCATACGAGAGCAGATAAGAGAGATAACACCGCATCTTGAAAAGAAATGAGTGAAAGCTGTAAGACACGGAGTATCTCTGTATTTTAACATATGACAATGTTGACTTTTTCACAAACGCATGACCATTCGTCTTATTAAAATTTTCAATGCAAATACAAAAAATTTTAAGTCATGCTTAAAAAACTTTTAATGATAAATCAAGTCACAATAAAATAAATAATAATTACATATCTTTTTTAAATAAGATGAATGGTGAAACATATTTTAAAAAGTCAACGGTGTCATATATTAAAAAGGCAAAATTTGGTACATGACACTCAGAAAACATGAAATTAGTTGTGGGATACCGCAAAGATGTGAATTTGCCCGATGACACTTCAAAAATGTGGTAATTTGCTGCAGGACACTGAACACATTAAAATATAATATCCATCCAGATTATGAGAGAGAAACCACACAAAATGACAGTTTTACCCTTATTTGCTTCTTCCTTCTTTTGGTCTTCTTCCAGCGCTCACGTTCAGCAAGCTCAATTGGCTTGTGCTGCTCGGCGTAATTCACAGTGCGGTCACACAGCATGCCTACGCCCCGCCTGTGCCCCTTCCTGGCCCTTGTGCCGCTTGTTGGAACCAGCGGCACCAAGCCCAACCTCTCCACCATCGGCTCCAACCAGTTCAACAACCACCATCCGCAAGTGCATGGGTGTGGGGCTCGTCATCCACATCATGGGGATCACCTCCATGACGGAGCGCCACCGCCTCGCCGTGGACAGCAAGGGCACCACCACCGCATCCAATGGGAGTGGCCCTGTGCACAACGTATCATCACTGTCCATCGGCACGGTGGTGAAGAGGGAGCACTGCCTGTGCCCCTAGCCAGCTTGCCACTACCTACTAGCTTGCGGTCTCCTGCGCCGCTGCCCAGGGAGGCAGGGACCCGGCGCCACGCCCCTCAAAGCCTCCACCCACGCCGGCTCTAGGCTCCACAGTAGCCGCCGTGTACTGAAGGGGTGACGGGGATTGGGGTTGGTCTGTCGGAGATGGATTGGGGAATCGATGGAGGATTGCGGAGAATAAGGGCAAAACTGTCATTTTGTTTGTTTTCTGTCTCATCAATTGGATGTATATTATATTTTAATGCGTTCAGTGTCCTGCAGTAAATTACCATATTTTTAAATTGTCCTCGGACAAATTCACGCTTTTAAGGTGTCCCACAGCTAATTACACGGTTTTTAAGTGTCATATAGCAAATTTTGCCTATTAAAAATGGAGAGAATAGTTGTTGAGTTCTTTTATGATACTTGGGAAGGCACCTTGAGGATAATAGGGAGGCATTCGTCATCATATTATTAATTTCTGGTATCATTCACTGAATTTTTAATAATAGTTGTTATACCTTCTCAGTAACCAAAGAAGTCTTACTATACTTGTTTGACACAAGAAATGGGCAGGGTTTCCAAATTTGGGCATGTGCGTATTAGATAACAGGTAGTTTAGGATGAGGCTTAGCCATTCACGTCCAGAACAACCTGCATGCCATGACAGCTGATTAGTTAGAGATTGTTTTCTGTTTTCTGTTATCGCATGCATCTTATCTCCTTGTAATTTGGTTCTGGTTTGTTCCAGAGCTGCGCCTCCTGTAAAAGCCACGGCGGGGGCTTTTCCCGTCATAAGTTAACACACAGGCGACACACAGGATCAGTGCGATCGCTTCCACCAAATCCTACTCACATGGTATCAGAGCTCTGATCCATTTTCTCGGTTCAATCTCATGGAGTCGTCATCTACCTTAAGAAACGCCAATCCACTTCAAGGCCACCCGGTTTCAGAGAAACTCGGGAAGGCGAATCACGCTCCCTGGAAGGCGCAAGTTAGCGCCGCCATCAGGGGGGCACGACTGCAAGGACACCTCACCGGTGCCACGAAGAAACCAGACGCTGAGGTGGTCATCACCACTGATGGCAAAGCAGCAAAAGTGCCGAATCCGGCATATGAAGATTGGGAGGCCTCGGATTAGCAGGTCCTAGGCTATCTCCTTTCATCTCTATCAAGGGATGTCTTGATGCAAGTTGCTACGTGTGAAACAGCAGCTGAAGCATGGAGAGCAATCGAGGGGATGTATTCCACTCACACTCGAGCAAGATCGATCAGCACGCGCTTTGCTCTCTCCAACATGAAGAGAGGCGCGATGACTACTCCAGAATACTTTGCCAAGATGAAGGCTCTTGGCAATGAGATGAGTATGGTAGGAGGTCGTCCTCTTGATGAAGAGGAACTCATCCAGTACATCATCACCGGCCTTGGTGAAGGCTATAGCGAGGTGGTGTCAGCCGTGTGTGCTCGATCTGAGCCACTCACGGTAGCAGATCTGTACTCCCAGGTGTTGAATTTTGAGGCACGCCAAGCTCTCTACCGTGGAACGCAAGAAACCTCGGTTAATCTTGCGAACCACGGCAACAACTACAACACTGGAGGGCGAGGTGATGGCAACAATGGTGGTCATGGTTCGCCACGTGGCCGCGGCCGTGGCAACGGTGGCAGTGGCCGTGGGCGTGGACGTGCGCCAAGAGGAGCTGACAAGCGGCCCACCTGCCAAGTCTGCTTCAAGCGTGGATATATGGCGACCGACTGCTGGTATAGGTATGATGAGGATTATGTGCCTGACCCTAAACATATTGCAGCAGCGGCAACAAGCTCCTATGGTGTGGATACCAACTGGTACATCGACACTGGCGCTACAGACCACATCATAGGAGAGTTGGACAAACTCACTGTGAAAGAGAAGTACAATGGAGGAGAACGGATCCACACTGCCAGTGGAACAGGTATGGATATAAGTCATATTGGTCATACCACTGTTCATACCCCTAATCGCAATATTCATCTTAAAAAGGTTCTATATGTTCCTCAAACCAAAAAAAGCCTCATTTCTGTACATCGCTTAGTTGATGATAACTCTGCTTTTCTTGAATTACATCGTGATTATTTCTTTCTTAAGGACCAAATCACCAGGAGAACTCTTCTTAAAGGACAGTCTTGGCGCAGACTGTATCCTTTGCCGCAGTCTTCCCTGAAGCAAGCCTACAGTGTCTTCAAACCTTCCCTAGATCGGTGGCATAGTCGTCTAGGTCATCCCTCTGTTTCAGTTGTTAAACAAGTAGTCAATAAATTTGGACTCCCTTGTTCAGAGTCATCAAATGAGTCGGTCTGTAATGCTTGCCAGCAAGCAAAGAGTCATCAGTTGCCATTTCCTGTTTCAACTAGTGTTTCTAAACATCCCCTAGAACTTATTTTTTCTGATGTATGGGGTCCTGCCCCAGAATCTGTTGGGAGAAAGAAATACTATGTTAGTTTCATTGATGATTTTAGTAAATTTACTTGGATCTACCTTCTACAACATAAATCCCAAGTACTTGAGAAATTCAAGGAATTTCAAGTCATGGTAGAACGCATTTTTGATAGAAAAATCTTAGCCATGCAGACCGACTAGGGAGGTGAATATCAATCTCTTCATTCTTTCTTCTCAAAGATTGGCATTGTGCATCATGTATCCTGTCCTCACACCCATCAACAGAATGGTTCCGCTGAGAAAAAACATCGTCATATAGTAGAGGTAGCTCTATCTCTTCTATCCCATGCCACAATGCCTCTAAAATTTTGGGATGAAGCTGTTCAAGCCGCCACCTATCTCATCAATAGAGTTCCTAGTAGAGTTATCCAAAATATGAGTCCTCTAGAAAAATTGTATCATCAAAAACCAGACTACTCCTCCTTAAGGGTGTTTGGGTGCGCATGTTGGCCTAATCTTATACCGTACAACAAGCACAAACTTGAATTTCGCTCCAAGCATTGTGTCTTCCTTGGCTTTAGCAATATGCACAAAGGCTTCAAGTGTCTAGAGGTCTCCACTGGGCGAGTTTACATCTCAAGGGATGTTGTATTTGATGAAACAATTTTTCCTTTTTCTGAGCCCCATGCCAATGCAGGTGCTAGACTTCGGGCTGAGATAAATCTCTTGCCCTCAGATTTGTTTAGTCCAATGCGATCTCAAGGGGATGAACCAGTGCTTAACCATATGACTAATCCATTACCTACTAATTTAACTGTTGAAAATGAGCTACAGGACAATACTACAGCTGAACCTGATGCAGAAAATCCATCCGGCGCGGAAAATCATTCAGATTTGGCTCCGGGATCTACGTCTGACGACGCTCAGCATGGCAGTGGCGGCCATGCCCCTGCGGACCACTCCCTCGGCGACACCTGTCCTCCATCTCCTAGCGATGCTGCGCGGTCCCGCCTGGTCGTCGACACGCGGCAGCCGGCTACTGGCGCCTCTTCTCCTGATGCTCACCGTCTGTCAGTGCAGGGGGCAGATGTGACTTCACCCACAGACAACAGCAGCGCAGGTGACAGCAGCACAGGCAATAGCAGCACAGGTGGTAGCAGCGCAGCCAATGATGGCAGTAGTGGCAACAGCACAGAGGAGGCAAGTGTCCTGCCGGAGCAAGATAGGCCGCGCACAAGGTCGCAAAGCGGTGTTCGCAAGGAAAAGGTATACACTGATGGTATTATTAGATACAAAAATTCTTGGTTTACTGAATTTGGTGAACCTACAACTGATATAGAAGCACTAAAAGATAATAATTGGAAATTAGCTATGGATTCTGAGTATGCAGCTTTAGTCAAAAATAAAACCTGGCACTTAGTTCCTCCTCAGAGAGGGAAGAACATTATAGGTTGCAAATGGGTTTATAAGATTAAAAGGAAAGCTGATGGTACATTAGATAGATATAAAGCACGTTTGGTAGCCAAAGGGTTTAAACAAAGATATGGCATTGATTATGAGGACACCTTTAGCCCAGTTGTTAAAGCTGCCACAATCAGGGTTATCTTGTCCTTAGCAGTTTCTAGAGGTTGGAGTCTCAGACAGTTAGATGTACAAAATGCTTTCCTTCATGGCTATCTAGAAGAAGAAGTTTATATGCACCAGCCTCCAGGTTTTGAGGACCCAACTAAGCCACACTTTGTTTGTAAGCTGGACAAGGCTCTGTATGGGCTGAAACAAGCACCAAGAGCCTGGTTCTCAAAGTTAAGTAAAAAGTTGATTGATCTTGGTTTTATTGGATCTAAAGCTGACACCTCATTATTCTTCTTGAACAAAGGAGGGATTACTATGTTCGTTTTGGTATATGTTGATGACATTATTGTAGCCAGTTCTTCAGAGAGGGCGACTGCTGCATTACTTCAGGATCTAAGAGGAGAGTTTGCACTGAAAGATCTAGGTGAGTTGCACTATTTTCTGGGTATAGAAGTAAGCAAAGTTTGAGATGGCATTATTTTGACTCAGGATAAGTATGCAACTGACCTCTTGAGGAAATCTGGGATGCTGGACTGCAAGCCTACAAATACCCCTATGTCAGTAAGTGAAAAACTTTCTTTGCATGAAGGTACTTTACTGGGAGATGTTGATGCTACTCAGTATAGGAGTGTTGTTGGTTCTTTGCAGTATTTAGCTCTCACTAGACCTGATATAGCCTTCTCAGTTAATAAAGTGTGTCAGTTTTTACATGCTCCGACAACTGTTCATTAGATTGCAGTTAAAAGGATACTTAGATACCTTAAGCAATGTACACAGTTGGGACTGAAAATTCATAAGTCAGATTCTACTCTTGTTAGTGGATTTTCTGATACAGATTGGGCAGGTAGCCTTGATGACAGAAGATCAACTGGAGGTTTTGCAGTATACTTAGGATCAGATCTAGTATCATGGAGTACTAGGAAACAGGCCACTATTTCCAGGTCCAGTACAGAGTCTGAGTATAAAGCAATTGCAAATGCTACTACAGAAATAATGTGGGTACAAACCTTGCTTGCTGAATTGGGGATTAAAACCCCTAGAGCAGCTAGAATCTAGTGTGATAACCTTGGAGCTAAATATCTGTCAGCAAATCCAGTGTTTCATGCCAGAACAAAATGATGTGCACTAGGGTTCCCGATCTTCCGAAAGGTTCTAATAAACAACGATTTGGATGGAGTCACGACACAAATCGATCCGGCTTCTTGAACGTGCATGCTCTTGAGCCCCGCAATCGCAGCACCACGTCTCCTCTGGTTATCACCCGTGTCGAAACGCGGATGACCTCGCCGAGAAGGCTAATCCCTGTTTGCCAATCGAAGAACACAAACAAGAACGAGATAGAAAAACAACCAAAATTGCAGATGAATGATTAAGCTCACGAGTTTGGGGTCTTACAAACCGATCTAGCGGCGAAACTGTTCTCGACAGATTAATCTAAGCAAAACCCAAAAACCTAAAGATGGCGGCGGGTACTGATATATAGAGTTTAGGGTTGTGCAAACCCCTCTCGACGCAACCTTAATGGGTTCCAACACGATACACGGGCCAAAGGCCCAAATACGGTGACGCAGCACCGGGACAGATTCTGGACGTCAACTTGTTCGGTCAATTCCCATTGACTCGGAAAGAATTGGGACGTGGGAGCAAAACCATTGGAAAAGTTATCTTCTTAGCTTTCTATCCATATAAAGAACGCCCCAATCCGAGCACGTATGCGACCTGGGCGCCTGTTTTAGTGCAGACTGGTCCTGGACTTCGAATTGCACCCAACGTCGACTTGGTTTGGGCCTCCACCTTGACTTGGACGTCCCCGATGATCCTCCATGGCTCTAAGTCCTTCTCCAAGTGTCTCCTTGTCCCCTCCATTGTTCCTAATCACAATATAATCATTAGGTAGCAATCTATTCTCGAATTCATACAAAGAAGAACATAGGAACGAGCTCACCTCTAAATTTAATTGTCGCGCACGAGCTCTTGTTATCGGTCCTTGAATGACCATTGGAGGATTGTTGTGTGTATCCAAGGTAGTGATGTCTGCATCACAAAACATATAGAAGTTGACTATCACTTTGTCACAGAAAGAGTAAGTCAGAAACTTCTAGAAATTGATTTTGTGTCAACTAATGATCAAGTTGCAGATGGATTTACAAAGCCACTATCAGTTCGACTCCAGGAAAATTTTAAAGGCAACCTGAACCTAGTACGGTCAGGATTGAGAGAGGGTATTAGATAACAGGTAGTTTTGGATGAGGCTTAGCCATTCACGTCCAGAACAACCTGCATGCGATGACAGCTGATTAGTTAGAGATTGTTTTTTGTTTTCTGTTATCGCATGCATCTTATCTCCTTGTAATTCGGTTCTGGTTTGTTCCAGAGCTGCGCCTCCTGTAAAAGCCACAGTGGGGACTTTTCCCGTCATAAGTTGACACGCAGGCGACACACAGGATCAGTGTGATCGCTTCCACCAAATCCAACTCACAGTGCGAACATTCAAATTGAGCATGCATGGATTGATTTCCTCGCGTGGACACATTTGGATCGATTAGTATGTTTGGCACATCATGAACTTATGCTTTTGTGAATACGTGTAAATATCCATGCTCCCTATTCCTAAGACGAAGAGTTTTAAGTGCCACATATTTGCAGCGCATGAGAGCTTGCCTGCCCCCAAGTCACTCCAGCAGGGGTGACTTGGGCGGGGCCCCAAGCCGCCGCTCCACTTCCCCGCCTCCCCCTCTCCTCCTCGTCATCATCAGATCCAGTCACCGGAATCCTGGGCATTCTATTAAGTATCTAGGGCGCACATGGGCTTGAGAGGTCACCACTGACGGTTTATGGGTTTAGCAGTGAGACAATGTGGGAAATGGTTGGGGCTCCCATGGTGGCGAGCAGCGAGCTGATGGGACGGCAGCAGTCTCATAGTCCACGAGGCAGCACCAGATGGTGCGTGGCCGGGGGCGGCTGAGACGGCCGGATCCAGTGGCGAAGAGGCCCCCTACGGTCAGTGCAACAATAATTGAAAGGATTTTTGCAGGCGGCCAAAAACCATCTTCGAATGCTGTAGGGTGACCTGTCTGCACGAAAAGGTCTGGGAAGATCACTGTTTTTGCATGCGGGCGGGCTAAACCCATGCTTGATTTGGTTTGTTCGCCGTCTCGTCATGCGAAGATGGATGCTTCTTCACATGCTCCTATTATTTATGCGATGAAGGATGCAGTAGGACAACTATTACCTATGGATATTGTTGGTCTAGCTAGAATGCAATATGTTTGAGGAAAGTGGTATGCGTTGGATGTTCTTGATAATTTTTCTAGATATTCTAGGGTTTTCTTCATGGTGACTAAGGAGGAAACTTTTGAACACTTTCTGAGTTTTTACTTTCGTTTGGCTTTTGAACATTCTGGTTCTTTGCAAATAATTCGAAGCGATAATCATGGTGAATTTAAAAACGCTTCTTTCGAACAATTTTGCAATGAGAAAGGACTTGAAGATCAATTTTCTTCTCCTCGTGTTCCTCAACAAAATGGTATTGTTGAATGAAAAAGTCATTTTTTGATTGAGATGGGTAGGACAATGCAAGATTAGTGTCATATACCTTGGAAATTTTGGGCTCAAGTTGTTAAAACTGCATGTTATATTTTTAATCGTGTTTTCTTGAGATCTATATTTGGGAAAAATCTTGTGAGCTTCAATTTGGACATCAATCTAAAGTTTCCCATCTGCGTGTTTTGGGTTGCAAGTTCTTTGTCTTGAAATCTAAAAATTTGGATAAATTTGAGGCACATTCTACCGATGGAATTTCGAGACATTCTCGTGGTTACAGTGTACTTGTTTCAGAGACTAACAAAAATTTCGAGACTTGTGAAGTCACTCCTGATGAGGCTAGTCCAAGTACTAAGACTATGAATCACAGAAATTCCGTCTCAGATTCAAGGGCGGATGGTAATTAATAAAATGCTGACTGGATTGCCACATGTACTTTTTCCTTCCTTAAATTACTCTTTATTTGTTCCAAATGCCGCAATTGCAAATATTGCTTGTATTTACTTTTATGAGAGGTAGAAATTAATACCAAATCCTTAGAAACAGTCTTAACGATAAGGATGCATTTGCGATGAGAAAAATAATGGGTGCCAAATTCTTGGAAACAGTCTTGACGACAAAGACGTACCCGAAATAATTAAGAGATTATGCTAAAATGAGCACAAAAGGCTCAAATAAATGTTGAAAGTTCTCTCAATTATTTTGTGATTGAGTTAATTTGAGAAAGAGTATTAATGCAATAGGTATATATGCAGGGGTTTTTCTATTCAACCTCTCTTCTATTGAATATGTTGTATTATAAATCGTTTGAAATCATAAATCTTAATTGTTGATTTGATCTTACTAGTAATATCTTTTGTTGCATGCTTGCTATCTACTTGATAAGTTTATCTTCTTTTTATTGTGACATATGACTTGAATTGCTCAATTTATAATTCCAAGCTCTTGAATGTTAATAAAATGATCATAATGTTAATGCTTGATGAAATCATTGTCAAAAGGGGAGGAGGGATACGAAATGTGCATATTTTTCCGCTGAGAGAAATTTCTTTCTTTTCAAAAGTGTTATAAGTTTTCTTCTGAATTTTTGAGCACTCCGATGTTTTTTTACTACTTCTTTGTTTTTATTTTTCCAAACACCAAAACAACATTTTTTTGATGGGGTTGCCAATGTGTTTATCAAGGGGGAGATTGTAAAATCAAATTTTGTTTGATTATTATTTTGTGATGAACAATTAGTATGTGAGATAAATGGTTTTGATTTTTGCAGATAATTGGGGAAGTGGTTTTGGCGCCGGTCAGACTGGGGTTATTATAAACAGGTGTTTTTTTTCTTTAGGAGCCGGTCAAACTGGGGTGTGGCCACCGGTCAGACCGGAGTATAGCGAGCAGTCAGACCGGCTAGCCCGATGGTCTGACTAGCCAACTCTGTGTCTGTTCCAGTTCCGGGTTATTTATTTGGATACTCGTGATTAATTCATATTTATGACTTCTAGATGGATATTATGAGTCTGTAGTATTGTTGTGTGCTAATGTTGAGTCAAGTTGGAGAGAACTTGTGCTCAGATATGGTTTCTTGGTTGATTCATCTGTAAGTGAGTCTTGATGCCTCGGGAGAGTGTTGCCGATGATGGATCGAGAGTCAACTTGTGAGAAGATGATGTCTGAATTATCAGGATATCATGCGGGATGCTTAGGCTAAAGATCAATGCGCGTGCTTGGTGAAGATTCCATGTGGCATACGATGGAGACGTTGTGTGCGTATGGGATGCAGAGTCTAATTTGGAAAGAGTCTAAATTTAGTGTGATTGCAGTTTCTAAAGTTTGATTTTTTTTTTTGTAAGGGAAGGTTTCCTAGGGGACTAGCACTTCTAGTACAAGTTGGGTTTATGGCTTTAGGCTGCCTATCTTGGGTATGAAGAGAGGGGGCGGTGATGCCTTCTACTATCGATTTTGTGTGAGTTGAGTTAAGAGGAAAATTAGGGTTTGAGTTTAGTTGAGGTTTTTGACAACAGTGTTGTTGTTGCATGTGGTAAACATGAATAGAAGTAATATAGTTTCAATGTACTTTGAGATATCATCGAATTGTGATAGCTTAGGTTCGGCAGTCCAACCGGCGGGACACCGACGGTCAGACTGACGGCATTGGCCCGGTCGGACCGACGGCGGTGACAGGAGACAGCATGGCAATGGGCGATCAAACCCGAGATTCAACTCCGGTCAGACCGGCGCATCTACTCCGGTCAGACCGATCTCCATCAATTCGAGGTTATCTTTTAATTCTGCTAAAAGTTTGGTTTTGGGGTACTACAACCATTCACCCCCTCCCCTAGTTGGCTTAATTCTCGCTGTGTGATCCTACAGTTTGAGCACATTAATTTTGTGGAAGTAATCTACTAATAATATAATAAATTAACAAATAGAACCTCTCAGTAATTTATTAAGGATGATAAAATTCTTCTGTATAAGACAAAGATGGCATATATATATAGGGTTACGCAAGAAACCATATTGCATATAGAACCCTACCTCGTGAAGAAGGCGTTGATGTTGCATGACAGTGTATAACCGGACCATAATCATTGAGAAAGATCGACGGGTGTAACACCCTGAAAATTGTGACAAGGAAAAAATGACCAGTATGAGAAATAAGTTCTTCAATGGACCACTTATCCCTCTGATTATTATAGTTAATGATAAAAGACTTAAAATCAGAAGGAAGTGAACTCTTAAGGACTAGAAGATCATCATTAATTCCCATGTCCATACTCTTAAGCTCTCTATTCATAGCACCCATCTGCATAATGTGCTTTCTCACACCATCTTTATAATTATAGCGCATGGACGTTAGGCGCTTAATTATAGAGCTAGCGTAAGACTTAGAAATCAGAGTATGTCTTAACATAATTATAGTCCTCAATCCGACCAATAATGACATTTGATATGGCACTCTTGATGTACATGAGAGAAATCTTATTGGACTTCTCCCATTCATTAGTTTTCTCACGATATAACTTCAGTTTCTCCTCATAATCGTGCTCAACACTAAAAGGTTCCTCAGGACGGTCCTCTCTAATGGCATAATCATAATCGAGTATGCCTAAGTTGAGTAACACGTCAGCCTTCCACTTAGCATAATTTGACCCATCAAAAGGCTCAATGAGTCGGATCTGACCAAAAGCTGAAAAATCATGAAGAAAAAATATTCATAAGTACATATATGCAATTAATTTGCGTTGGCTCAATTAATTACATAATTAAACAGAAATAAATTCCCCTAATTACATCACCGTTGGGCAGAAATAATTTTGGGAAACATAATCATAAATAAATTTACGTGAATTTATAATCAACGTTGGTCAGAAAATAAATTCACATCATGAAAAACAAATATCTAGCCAAATTCCTCGTTGGTTCAAAAAAAAATTTTCAGCAATTTAAGCAATATAAAAGGTACTAATGCAATTTCTAAAAAATACTTAAAGGTGAATTGGAAAAAAAAAGAGAGAAGAAATTACAACATTTGGGCCGGCCTGGTGCGTGCGGCCCGTGATGCACGGCTCGACCCAATGTACGGCTCGGCCCAATATAAGAAAATAAAAATATGCAATATATATATATATATAGAGAGAGGCGTTCGGGCGGACGGATCGGGGATTCCTCTGCCTTTAACTCCCCTCCTCCTCCCTCACGGTTTCTATCTCTCATTGAATCCCTATCTCTTCCTCTCCTTCTCCTCCCCACACCTCAGCTTCTCTGCACGCGGCGGCACGCCGGCGGCTGCGCCGCGGCGGCGGGCGCGCGAAGGGCGAGCAGCCGGGGAAGCAGGCGGCTGCCCGGCGGCGGGCGGCGCACCGGCGGCGGCGAGGCCGGCCTACGCGAAGCAGGCGGCGTGCAGCGGCCGGATTTTTGTTTTTTTTTTTGGAGAATTTGTGATTTGGATCTGGAGATGTATGTTGATTATGTATGTATGTGAATATTGATGTATTTGTGATAAATTTTGCAGAATTGGCATGTATTTTTTTTAAGATTTTGTGATGTATTGGTGATGTCGATTTGAGATTTGACGATTCGGGACGGGGATGGGTGAAATCAATATATTAAAAACAATGAGGAAAAGAAAATAAAGTAGCATCGCGGACCTTAGCCGGCTCCATATTTTTCCCAGTATAAACACCACGAGACTAAAATTTCGATTTTACTCCCGGTATTCACCCGGACTCTAAAGTCGTTTGTGTCCCGGTACAAATTTACAATCGAAGTAAAACCACTGCTCACCAGCGGAGGGACAATGCTTATTATTCCAGTTCCCTTTGCAACTAAGATGTGATAAATCTCTTTGGGAGCAATTTCTTTTAGAAATCTGTGTCACAGTGTTGCTTACTTTCATTGTGTTGCAAATATTTTTAATGTCCTATATCAATCAATATTTATCAAGCAATAATATGCACCACAGCTGCCGCCACAAGCCCAAACCCCGCAGTTCATCTGATCACGCCAGGTTTGTTGCACTTTGCCATCCTGCATGGCTTTGCATCGCTTTGCATGGCCTCGATCAGCATCACGCGTGTCTCCGAAGTTAGGTACTACTCATCGGCTACTCGCTACAAAATCCCATCCCCGTACCGGACGCAGATTCGAATGACATCCCCCTTAAGCAGTATCGGGTTGATATTGCGGTTATTGACATGTGGACATATGTCAGTTGACGCAAGTTCACCGAGATATGTCTGGTCCCATTATGTCAGTGACGCAATGTCGCCGAGAATGTCACGGGGATGTCACCGAATCCCCCACCCCTGACCCCAGCAAAATCGAATTAATTTATGATTGGATTCCAATTACAACGAAAAGCACTTAAGTTATACTTACCTTTTTATCGACGCCCTATCCTATATAAACCGATCTGGCGATTCTCGATAACCTCGGGCGTACGTTACGAGCCGGAATCCGCACAAAAAGCTCATCTGCATACGTGACCGACCAATCAGTTCCGTGCGTGGAACCAACCGACCAGATCACAGAGGATCGGGAGGTCGTGTACACTGAAAGTGATGCCGTAGGGACGTTACTCAAAATCCATTTTAATTATG
>CM020188.1:9746895-9777120 GCA_009805545.1 Oryza longistaminata | reverse complement strand
ACTACAAATAAAAAAACGAAAAAAAAAAAAAACAAATTAGAGGCACATCTTATAAGATCAGTATTGCTAAAGTAAGACATGATGAAATTGTCAATTAATGATTAATATTACTCACTTGATTGCTCCATTTTGATCACTTTGGGAATTTTCTGTTTTCCTTGGAAAAAAGACAAAAAATCGCCCCCTACAGCCTCCCACCAAATATAGTGAACAGTGGGATACAGTTACACTAGGTGGTGGGGGGTATTTATAAACTATACAACAAATATCTGTAACGCCCTAAAATCAATCAACCGTGACGGGCATACAAGTAATCTTTATCGGGCCTTAATAAAAGCCCGTCAAAGAAGAGTGTCTCATCTGTGACGGGCATTAAACTTATCTCAATCGGGCCTCTAGTTGTGTGCCCATCCATAGATGACTGTCATCCGCTCTAGTTTTATGCCGATCTACCATGGTTGTGTGACCATATCTCATCGGTGAAACTTTGGCCCGATTGAGATTACTTCCTGGACGGCCCGCAAATTCCAGTCTTGTTAGGGGCCGTCACAGATGGAAGGATCTGTACTAGTGGTATTTACTAAGTCGTATAATCGAGAATTGATATTCCCACACTTCACGGTGAGGGCTAGAAGCCTTTTCGCTTTCACTCTATGGGATGTGAATACTGGATGGAAAGCTTTCCCAATAAATAGCAGGGCGGGGGGCGGGGGGGGGGGGAATATAACCCTATCAGGCATAAAGCTTCGAATCTACAATTTTACTATCTATTGGCGCACCTAGACATGCTTGTTGGTGTTGGTATTTGATACGGTTATAGATAAATTCGCAAGCGCGTAGATACCGTGTAGCATTTCACCCGGGGTATCCAAGGATATCATGTTTGTTTTTCCATGGAGAAGATGACAATGTATAGAGTGGGTTCATATATACCATAGTCTGAACATGGGTAAAGGATATATAATAATGATAGTTTGGGTAGTGTGACACACGTGAGATTCATCTTTAATAATAATGCACTAGGTAGTGGAGAAGGACAAAGAAAGAGCTAAGGTTCATATGTACTTCTATTTTTATAGTGTTTAGATTATACTTAACATATACTCCCTCCGTTTCGAAATGTTTGACCACCGTTGACTTTTTAGCACATATTTGACCGTTCGTCTGATTCAAAAAATTTAAGTAATTATTAATTCTTTTCCTATCATTTGATTCATTGTTAAATATATTTTTATGTAGGCATATAATTTTACATATCTCACAAAAGTTTTTTGAAAAGACGAACGGTCAAACATGTGATAAAGTAAAAAGTCAACAGCGTCAAACATTTCGAAACGGAGGGAGTACATAATTACAAGGTAGGACATAGTTCTAGCCACCCAGGCACTATCAAGAGACCACTCCTTGCTGGTCTGCTAGCGTGGTTATGACATTTTATGGACTCTTACATCATACCCAAACGTAGAGGAACACAATGGACGGACAGAACTGTTATCACCTGCCGCCTACCTCACTTTCCGTGGGGTATACCGCATCAAATGACATTTAATTAATCTAAGAACCATGCTCACATTAATAAAGAAATAACACTAATTCCCTGGGGACTCCCACCCTTCGGATGGACAAGTTAGAACTAGTGCAATCCGCTAGGATCATTGGACCGATGCCATCGCTTAGATCGAATAGCCTAATCAAGTGAATCATATAATTGAAGTATAAACTATTTATAGAACTCATAACTAATGAAGTAGTATATAAACAATATATGAACAGTAATAAGTAAAGAAGATAATTCCTTTATAAAACTCACGGTCTTACCCGAAGAGTAAAGTACTAAAGACATACTCGAATTTCCGAGAAGACAATGGAATCGAAGACTACTCTAAGCCTAGCTGCACTACTAATAGAGAGAATAGTATAGAAATGAGAGAATTGCTCCTTGAATGTGTGCTTTGAGAGTGAAGAATGATTTTTATTAATTTATAGCTGATTATAATGGTTACAGAGATCGGTAATTCCCACAACCATCATTGGGAAGCTACCATGAGCTGCCACGCTGAGGGTGGAGATGAGAGGTGGCCATGGCGGTTTGCCCGAACATAGGGTTCAGCCGAACACTAGGCCCTACCTCTGGCCCCACCAAGGGACTGACAAGTGGGCCCCTTAGGCTGTGCACAGTGGTTTGGCCACACTTTAAGTTTGTTTGAGCTGACCTGTGGGCCCATCAATTCGTGTGCTCGCACGTGAATCGCCGAAGGTGTGTTTCTTTACATGCCGACTCATTTTTGCTTCACTTTGATGTATAATTCCTGCATCCATAGTAATTTTTCAAGACAAGTGGAACTAAATTATTTATAACTAACAAGTAGTTTTTAAACTATGAACACTAATAAGTAAAGAAGATAATTCCTTTATTAAACTCTTAGTCTTATAAGAAGAGTAAATTACTAAAGACATACCCGAATTTCCGAGAAGACTATGGAACCCAAGGCTACTCTAAGCCTATCTCCACTGTTACTCCGGAGAATACAAGTATAGAAATGAGAGAATTTCTCCTTGAGTATGTGCTTTGGGAGTGAAGGAATGATCTCTATTTATAGCTAACTATGACGGTTAGAAAGGTCGATACCTTTCACATCCATCATTGGGAAGCAACTAGGAGCTACCACATGGAGGGTGTAGATGAGAGGTGACCATGGTGGTTAGGCCGAACAAAGGTTTCAGCTGACCCCTAGACCACACCTCTCTCCACCACCAAGGACTGAAACGTGGGCTCCTACGGCGGTGCATACTGCTTTGGCCCCACTTTAAGTCGGTTTGAGTTGATTTAGGGGCCCATCTATCCATGTGCTCGCACATGACTCACCGGAGATGTGTTTCTTTGCATGCTGGCTCATTTCTCCTTCACTTTGATGTTTAATTGATGCATCCATTGTAATCTTCCAAGACAAGTGGAACCACATTATTTATAACTAATATACGTGTAGAAAATGTTTGTTCTCCCTTTATTTATTCAAGTAATTGACGGTTGAAATCGGTACTTAGTAACCATCAACAATGATTTATTTTCATACTTCCAATTCATATTACTCCTGAGCGTTCAGTCGGGCCTTTGTATCTATAATTTTTCCTAAGTAGTTAATTTCATGAAAATCAGATATCAGAGCAAATGGCTTTATTGAGTAAGACAGAGACTAGTCGGAGGCTTCCTAGTGAGCTACATCTTGTCTTGACTAATAAAGCTGAACCTGACAACTATTATAGTCGATCACAAGACATGTATTGGTCCCAGGTGCCCAGAGGTCGAGAATTTTTTCTGACTAGATACGTGCCGGATCAGGGCCTTCAAACTTCATTATATATAAGAAGAGATCGTTTACTGGTTGCCACTTTGTGCTGACTAAGTGAAATTCAGAACGACAACTCTGCAACATGGTCTCATATCTTGTATAGAACTGGCAACCTACATAAGGTGATCACAGGTGATGCTCTGCATCACATGATATCACCAAGCTCTTTGTCTATGATAAACCCTGAGTTCCACTTGAGACACTCACGGTTATTATTGGCCCGATCTTTCGGTGAGTTGATGATAACTATGATTTGGAAGAAACGTTGATGATCCGACTACAACCGTACAAAACGTTGTTGTGTTGCCCCATAGCGATCGATGCATCTCTGGCCGGTGCAGATCAACCTTATTCTTGCAAGCAAATCGAAGAAACAAGCAAGAAAAAGATAGAAGCAATCTAATATTGCAAATAGGAATATAATACAAATAATAACTTGGGGTTCCAAAGACAAGTAAACGGACGGTCTAGCCGACACGCGCGCTGCAAGCAAGTAGCAATGGCTAAACTTTAATCTAAATAAAACCCGAGAAACCCTAAAAATCGCCCCCTACAGCCTCCCACCAAAATAGTGAACAGTGGGATACAGTTACACTAGGTGGTGGGGGGTATTTATACTGTGCAACAAATATCTGTAACGGCCCTAAAACAATCAACCGTGACGGGCATACAAGTAATCTTTATCGGGCCTTAATAAAAGCCCGTCAAAGAAGAGTGTCATCTGTGACGGGCATTAAACTTATCTCAATCGGGCCTCTAGTTGGTGCCCATCATAGATGACTGTCATCCGCTCTAGTTTTATGCCGATCTACCATGGTTGTGTGACCATATCTCAATCGGGCGAAACTTTGGCCCGATTGAGATTACTTCCTTGTGATGGCCCGCAAATTCCAGTCTTGTTAGGGGCCGTCACAGATGGAAGGATCTGTACTAGTGGTATTTACTAAGCCGTATAATCGAGAATTGATATTCCCAACTTCACGGGTGAGGGCTAGAAGCCTTTTCGCTTTAACTCTATGGGATGTGAATACTGGATGGAAAAGCTTTTCCCAATAAAATAGCAAAGGGCGGGGGGGAATATAACCCTATCAGGCATAAGCTTCGAATCTACAAGTTTACTATCTATTGGCGCACCTAGACATGCTTGTTGGTGTTGGTATTTGATACGGTTATAGATAAATTCGCAAGCGCGTAGATACCGCTGTAGCATTTCACCCGGGGTATTCCAAGGATATCATGTTTGTTTTTCCATGGAGAAGATGACAATGTATAGAGTGGGTTCATATATACCATAGTCTGAACATGGGTAAAGGATATATAATAATGATAGTTTGGGTAGTGTGACACACGTGAGATTCATCTTTAATAATAATGCACTAGGTAGTGGAGAAGGACAAAAGAGAGCTAAGGTTCATATGTACTTCTATATTTATAGTGTTTAGATTATACTTAACATATACTCCCTCCGTTTTGAAATGTTTGACACCGTTGACTTTTTAGCACATTTTTGACCGTTCGTCTTATTCAAAAAATTTTCTCCCTTTATTTATTCAAGTAATTGACGGTTGAAATCGGTACTTAGTAACCATCAACAATGATTTATTTTCATACTTCCAATTCATATTACTCCTGAGCGTTCAGTCGGGCCTTTGTATCTATAATTTTTCCTAAGTAGTTAATTTCATGAAAATCAGATATCAGAGCAAATGGCTTTATTGAGTAAGACAGAGACTAGTCGGAGGCTTCCTAGTGAGCTACATCTTGTCTTGACTAATAAAGCTGAACCTGACAACTATTATAGTCGATCACAAGACATGTATTGGTCCCAGGTGCCCAGAGGTCGAGAATTTATTCTGACTAGATACGTGCCGGATCAGGGCCTTCAAACTTCATTATATATAAGAAGAGATCGTTTACTGGTTGCCACTTTGTGCTGACTAAGTGAAATTCAGAACGACAACTCTGCAACATGGTCTCATATCTTGTATAGAACTGGCAACCTACATAAGGTGATCACAGGTGATGCTCTGCATCACATGATATCACCAAGCTCTTTGTCTATGATAAACCCTGAGTTCCACTTGAGACACTCACGGTTATTATTGGCCCGATCTTTCGGTGAGTTGATGATAACTATGATTTGGAAGAAACGTTGATGATCCGACTACAACCGTACAAAACGTTGTTGTGTTGCCCCATAGCGATCGATGCATCTCTGGCCGGTGCAGATCAACCTTATTCTTGCAAGCAAATCGAAGAAACAAGCAAGAAAAAGATAGAAGCAATCTAATATTGCAAATAGGAATATAATACAAATAATAACTTGGGGTTCCAAAGACAAGTAAACGGACGGTCTAGCCGACACGCGCGCTGCAAGCAAGTAGCAATGGCTAAACTTTAATCTAAATAAAACCCGAGAAACCCTAAAGGGGTACCTAGCTATTTAAGGAGGTGGGAGGACGACCTAGGGGTCCCTAGGGTTCTGCTCCACCTGGTTGGGGCGCACCCCACATGGGCCCCACTTGGGCCAGGGTCCCAAACAAAATTACAAGCCCAAAGGCCCATGACAGGTGACACAACACCTTGTTTCTTCAGATATGGATGACTAGTGAAGAATTTGGCAATGAGGCTGGATCCGTTGGAAAGAGAACTCCGAGAGCTTTCCGTCAAGTACTCACAGGCCGAAAACGGAGGTCGTATGCAGATTTGGCTACCGTTTGAATTCAGCAATGTAGTAGGTGGCCGAATCGGATTCCAGCACTTGGAGTACTTGATCGTGATGTCTTCTTGTTGATCCTTGATGTGAGAAATAGTTGTATTCATAGTAGGCATGGTCACATCATCCTCTCCTACTTCATGGAAAACCGTCCTCGGTTTTTTCACATGTTGCTCATCGTGCAATCCATTTGAAACAACTAGTTTCATCCAATCAAAACTAGAGAAACTCGAAGTACTATGATTAGCAATAACATGTCTCTCTAACTTGCAAGTTTTATCCACATCTACAGGAGGTTCTAAATCCGAACAGATGTAAACTCTATGCACCAAATATATTCCTCTATCATTATATTCGTCAAAGAAATGAAAAATAGCATTAGTTGGACATGGCAAATCAGGCTTAGCAAATAATATGTCCTTCAAATTATTGAGCTCAGAAAAATCATCAAACTGAACATAGCCTAAAGTTTTTAAACAAAATATCAATTCTCGTTCCTCTACTTCATTAGCATTGTGAACAAGATGCTTAAAATTAGCGTGGTAAGATTAACAGTAGGAATAGCTTGTTCATTCACTAGTTGTGGCATAGATATAAGTGAAGCATTGTCACACAACTCTACTTGATCACAAGGAACATCAAGTAAATCAACTTGTGACAGTGGCATCTCAGCAATTGGATCCACATATGGTTGCTCTACTATGGCATGAAAAGTGGACATGTTGAATTCATTAACAACACACTCACCTTGATTAATTGCAACACCATCTAGTTTACCTTTGATTCTTTCTTCAAATGATGGTGGTGCATCAAATTTGAGTGTGAGCCATAGGAATGACGGCTCATCCAAGTCTCTCTCCTCTTTTTCATGATTATGCATTTCCTATAAATGGTTAGTAATATGAGGCAAAATCATAGCGTGTCGCTTTTTCATGTCCTCATCTATTTTACTTTTAGCATTGTTAGTAGGTTGTAACAAATGACAATCAAGCATGTCTTGAATTTCTTTTATAAGCCCACGTAAAAACCTCAATTTTGTATATTCTTCATTTTCATCTAAATCACAACATAATAAATAAGCATGCATGTCATGATAGTATGAACTAACAGTTATGATATCTTGTTTTGATCATCGCAGTTTGTTGAACAGAATGTCAGTATAATACAAGGGAACATAAACATCTCTCAAATATCGTTTCAGGTCTATCCAAGATTGTGGTATTTTATTATGCCTAAAAAGATGTTTCCAATCATTAGAAGCATTTTTAATTAAAACACTGAGGCGCACATAACATTTTGTTTCTTAGACAAGTCGTGCTTTTGAAATTCTCTATCAACCGCTAACTCCCAATCAATATAACCATGAGGATCATAATTTCCTTCAAAATATTTCCTTCAAAATAAGCTAGTGCCGATTTGATCTTACTTAGAACAACGAACAACGTCACTTACCTCATGATGGTCATGTTGATCACCCCTCATGTCTTGACGAAGATGTCGATGTTGAGCACAATTTTCTCCACGTATCCCTGCCATTGTTAGTAGAAAACAAGAAACATACACAAAAATATGCACGTTCCTATTAACTACTAGCTAGTGGAGGCTCAAATATCACACGCACTCAAGCCTTTAACCAAGCTCTTACCACGTACACTGACTCAACCAAACACCCCAATGGAGATTGGATGTATCGATGCCTTGGCAAACACTTGTTGTATGGCTGCAATCAAATTTTTGGAGCTCTAGGTGGGCTTAAATATATAGCAAAGGAATAGCAAAATGCTCAAATCAGAGAATGCAAAGATGAATGATCGTTCAATGTCAAGTACCGTGCTGGTTCTAGGCGAGAATGTAGTAGAGACACGAGCCTAGACACAAACGGTATCACAAGATAGTACTAGGAACAATTCAACCACAACTTGATATATTAAATTAACCTCAAAGATAACAACTTATTTTATCTCTTCTTTTTTTCTTTCTTCTTTTTTCTTCTTTTCTATCTTTTATTTTTTTTCTCGGTGCGGCTTTTTTTTCTTTTTCTAAGCACCTTTCTGTCTTTTCTCTTTTTTTCCTTTTTTTTTAAAAAACGACTCAAGGACCATAATGTAAGATTTTAGGGACTAATACATAAATATAAAAAAACAGGGACTCAAAAGCAAAAGTGCAAACCCTATAATTAAAATTATAGAAAATGGAATGCTCTCGTCCCATTGGTTCCGTTTTCGTAAACAGATCTCTAATCCAACCCTCTAAAATTTTTCACCAAGATGTATGGGATATGGCGGTATAGTAGAGAAAATACCGTACGGTGGAAAGGTGGAGTGGGAGGCAGCCACGGGAAGGAGGAGTGGAAGGCGGCCAGTACGGATTTGGTGCACTTGATAAAAGGAAAATTGCTTTTCAACCAATCCAATTTGCTATTTCTTTCTTGATAAAACTTGCATACTTTCAAAACCTGATTCCTCCTCTCACGCAGGTCACAAGCACGGCCGAATCTATTTGCTTCACGTGCAAACCACAAACTCGAGCAAAACCTAGATGCAACTCCAAAACTGACCGACAAAAACTTCCAAAAACTAAAAAATAGAACCGTGACTAGAACTCGAAACTATAAACAGACTAGACACTAAGACCAGCAAATCCACGAGATAATGCAACGCAAAACACAACAAAGCAAAAATGGAATAGAACAATGCAATGGCACAAATATCGCTAGGTAAATGATGCAATTTTTTGTATGGCTATTTTCTGGTTATATGTCGATAAGAAAACTCACCGAGCAACGAAAGCTCTGATACCACTTGATAAACCCTTAGTTCTACTCAAAACACTCACGGTTGTTGTTGGCCCGATATTTCGGTGAGTTAATAATCACTACGATTTGGAAGAAATTGTGGCGATCCGACTACAACCATAAAAGACATTGTTGTGTTGTGCCTTACCGATCGATACATAGGGGTGAAAACGGATCGGATATTTATCCGATCCGATCTGCTCCAAATCCGTCCGAAACTAGGATATGGTATGGGCTTTTAGAAATCTGGTGGATACTATTAACGACCAAATTTGGTAATATCAGTATCGGAGAAGAGGATTAGATCGAAGCGGAATCAAAGATGAGGATCGTCGCGGAAATAGAGTAAGAATCGGCTGGAGTTCGAATCGGCTACGATTGGGATCGGCTAAGTCCGAGTCAGACTGGGTTAGGAGATACAGCCGATTCCGATAATACGACTTGGTGTACGACATCGGGTCAAGTTGATATGCTTTAAGATGATTGCCACACATGGATAGAGTCCTGAAAAGGCAATTGTATCTATTAGTTAGGATCTTTTATGTAATTTCCTTAGAGATATGTTTAGGCAAAAGTCTGCCGCAAAGACTTATGGTATTTTAGAGATAAGAGTCGTGTCCGTTATGGACATGTTGTGTAATTCTCGGGTATAAATAGACCCCGAGCCCCATGTAATCTATCTAACACACACATTCAATACAATCTTGGCGCATCGCCACCCTTTTTACTTTTGTTTTGTTTCGACGAGTTCTTGCTTTCGGGTTGAGCTGCATCGGTTTCAATCTTCAACAAGAGGTAAAACTTGTTATGGCGGCTTGCGTTTTCAGGATTAGTGCTTCCATCTTTATGATACTCTAATCTTGTTTATGTAATTTGTCGAGTTATCATATATCTTACATAATCTCCAGCAATATCGCTATCTAACCAACAATCGGCTAACATCTGCCAGTAGAAGGTAGCCGATTAGGTTAAATATCGATGTTGACTTAGATTATATAGGGTATTCACCACTCTATGAAACTTCCAGTAGCTTGATTGTCTAGTTGTTGTCCTTCTTTTCATACTTATAGCTGCATCAATTGAGTTTGACCTTATGAGTCGTGATTAGAATCTCAATTTCTAGCCTGCTTCTTGGTTGCCGATTAGGGTAGTATCGGTGTTTCAGCCGATCTTACCTGATTCAACTATATTTACTCTATATGCTTCGTTGATATGTTGAATCTGCCCTTTATGTTAAGATCTTGTTGCATTTAAGTATATTAGGCTTTCGTTTGGTATATTCTACTTGCTTTAATATCTTAATATAGAGTGGTATTGGAGTATTAGCCGATACATGCTAGATCTATCTGCTCGACTATGCTATGAACATATATAATCCCATTATTAATATATATTTCGATCTAAGTGATTTATACTGTCTCGGCACGGCGACCGATCTATCCCAATCACTTGATTTAAGTATATATCGATATAAGGAATATATATTGTTAACATCTACAGCCGATCGAGTAGATTTAGTTATTTCTTATTTACCAATGACTGCCGATCGATACATATATGATATCGGCTCAAAGATAAATGATATGTCATCGGCACCTAGCCGATCGGCTATCGTTTATGGATTTAACCGCGGTTTCTTTGTCTTTGTTCTTGTTGATTGCAGGATCGAATCAACTGGCACGCTTGCATACCCGAAGGCGAGTTTTGGACCTGTACTGGAGTTAAGCAGATCTCCCAGGCCTCGTGTTTTTCATCAACACGCTTTTGGCACGCCTGGTGGGACCCATCTGAAGTCAGAATCACAACAGCAGTTTTTCCCCATGGCCGAGAAACCACCAGCATCGCCGTCCTTGGCTGGTCCTGGCTCTGTTAAAGAAAAGATCCAGAAGTTGGGCTTATATGAGGTTGATGAAGCCAACATTGATACAATGAAGAACCAATGAAAAAGACCTTGATACAATGAAGAACCAATGAAAAAGACATTGATACAATGAAGAACCAATGAAAAAGACCTTGATACAATGAAGAATCAAGCACGGAATCAGTTCTTGAGTTCATTCACGGACACCCGCAAGGGAACATTGGTTCAGAAGTACAAAGTGAAGGTAGTTGCTGATGTTCCTGGGACCGGTTCTTCTAAGGATGGAGAAGTGAAACAAGCTCCAGGTGATGTGGTTCAATCGAGTGATAAAGGTGCTACAGATGGCTTTCAAGGAAATCAAGGTGATGGTGTCCAGGGAGTTCATGGTGGAGGCCCTAATCAAGATGGCAATGTGGCACAGTTGCAGTTTAACAACTTCCAGGATCAGGTTGACTATGCCGTGCACCATGCTTTGAAGACAATGGTGAAGACAATGGTTGATGGTTCAATGGCTGAATATCAGGCTACAGGACCGGTTTATCTACCAGGAGGGGTGTTCCCAAATTATCGGCCATTAGTTATTGATAGTTAGCCAGCTGCTCAGTCAATTCCTCTTAATGCACCATCAGCTCAGCCAACGGCACCAGTATTGGCTCCTGCACCTGCTGCCCCACAATCAGCACCGGGCCAATTAGTCAATCCCCGGTAGCTGGTAAGAGAATAACCACAGCATAGTGGACAGAGTGTGAATCGGCTAACGCAAGATCAGGTTGCGGCTATGTTCTTACCTCCTCAACCTACTATTGATCCAACCCAGCAGCAGCCGATTCAGCAAACACCACCAATGCAGCAGGTTGTGCAGCCGATTCAACAAACACCCCCAATCCAACAGGTTGTGCAGCCAATTCAGCAGACGCCACCAGGACGGCAGGTTTTGCAACGAACTCAGCAGACGCCATTAAGGCAACAGGTCATTCAGCCGGTTCAACAGCAAGGCTTGATGAATTCATCGGCTGGATTTGAAACACCTAGCAGTCGCCCAGGGTAGCATGCTGCAAATCAAGTTGTCCCAGAGCACTTGGTTCATCATGTACAACCAGATCAAACAGAGATACCTCAAATATTGTTCCCGAACAGATATCCAGGTAGGCAAATATATCAACCAAAACAGAGCGATCCAAGAGATCGAAGCATTGTAGCCTTGAACAACACCAACGTAGCCGATAGATTCACCAGGGTCAGCGGAACGTAGGACTTACCTCTTCGCCGGAGATCGAACTGAACCGATGCAGCCTCGCGTCAGGTGCCAAATTCCGCCAGAAGATAAGTAAAAAGCTCGGTAAAGAGGGTGGCGATGCGCCGAGAGTAGTTGTATTGATCGAGAGATATATTTTACAATGACCCCGGGTGTACATATTTATACCCATGAGGAGATACTAGTCCTTGTCGGACAAGAAAGAAACTTTCCTAAAGATAAAAGGAAAACATAAAGTCCTTATTGGACACTAAACACACTTTCCTAAAGATAAAAGGAAACTAACAAATACTGCCTAATTAATAGATAAACTGTCATGCCGTATCCTCCTTGTACTCGGTCTCTTCTGGATAAGCTTCCTTGAATAGATTAATTTCCTTAACCGAATCCTCCAAGAATCCAACTGCTGGCGACTTGATAACTCCCATCGGTCGATTCCAAGACTCTGAAACCGATACTGACTCTAGGCCGATGATGACTTTGGGCTTACCAAATTTTGGTGTTAACAATATCCTTATGTTTCTGAATCTGAAGAAGATGATGACTCCGAAGTAGCAGCAGCCGAATGAGTGAGAAACAAGAAGGTTTTAACATGTTAGTGGGTCAAGAATTTGGGGAAAGATGAGAGATATGATTTTGACATCACCAAGGATGATAAAATATTTAATCTACTACTTCGGGAAAAGCAGATCCAACTTTCTACTGGCCACTCAATCCCATCAGTTGATGAATTTGAGAAAAGAAAATATTGTAATTGGCATAACACTGGGTCTCATACTACTAATGACTGCAAGGTTTTCAGGCAGCAAATCCAGTCGGCTATTGAACAAGGAAAGATAAAGTTTGATGATTCAAAGAGGCCGATGAATGTTGATGATCATCCTTTTCCTGTTAACATGGTCCATACATCTGGGAGAGCAGCCGATGGGAGGAGTCATTGGAATTCACAGCTTAACTCGGTTAGGATTATCAACAAATATCAGATGAGGTATGAGAGACAGGAAGAAAAATATTGTGAAGATGATGGTGGTTTTGATCTGCATTGGGACTGCGTATTTTTCAGTTTTTGTTGGAATGCAGGGATGAGACTGCCGTCAATAGAAGACTGTCCAGGATGTAGTGAATCTAACAGGGATTCTGCAGGGAGTTTGAGCCGATCTTATAAAAGGGAAAGTCGGCTAAGCCAGAAAAAGTTGCCTGTTCATCAGAGATTGGGTCGGATACATTAGGATTGCTTTCAGAATGAGGATGAGGGCATGAATTTGCAATGGTGCCCTTATGGCATTTTCACCAAGAATCATAAGAGATGGGTCCAGAGGATAAGGAATAGGGAGCGTTTTCAGGAAGTACAACAGGAAATCAACTATCAACTGAAGAAAACAAGGCAAGAGTGGCGTGTTAAGAGTAAGGTTCTAACAGCCGATGAAGTTGAAGCCGACAAAGCAAAAAGGTTAATGAAGGGAAAAGTTGTTCCATCTTCATCGGTAAATATGGTTTTCATATTGCTTGCTGAATTTGAAGCTAATCAAGCCGATGCTGCTTTTATGGAAGAAGCTTCCGCCATGTTGGTTTTGTCACCCGAGCGAGCAATTTTTGAGAAACAAGAGGTCGTAGAGAATTGGCATCTCAAACCGTTGTACGTTAAGGGGTTTGTTAATGGTAAGCCGATGTCCAAGATGATGGTTGATGGTGGGGCTGCATGTGAATCTGATGCCTTATGCTACATTCAGAAAATTAGGGAAGAATGCATATGATCTTATCAAGACTAACATGGTTCTTAAAGATTTTGGTGGCAACCCTTCAGAAACTAAAGGGGTGCTGAATGTGGAACTAACCATCGGCAGCAAAACTGTTCCTACTACGTTCTTTGTCATCGATGGGAAGGGCTCCTATAGCCTGTTGCTTGGAAGAGATTGGAGTCATGCAAATTGATGTCTTCCTTCGACCATGCACCAAAGTTTGATCCAATGGCAAGGTGATAAGATAGAAATCGTGCTAGCCAACAGGTCAGTTAATGTTGCTAGTGTCGATTTAAATGTTTGGGAAATAGATGGAATTGATTGCTTGTCTGGAAAAGTTTGGGAAGGATATTATCTAAAAGTGTCTGATTGTGATATATAGCCAATTGAAGATGGAGAGCCCAAATTATTGCTTTGAGGGCGTTGTGGAGGGTTCAAATTTCTACACCAAAGATACTGTAGATGATCTCGATGGCATGTTACGACAGGGTTTTATGTCGGCCAATGATTTACAAGAAGTTGATATAGGTCCGGGAGATAGACCAAGGCCTACTTTCATCAGTAAAAATTTATCATCTGAATTTAGAACCAAGTTAATAGAGCTTTTGAAGGAATATAGAGATTACTTTGCTTGGGAATATTTCAAGGTGCCAGGTCTTAGCCGATTGATTGTTGAACATCGGCATCCTATTAAACCAAGGTATCGGCCATATCAACAACCGCCTAGGAGATGTCAAGCTGATATGTATGATGATATCAAAGCTGAAATTACTCGTTTGTATGATGCTGGTCTTATTCGGCCGTGCCGATATGTCGAATGGATTTCTAATATAGTTCCGGTAATAAAGAAGAATGGTAAGCTTAGGGTTTGTATTGATTTTCGGAATTTAAATAAGGCTAACCCTAAGGATGAGTACCCAATGCCGGTTGCCGATCAGCTGATTGATGCTGCTTCAGGAAATAAAATTATAAGTTTTATGGATGGTAATGCTGGTTACAATTAGATTTTTATGGTAGAGGAAGATATTCATAAGACTGCTTTCAGGTGTCCTGGTGCAATCAGTTTATATGAGTGGGTTGTAATGACTTTCGGTATGAAGAGTGTTGGAGCTACATATTAGAGAGCCATGAATTATATATTTCACGATCTGATCGGCTTATTGGTCGAAATCTATATTGATGATGTGGTAGTAAAATCAAAGGAAGTGGACGACAATTTGAGGGAAGTTTTTGAAAGAACAAGGAAGTATGGTTTAAAGATGAATCCAACAAAATGTGCTTTCGGTGTGTCGACTGGACAATTCTTAGGTTTTCTTGTTCATGAGAGGGGATTTGAGGTAACTCAGAGGAGCATTAATGCTATAAAGAAGATTCAACCTCCGGAGGACAAGAAACAATTAAAGTCATTGATCGGCAAGGTTAGTTTTGTTAGAAGATTTATTTCTAAGGTATTTGGAATGTTAGAACCTTTTACACCTCTGCTCAGATTGAAAGCCGATCATGAATTTACTTGGGGGGCAGAGCAGCAGAAAGCTTTGGATAGTATTAAGGAATATTTGAGTTCCCCTCCAGTTCTAATCCCTCCGCAAAAAGGAGTACCTTTCAAGTTATACTTGTCAGCCGATGAAAAGTCAATCGGTTCAGTTTTCATCCAGGAGTTGGAAGGTAAGGAAAGAAAAATCTTTTATTTAAGTCAAACGCTTCTGGATGCAGAGACAAGGTATTCGTCGGTGGACAAATTGTGTTTGTGTCTATATTTTTCATGTAGACAGTTAAGGCATTATTTGTTGTCCAATGAGTGCACCATATATTGTAAAGCCGATGTTGTCAAATACATGCTATCGGCTCCAGTTCTGAAAGGGAGAGTTGGGAAGTGGATATATGCATTGACAGAGTTTGATCTTAGATATGAATCGCCTAAAGCGGTGAAGGGACAAGCTATAGCCGATTTCATTGTTGAACATCGTGATGATTCAATCGGCTCGGTTGATATAGTACCTTGGATATTATTTTTCGATGGTTCGGTTTGCACCAATGGTTGTGGCATCGGCTTGGTTATAATATCACCAAGGGGGGCGAGTTTTGAGTTTGCTTATACTATTAAGCCCTATGCTACCAATAATCAAGCTGAGTATGAGGCAGTTCTCAAGGGATTGCAACTATTGAAAGAGGTTGAAGCCGATGCTGTTGAGATTATGGGTGACTCCTTGTTGGTGATCAATCAGATAGCAGGGGAGTATGAGTGCAAGAATGATATATTAATGACTTACAATGAGAAGTGCCGAGAATTGATGAATGGTTTTTGGTTGGTGAATTTGAAGCATGTCTCCCGGGAGCAGAATGTTGAAGCTAACGATTTGGCTTAGGGGGGCATCAGGATATAAACAAATGGTGAAAGATACTGAGGTCGACATTGCTATGATTACACGATGACTGAGGTATAACGTGTTTCAGTATTTGAAAGATCCTTCTCAATCGGCTTACGAAAGTTGCGGTATAAAGCTTTGAAATATGCCTTATTGGATGATGAATTATATTATCGAACAATTGATGAGGTGTTACTTAAATGTTTGAGTGCCAATCAAGCTAAGGTTGTGTTGGGAGAGGTGCATGAAGGTATACGTGGTACTCATCAATCGGCTCATAAAATGAAGTGGTTGCCCAGCATGTTGGATATTTTTGGCCGATGATGTTAGAAGATTGTTTCCGATACTATTAGGGTTGTCAATAGCCAGAAATTCGAAGTAATTCAGAGAGCACCAGCATCGGCTATGAATCCTATAACTAAGCCATGGTCATTCAGAGGTTGGGGAATTGATATGATCGGTGAGATCAATACACCTTCAAGCAATGGACATAGTTTATCTTGGTTGCAACAGATTATTTCACAAAATGGTGGGGAGGCAGTTCCATTGAAGAAGGTTGATTCTGAAGATGCGATTCAATTTGTTAAAGAATATATTGTTTACCGATTCGTTGTTCCTCAAACTATTACAACAGATCAGGGATCAATCTTTCTGTCCGATGAGTTTGTCCAATTTGCAGACAGCATGGGCATTAAATTTTTAAATCTTTACCATACATGCACAAGCTAATGGACAGGCTGAAGCATCTAACAAGAGTTTGATTAAATTGATCAGAGGAAGATTCTGATTTCCCTCGGCAATGGCATACAAAATTAGCTAAAGCGTTATCGTCCTATCGGATGGCATGTCATGGATCGATTCAAGTTCCTCCTTACAAATTTGTTTATGGGCATGAAGCAGATTTACCATGGGAAAGTGTCATCGGCTCGAGGATAATAGATTTACAAGATGAATTGATAGCCGATGATTATTACAATCTTATGGTAGATGAAACGGAAGATCTGGTCCAATCTAGATTACGTGCTTTGGAAAAAGTAACGAGGGATAAGGAACAAGTTGCTCACCATTACAATAAGAAAGTTGTGCCAAGTCATTTTTAGAAGGTGAGCTGGTTTGGAAATTGATTCTGCCGATAGGAACTCGTGACAACAAATTCGACAAGTGGTATCCGATCGGGAAGGACCGTTTCGAGTATACAAGGCTGTGTTGAAGGGAGCTTATATGTCGTAAGGGCTTACATGTTAGCCGATGTGTTAACATCGCCTTTAGATGGCCGATATAAGTCATATCGCCATTAGCATTTGTTTATCATAGTCGGTTGTGTTTTACCAATGTATGATGGCCGATATAAGTTATATCGCCCCTGGTATTTTTGTCCCTTATCATAATCGGTGGTGTCGTGCCGATGTGTGCTAGCCGATATTTGTCATATCGCCCTTAGCACAATTATAATTTTATCAATGTGTCCTCAGCATTGCAAAATTAAGGGGGCATACATATATGTAAAATGACGGATTTCAAAAGCAAAATATCGATGACAGGTTTCTAAAGCAAAATATCAGAACAAACTATGTTTTTGTCTGCATTACAAGTATTGCACAGTTGGTTTCTAACCCGATACAAGCTTGTATAGCCGATATGGATCATTGCCTAATTTGTTCTATATCGTCTATGGCTTGGGATCGGTAGCATCGGTTCCAGGGATCACTTTTAAGGATTTGCTCAGATCTGACAGATGCTTGATGGAATTCCTTAACTTTATCTCGGCTTCACATTTCCTAGCTCAACTAAGAGTTCTGCTTTACGAGTCTTCAGCCGATCAATGTTCATTTGTATGGAATCGGCGGTCATCTTATCAAGCTTCGATTTGTCTTTGTTGATGGTTTGTTGATTAGCTTGAATTGTGGCTTCAAATTCTTTTCGTTCACGCCTATCGACAATCCTTTGTCTTGCTTTTTCCAGCTTGAACCGATGATGCTCAAGATATACGGCAGGGGAAATGATTTTAGCTTGATCCTCAGGAATTTGATCATGGATCTCCTCGAACCTTGCTCTTATAGGTCCACAGTCAACAACTCGAGAATCAAGAGAACTCCCTAGCCGATGTGCAATGTCCAAGAGTGTTGTTTTGACATCATCAATTAAAAGAGCTAAGGGCAGGCTGGTGATTTCTTCTTCCTCATCAAAGAATTGTTTTATGTCAAAGGAGAACATATCGGCTAAAACCTAAAAGGACAATATTGGGATTGCTGATTCGGAAAAATTGTATAACAACTGATATGAGTTATAGTTTTATAGAAAGGGTTCTTTACAGGGATAGCAGGAGCTGGTGCTGCCTCTTCTTCGATATGGTGGCTGCCCACAGCCAATGGAGTATGCTCGCTTGATTCATGACGAGGAGGAGTTGGAGAACAAGGATGCTTAAAAGGATGGAATTAGTTTAACATCAGCAAGTAAAGGTATAAAGAAAGATCAACGTTACCGATGGTGGTGGAGTTGGTGGTTTCTTCTTGGTAGCCAGTTTTTTCCGCAAAGTTAGAAATTGGCACTCAGAATTCCAATAGAACAAGATAAGAACAACATGACAAATAGGTACATACCTTCAGATGACGAGCTGGGTGTGTTGGAGTCGGTGGAGTTCTTTGAGGAGCATGAGTATCGGCTGGTGGCGTTTGTTCTCTTGCCTCACTGATATCAGCAGTTGCATCATCAACAGCCTCTTCTATTTCTTCATCGTTTAAAAACTTCTCCACATCAGGGTCGTTATTGGGCAGATCATCAGCAGCTGCAGCTTTTTGCTTTTTGGATTTCTTCTTTGTGATTGATGGAACAACAGCCGATGATTTAGTCCTCTTCCTCTTGCCAGGTTCAGAAGGAATTGGCTCGCGAGATTGTCCGTGAAGCAGTGTAGACATCTTGGGAGCATTATAGCCGATGATTGAAGGAGCGAATCCGCCGCTGTTAGGCAAAAGTCCTGCAGCATATCTGATATCTATTCCACTTTGACTGACATATGGAGGCGAAGATTCTATGGTCTGCAAAATAAGATGAAAAGATGGTTAAGAAGTTGAAGAATTTTCAGTTTGTAGAAAGAAGATCGGTTAAGATGCTTACTTGAGGAATCAATTCTGGATGGATGTTGGTCAGGTACATGGAAGCCGATTGATGAAAGAGATGTTTTTTCCACTCAATCCACCATCGGTCGAAGGTTGCACTTCTGACTAGGGCAAGTTGAATGTCTTCAATGCTGCCTAGTGGGGGCCCTGGGATATTTAGAAGTCTGTCCATCATAAGGGCTGAAGTAATCTCTCCTCTAGTCTGGATCTTGTCTGCAAACAATAATCCGATCGACAGTTGGCCCATTACAAGTTGTCTTGTAGCACTTATTGAATGGTAGAACTCATAGGATACTTGGATATTCCTGCCTTGATGTATGCCGACAGGAAGGATGCAAGGAGAAATAGCCATAGTAAAGACTTCTCTGGATTTATCATATTTTTCAGAGTTGATCTCATCGAATCTGAAATCGGCTGGATGTTCAAAGTTGTTGGAGTGTTCATAGGCAAACCAAATCCTAGAATCCCTTGGAAATCCATCATAGAAGTTGCTGAACCAATTCGAGAAGAATTCAGCCGATTACTCTGATCCACTATAGGTAGAGGCTGCTTCCCCAAAAGACATGCATCTATGAGTTGTGATTTCATTTCCTTCGTCATCTTCAGTTGGTTCTAGAGCTGGGAAATCTGCTTCGGCTAAGTCTGATCTGTGTGATACTTTGATGGTATGGGGATCTAGCCAAACGTGTAAAAGCCACCAGGGGCCACCAGCACCAACAACAGAATCGACAGCTATCCTAGCCGATGCAGCATTTAGAGTTTGGTTCAAATACCCTAGCAAATATTTCCCAAGGGGAAATTGTCTCTTATCCAAAAGAGTTTCGGCTATATGCTGCCAGTTGGTGGTTGGACCATAGCTTGGCCCACAAAACAGAAATTTTTCCAGCCACATGATTAGAAAAGTTGTATGCTCTTTGGCAGAAACAGGGCCAGTCCCCATATTAAGGGCAATGAAACCTGATCAACCTCCGATGGATCTAGTTCTTAAGGTGAATTTGTTCATGGTATTCATGCTGATTGGATTAGCAGATGAGGTGATGTCCTAGCCAGTAATCATGGTTATGTCCAAGAGAGTGGGTGTCATCGGTCCTTGATTGAACAAGAATGCATTCAAGGTATTGGACCATAAATAAGTAGCAGCTGAGATCATTGGCTCATCCTTATCCATGTTAGCTAGAGTAAGGGCTAAGCATTGTGAAATCCCTAATTCTTCCCAGTGGGTTTGTTTACTAGCCGATACCCTTTTGTACCAATCAGGCCAAGTTTTGACAGTGGCAGAAGGCCAAGATTTGAAGGTATTATGCAAGTGACTAAAGTTAGGAGGGGATAATCTGAAGGGAATCCTATTAGTCTCAGCATTAATGAAATCGGTAGGGTCTGAATTGCCGATTGGTCCCAGAAAAAAGTGATTCGGATGTTGCAAATTGGGGATTGCAACTTGATGAGTAAGATGCTACACGAAAAAGGGGAAACGATTGAACTACGAGAGAGAAAAAGTGCTAGAAAGAACGATTTAGCCGACGGTACTTACCTCAGCATACTCGATGATTGGCGCACTCGAGGGTTCGGCGCGAATACTTATAACTAGGTATATACTCACAATTTGAAAATTTTGAAAAAATTGGGCGAATTTGTGTATTTCATACCATGGTGCCCGGGCACCATGGTGCCCCATATGAGTGTCCTATCTTCATCTCAAAGTACTTTTAAGCATAAGTGATTTATATTGTCTCGACTAGCTGTTCGATCTATCCCAATCACTTGGTTTAAGTATATCTTGAGAAGGAAATTATATATCATTGATATCTACAGCCGATCGAGCAGATTTAACTTTATTTTGTTTTACTCTTCATTGCTGATCTAATGCCAATAACATCGGCTAAGCGGTTAACGATATGTCATCGGCCCTTAGTCGATCGGCTATCGTTTGTGGATTTAACTTTGTTTTTCATGTTTTCCATTCTTGTTGATTGCAGGATCAAATCAATTGGCACGACTTTGAACCCAAAAGCAAGATTTAGGGGCTGCACTTGAGTGAAGCAGATCTCCTAGGCCGGTGTGTGTTTTTCGCATCACCAATGTGGTGCCGTTTTAGGAAAAGAACGGAAACGGTCCTGCGAAAGAAAATAAACACGGCTCGCTATGCAAAACAAAACCGCGGACAGAGAGGGGAGTGAATCGGGCACGATTCATGATCAAAGGCGTGAGAGAAAAAAATTAATTAATTCAACTCTCGACAAATTAATTTAAAAACATTAACTCCGATGCTCTAAAAATTCTGCTTTAAGTCCTGTTAGCGATTTTAGAGCAAAGAAAATTCAAAAAAAATTCTCCCTGACAATTCCGATTATTAAATGCATTGTTAATTTGGGTTTTCTCCTGATTAACCAAAGTAATTTCTTTAAACCAAAGTAATTGAGCCGCAGAAGTAGAAAAATAAAAGAAGTAATTGATTTTGAATGTATTGTTTTACCTTTCTCCCCCTAGTGGTCACAATACCTTTGGATTTTTTTCCTTCCCTTATCCTCTCCCTTCTGGCTTCCCCCTATCCTCGTCTTCTCTCAACAGCTAGGCAGGTACTCCCTCCGTTTCAAGTTATAACAAATTTTAACTTTAGTCAAAGTCAAACTGCTTCAAGTTTGACTAAGTTTATAGACAAATATAGCAATATTTTTATTACCAAATTAGTTTTATTAAATTAGTAATTAGATATATTTTTTATAATAAATATATCTTGGGTCGAAAATATTACTATTTTTTTATAAACTTGTCAAACTTGAAGCCGTTTGACTTTGACTTTGACCAAAGTCGAAACATCTTATAACCTGAAACGGAGGGAGTAGCAGAGAGGAGCGACGACGGAGAAGCGAGGGCTAGAAGCGACAGCAGCAGCCCGCCCAAGCGATGGCAGCGGCACCGCGCTAGGAGGAAGCTACAGCGGCGGCTCGGTGTGGGGTAGAGGCGATGGCGGTGCGCGAGGAGGAAGCGACAGCAGTGGCTCGGTGTGGGGTGGAGGCGACGGCGGCGACGGCTCGGCGCGAGGAGGAGGCGATGGCGGTGGTGGCTCGGTGAGGGGAAGGAGCGGCGGCGCGGCGGCTTTGCGCGAGGAGGAAGCGACAAGGGTGACTCGTTGTGGGGCAACGGCGGCAGCTCGGTGCTGAGGCGATGGCTGGCAGCGGCTCCGCACGAGGATGGGTCGGAGGTAGCTTGGCACGGGTTGGAGATGACAGTGACGAACGGGTCAAGAGGCGATGACGGTAACAACACACTAAGGGTACGAATGTCTTTTCGTCAAATGTTTAACACCGTTAGCCTGTCCATCCAAATAGTTGTAAAATTTAGCTTTGTTTGAAAAAAGTAGGGGAAAAAATAAAAACCCTAAAATACGGGGGTAAAATCAATATTAAATATGAAAGTAGGGGTAATAACGAAATTGCCCCAAAAAATTTCGAATCCTGGTCGGTCAGGAATTCACTGCCATCCAAAAAATTTCTCCTTTGTAAATATTTGTAACAATTTGTAACCCTTATTTATATATTTTAATATATTGCATTAGAGCCTCTCCTGCTGTTTTCCGTAAAAAAAAATGGTAATTCACTGCCATCGTTATTATTTGGACAGAATCGGCGTGAGGAACAAGCCGCCCACGAGAAGGTCCAGGAAATTGCTCAGCGTAGAGCGTCCTATTAAGTGGATAAAAATTTGACTGTACACTACTGTACGCATGCAAGTATAGCACAAACTAGTTTCTTGGAGAATGCTGTGTTTAGTTCACGCCAAAATTGGAAGTGTGGTTGAAATTGGAACGATGTGATGGAAAAGTTGAAAGTTTATGTGTGTAGAAAAGTTTTAATGTGATGGAAAAGTTTGAAGTTTGAAGAAAACGTTGGGTGCCCGCCCGCCTCTTCTAGCGTGTACTGGTGGTCTGATTGGTTCTTCTCTACTAATCTGAGTGCACGTCGGGTGCCCGCCCGCCTCACTTCACCTCTTCTAGCGTGTACTAGTTCACTACTTATTCACATATTTTTTTCTTCTTTCAATATTTTCTTTTAGAATAATTATACAATTTACGATTCAATTGCACCGTTATATTTCTTGAATTAAATATTTATAACAAGATCTCACACGTTTCTATTTCTATTTTGATGGAAAAATTGTTTCACCCGTTATAAAAAAATTGTTTCAGTTCACACTATAAAATGTTTTTAGAGATATGCGACATTTACAAAATACTAACTACAACACCAGTAACCACTTGATGAAACTTTGAGTCGCAACGAGTAAGACATTAAAAAATACTAGTAATATTTATGTATCACATACTTTTAAAATATAATAAAACATTAGGTGAAACATGCAAACAACAACATTGCAATATTTACAAATTAATTAGTAGCTAAAATACTAGTTGAAACATTTAAAAAAAACTAGGTGCAACATTTAAAAACACTCACTAGTAGCTAAATTTATTTTTCATCATAATATAATCATATGCGGTCCTGTTATAAAAATTTAATTATAACAAACTTAATGGTATAATCGGATTATAAATTGGATATGTAATTTAAGAGGAAAAATAGTTTAAAATTGCCAAAAAGGACTTGAACCAACCTAAGCAACCCTGCTTTATTCTAAAACTCAGTGCATGCATATAGAGTTTTTAACTAGCATGAGTGTTGGTTTTTATGTGCACCCGACCACCTGTATCGACGGAGGCCTGGGTGTGGCGCTCGATCCATAGTAGCTTCGGGATAGAGCGCCCAATAAAAATTAGACTGTACACCACATGCATGCAAGTATACCATATTTTTTCTTCTAAACTACTTATTCAATCTACGAACCGATCATCCCGTTGTATTTGTCACAATTAAATCTTTACAACAAGATATCATATGATTATATTCTAATAAAATAAAAACATATGTTTCAAACCGTTAAGGCTATGTTTAGATGGTGGAAAAGTTAGGAAGTTGGGAAAAAGTTGGTAGTTTAGAGAAAAAGTTGGTAGTTTATGTGTGTAGAAAAGTTTTCCATATGATGTGATGTGATGGAAAGTTGGGAATTAGGGGGGAACTAATTAAACACGGCCTAAAACTCAATGTTTCATACATGATGTTGATAGGTTTCAATGTGTTTTATTCCGTGTGTTCTATGAAATTCACTAAACTACCTGCCACTACTCTCTGTCTCCTCTCTTCACTCTATGCATGCATTTTAGCGATATTTAAAATGAATTTTCTCCTAAACTACTTATCCAATCTATGATCCTATCAGACTGTTGTATTCGCTGTAATTAAATCTTTACAATAAAATATCACATGACTATATTTTGGCCAAAGAAAAACATAAGTTTCAATCCTTTAACACTCGGTGTTTAATACATGATATTGATATATTTCAACGTGTATCTTCACCATGTTTCATAAAATTTGTAAATGTCTAAGTTGCTATTTTTTTTATTTCACCATACATAACTTTATGTTCCACTTATTTGTCAACTGCAACATTTGACCATCCGATATTTTTTTAAGGAATCGGGCGACCGATCCGTAGTTTCCTCCTTTATAGAGAATGATTGCCAACCGAATTCCCAGAAATTACCATGAAACTGCAGGCTGTATATCATAAATGGCAAAAGCTAAAAGCATTATTTATGTCATAAATGGCAAAAGCTAAAAGCATTATTTACCTATCTCAGCTATCCCTGGGGAAATAAAAAAATAAAGAGAAGAAATAAAAGTGTGGCCGGTGGTCTTACTATATATGCAAAGATATGGAGTATATGCCGGGAAACCTGCGGCTTGGGCGACCGGCAAAAAATGTTTCACCTAGTGTACTCACAATGTTTCACTACGTATAGATCTAATGTTGCAATGAATTAAAATATTCTTTTGCAACGAATCAGCCACATATTTTCGAAACCCTCTATTAACAGAATTCATTTCATTTTTTGTTCCACAAAAAATGTTTCACTTAGTTACTCATAATGAGATCTAATGTTGCAGTGAATTAAAACATTCTTTTGCAAAAAATCACCTACATATTTTGTAAACCCTCTATTAAGGGAATTCGTTTCATTTTTTGTTCCACCAAAAATATTTCACCTAGTGTACTTACAATATTTCATATGTATGCATCAAATGTTACAGTGAACTGAAACATTCTTTTGCTATTTGCTGAAACATTGTTCTTATATAAGGTGAAACAACGCCCGATTTAAACGATTGAAACGTTTTCGATCTACTTAGTGAAACAATTCCGATATACTAGGTGTAACATCGCGCAACATTTAAAAATAATTCAATAATAAGCTAATTTTTTTTCATCGGAATATATCCATGTGTGGTCTTGTTTTAAAGATTTAATTGTAACGAATTTAATGGTGCAATCGGATCATGATTTGGATAAATCATTTAAGAGAAAAATAGTTTAAAGTGGTTTTGCACGCATGCGTCATGCTGACATCATACTAACATCAGCGCCCGATTTTTCCCCCTCCCCATTGGGCGCCCGATCCTAAGTTGCCTCTAGTATATACCATTTCATAAAAAATTCTAGATATTATTTTATCATTTATGACTTTTGATAGAATAATCAAGTAATTCTGGCTGAGGATTTCAGAAAGCAAGCTTTACTATTAAAAAATTAATTAGATTAGATTTTCATTAATCAGAGAACTATCCATCAAATATTTTTTAAGGAGAAAACATTCAAATTATATACTTATTAATATTTGTTGTTTCAAGATGTTTACACTATAAATAATAATGAGATATGCAGTAGACGTAAATATATTCGAACTTTGATTAGATCTAAGATCGATCATAAATAAAAAAATGTGCAACTTATGGGTGATTTAATTAAAAATTCCGCATCTGATTAAAATTTTAATATTGATAATATTTTAACATTATCATGACTTTTAATCGTATTGATAACTTTTTTAAATAAAAATGGAATTAGAAAAACGGTGAACTTTTTAGTTTCAGTTTCTCTATGTTGTTATAATCACAAAGATGAATTTGTGCCCATCTGACTCTCTCTCTCTCTCTCTCTCTCTCTCTCTCTCTCTCTCTCTCTCTCTCTGGGATCCCATCTGACTCTCAGTTTAGTATTTTATTGTTCTATTTCCAAAATTCAAAATTAACAATTTGGAATTAATGAGGATTATTCTTTTGATGTACTCCAGGCTAGTATTAAAACACCCGTGAAATGGAGGGGTTGGTGACTAAGGCCCTGTTTGGTTTCATGGGCTAATGTTTAGCCCTCACCTTTTAGCCTCAAATTAGCTCTCAAGTATCCAAACAGGTGGGCTAATTTTGAACTAATGTGAATTAGCCCCCCTCAAAACATTAGCCCCTCCAAGGGGTGTTAATGGGGCTAATTTTGTGTGGGGACCATCAAAAAGCAGCTTTCTCTCTCCTTCTCTCTCCTCTCTTTCTACTCTCTCTCCACCTTTTTAGCCTTGAATTAGCCCATGGATCCAAACATACCACCCTAGGCTAATGTTTAGCCTATCAATTCATGACTAAACATTAGCTCTCAAAATTAGCCATGGGCTAATCTTCCAAACAGGGCCTAGTATAAATTAATGGTAAGCCCTAACAATAAACATCGGACAACAAAATGAGTGCTAAATACATAGATATAAATAATGCTGACTTCCTCGGAGTTGTGGTATGTTACTATAGGAATCTGGTTATGACCCTTCGTTTAAAAGTAATATCATTTTCCCTTCTCTTTATCCAAAAATAAATTTGTTTTTTAAGTAGTCTAACAAATATACGCATTGATGTTGTTTCCGTGTGGCCCAATCTCCTTATATCTCTCCTGGTTCTGTTTCTATAGATCGGTTGAGTAGATTTAGGAAGGTTGTGTGCCTATATGTACTCCGCATCGGTATCAATACGATTATCGCGTTGAGTCCTTTCATCTCACATGGTATCAGACTCCTCGATCCACCGCTTCCGCTCCTAAACCCTAAACTTCTCGCCGCGGCCATGTCGACCGCCGGCTCCTCTCTCTCTCATGATGCGCTCGTCGACACCATCACCACGGCAGTGGCTGATGCCGTCCGCATCTCCTACCAGTCTCATCCTGGCCTCGCGGTTGACGACGCCGTTACCAAGTCCATCGCCGACTCTGCTGCTGACAAGGCCTCCGCTGCCATGCACGATGCACTCTCCAAGGACCTGCCATCGCCAATGGCCGTGTCTGATCTTCCCACAATGGACACCGCTTCCGTTGCGCCCCAGGATTCCCCGCCCATCCTCCCAGAGATCGCGGCGCTACTCGCCCGTCTCTCTGTCGGTCTCCCGGCTCCAACTTCAGCCAATGGCACCGCCGCCGACAACGCCAATAGCTTGCCGCCTCCGCAAGTCTTGGACGCCGAAGCTCGCAACGTCCTTCACGCCCAAGCTGTTGCTGTCTTCAACGTGAAGGCACTCGTCCCGCTGACGCTCGACCTCGCCGCTGCAAACTACTCTCGATGGCGTGGCCTGTTCCTCATGATTCTCGGCAAATATGCCTTGACGGATCATGTCACCTCCGATGTGCCTCTCCTTGATCAAGCCGACTGGACATAGATGGAGTGCATGGTCCTCGCCTGGTTGTACGGAATAATCTCCCAGGACCTGCTTCAAGAAGTCATGTCGCCGACGGCCTCCGCTCGCACGGTGTGGCGTGATCTCGAGTTCCAATTCCTCAGCAACCGCAAACTCCATGCCTTTAACCTCCCTGCCGAGTTCCACACGTTCTAGCAAGGCGACCTCTCTGTCACGGAGTATTGCCACTGGCTCCGAACCATGGCAGACAACCTCGCCGATCTTGGCGAACCACAGAGTGACTGCACACTTGTTGTCACCCTCATCAATGGATTGAGCCCTAAGTATGGAAATATGCAATCTCTCGTTCCTATGCAAGTCCCGTTTCCTAGTTTTCTCCAAGCCAGGTCACAGCTTCTACTCGAAGAAATCACGAAAGGACACCACCCGGCATCAGACACGGCAATGGCATTCGTTGCATCCACTGTCAGCGCTTGCGTCGTACCCAACATCACAACCACTGGCACCGCTTATTTACATTACCCCAATCACTCCTTTGAGCTCAACGATGTCCTAGTTTCTCCACATATCATTAAGGATCTTATCTCACTCGCCGTTTTGCTCGTGATAATTGGTGTGCTATTTCGCTTGACCCTTTTGGCCTCTTTGTGAAGGATTACCAACCCAGGATTGAGATCGCTAGGTACAATAGCTCTAGAGACCTATACCCCTCTCGGCGGACACCCTACCATCGGCAATCTCCGCTCAAGCATTTGTGGCCACGCCCTCCAACACCGATCTTTGGCATCGTTGGCTCGGCCACCTTGGTCACGAGGCCCTCACTCGCTTATCTCAAGCTTCTGTCATTTCTCCTCTGAAGAGCGCCACCTCTCTTTGTCACGCTTGTCAGCTTGGCCGGCACGTCCACCTTCCTTTTACTACGAGTTTTACTGGAGCTAGAGCAAAGTTTAAGCCTATTCATTGTGATCTGTGGACCTCTCCCATTGTCAGTGTGTCAGGTTTTAAATACTATTTGGTTATCTTTAATGACTTCTCTCATTATGTGTGGACCTTCCCTTTAAAATTTAAATCCGACACCTTTTCTACCTTGTCTCAATTTTTGGGATTTGTGAAAACCCAGTTCTCCACCACCATCCAAAGTATCCAGTGTGACAATGGTCGTGAGTTTGACAACTCTAGCGCCCGAAGTTTTTTTTTCTCACCAACGGTGTCTCTCTCCGTTTGTCCTGCCCCCACACCTACCCCCAAAACGGTAAGGCTGAGTGCATGCTATATTCCCTTAATAACATAGTTCGCTCCCTCCTGTTTCAAGCTAGCCTCCCACCGCTCTTTTGGGTGGAAGCCCTCCACACAGCTACCCATCTCATTAACCGCCATCCCACCAAGACTCTCCAACACCACACACCGTTTTTCTCCCTTTATGGTGCACACCCCTCCTATACACACCTCAGAGTTTTCGACTGCAAGTGCTATCCCAACCTATCCGCCACCACACCCCACAAGCTTGCCCCCCGCTCTATCATGTGTGTATTTTTAGGATATCCTAAGGATCACAAAGGGTACAGATGTTTTGGTCCTTGCTCCAATAGGATCTACATTTCGTGTCATGTGGGGTTTGATGAGCACTCGTTTCCATATGCTGAGATAGCTAATAATGCAGATGCTACTAACCTTGATTTTCTCGAGAATTTTCCTGCTACAGTACCAGCTCCGATCGAAATCCAAAGAGGGAAGAATAAAAATCCTAAAAAGGGTGAAAGAACGAAACTGCAGGGGTGAGGGAGGAGGGGGGACACAGAACCAATGCAGAGTAGTCGCGCTAGAAAGCGCTCCCCAAAAACTTGATTGCCCGTCTACTTGTGTAGGTACTCAAGCGGATGGAGTTCCGGAGGTTTGCTCGTCCTGAGTATCCGTGCACGCAGATGCTCGAAACCGGGGAAATAGAAACACAGCTCAGGAGCGGAAACAACAAAATCAGAGTAAAGGATGAACAGAGAGAGTTTTCGGGTGTGGAGTGTACTGTGCCAGGGGTGGGGTGGGGTGGGATTTATACTGAGCGCGAGAGAGAGATGTTAGCAAAGAATCAATCTCAGACGTTAGCAAAGAATCAATTTGATTCAATGCTCTGCCTGTTACCAGAGTAACGTCACCCGTCGGTTATACTTTGTTCATCAAAACAAATCGTAACATAGGGAGAGGAATCTGTCTCGCAAGCACGTCCGCCTCGGCTCGTCTCTCACGCGCGCACGTGACAATCCCACAACTACCTCAACCGCTCAACATGCGCTCTTCAATAGCAGCATATTTAAGTTGTGATCCATCCACGACGATTTTCAAGGTGGTATTAATTTCTTAACATTAATTGTGTGCTCATGGAATTTAATTATTATGATTAAATTGGCCCTAGCCATTTAATCTTTCAACAATCTCTACATCCACCATGCCGAGAGAGAGAGAGAGAGAG
>CM020188.1:9728014-9745957 GCA_009805545.1 Oryza longistaminata | reverse complement strand
CAAAACGAACACGACAAGGAAAGCTGGAAAATGTATGGGAAGTTTGGGAACGAACAATCCCTCAGTTTCAAAATATATGACATATTTTTTTAAAAGATGTTTAATGATACAAAGACGATATGCGTGCATGCTTATAATTAATGGCACCTCATCTCATCTAAATTATTGTTTTTTAAATCCTACATTCTCAAGATTTTAAATTTTATTGGGTAACATATATTGTTATAGTTGGGATGCTAAAACGAGAAGATGACAATCTCTCTATTTTTTAATAGATGATATCGTTGACATTTTAAACACATGTTTAAACATTCGTATTATTTAAAATTTTATGTAAATATATAAGAATAAATCATACTTAAAGTACTATGTGTGATAAAAACAACTCATAACAAAATTAATTATAATTATGTATTTTTTTATTAAGACGAACTGCCAAATGTATGTGATAAAAAATTACGGCGTAATCTATTTAAAACAGAGATAGTAAAAATTATTTATTTCATGATATTTAGGTTAAAGTGGTTACGCTCAATTAGGAATTGACGGAGTAACAGACATCGTCGTCACTTTACTCGAATCGGGCTCTGGCGGTCGCACGTCCGTGGCGTAGACGCGCAGTGACGTTTTGTAGGGACAGGAGCGTAAGTTTTTTTTTTTTCTTTTTTGGCAGGACGCATGTATCCGGGGATTCGGAGTACGCGACGTGCAGCTGAGCGATCGACGTCGCAGTATCGCATTCGACGCGGCCGGAGAGGGGAAGGATATCCAGCGATCACCGATCTATCGGGGCAGAGCTAGCAAAGCACCGGCATTTTGGGATATTGGGATCGAGAGGGAGGCATATTCCCGTCCATTTCGCCTCGCCATCTTTGGCCGGTCAATCCCCTCACCGCCTCACCCGCTGTGCGTCTAGTCGCCTCCTCCTCCTCCCCGCCGCGCGCCCGCCGCTGTCGTCGCGGCTTTGGCTGGTTGGCTGGCGGCTGTGTGAGTAATCATCAATTGCTTGATTAATACTCCCTCCATTTCGAATATTTAACACCGTTAACTTTTTTAAACATGTTTGACCGTCCGTCTTATTTAAAAAAATTTAAGTATTATTAATTATTTTCCTATCATTTCATTCATTGTTAAATATATTTTTATGTAGGCATATAATTTTACTTATTTCACAAAAAATATTGAATAAGACGAACGGTCAAACATGTGCTAAAAAGTCAACGGTGTCAAACATTTCGAAACGGTGGGAGTAATTCGCTTGGCAGATCAAATTTTTATCCAGCCGTCCGTACGTCATCTTCCGCTCGGCGTCAATTTACCCGCGTCTCAGAGTCGATTAAGCAAGTTTCTTGTTTTCAGTGGCAGACAGGATTACGGTGAGTTATTTTTAAAAAAATATCCAACAGAGAAAGAAAATCTTTTTATTAGCAAAAATAAGTGACAAATTTTGTATGAGTGCAAATAAAAGCCATCTGTAATGAACAGATCTCAAAATACCTAATAGAAAATTTTAATGGCCTTAGAAAATATGATTTGGGAGTGCTTATTTGTTCCAACTAAAAGTATATAAATTTATTATACCTATTAAATCATATAAATCATATGTTCTTTTGCAAAAAAAAAAAAAAAAGTTTGGAGATACAACTGTACCGCTTGAACTAGCCTAGGTCAGGGATGCGCACATGGTTCAACCCGAAAGGCCATATTCAACACATAACACGTATGCTATATATTCAACACGTCATATCCTTTTTCATGCTAGTAAGAAATTAAACAAAGTATATATTTCTAAAAACAATATATTAGAGCAATGTTTGCTTCGCTAAACAAAACACGTAAATGCAGAGAAGAAAAAACGACAGAGAAGAAAAAAAATTCAGCCACAAATTAGATATCCCCAGAGTATAAATAGCAATAAAAAGTAAGAAAAAAAGAGTAAATTTCACGAAATTATATATATTTCGATCAAACCATCGCACTATATATAATTAAGGTTTAACTACAGATCTACCGTAAAATTTCTCACAAAACTAAAGATTTAGAATGGAGTATCACAAAATTAAAGATTTAGTGACAAATTTATTACAAAACTATAGTTTTATGCCAATTTATCGCAAAATTACAATGTTTATAGCTTGAACATAAAAGTAGTGCTAGTGATTTAAACTTTAAAATATGTAGTTTTGTGATAGCTTTACTATTAAATATGTAGCTTTGTAATACTTGGCCAATCAATTCTAGTTTTGTGAGAAATTTGCCACTAAATCTGTAGTTTTATGACACAAAGCCTTAATTTTGCGATAATTTGATCAACTATATGTAGCTTTGTGAAATTTACTCTAAGAAAAAAAGTATCATAAGAAAGAAAATAAATTGTGGTGACGACATCACTAGCTGGGATACGATGGCTACCTTATGTATTAATCAATCAAAAGTGCATATTTTTTAATGTAAGATTTACATGTTATATATTTAGAAAAATGTTATTGCACCATGAGTTATGTGTGTTCTCGTTTGCAAGGCACTTGCTTAGGTGAAGGAAAAGAGACCGAACGCAAGAAATGTATGCATGATCAAAGAATTTGATCGGAGGCCAAACCAAAACCTTCGTCAAGTCTGCTTCCACATTACCACATCACTTTTGATTCATATAAGGCAAGAGAGAAAGGTCTGTACATTTTGGATTCGGATTCGGACCTCGTATCAACATCAACTTCAAATTGATCTAGCCGCTAATCTAGAAGGACTCTCAGGATGTATGAGTACTTGTTCGAAAGCTTATGGAGTCTAATTTCAGATGGTTTTGGTTCCACGTCAAAATTCCTCGTGAGCTTTGGGAATATGCAAAACAAGTCAAGTATCTCTTCTAATAGAGTTTGATTTGGATTTTGGTCATTTGTAATTGTATCGCGGGTTAAACCCAAGGGGGAGTGCGCCAGGGGCTAATCCTATGGCATCCTTAATCATATTTATTCAGTTGTTGTTATCGTTTAGAGTTAGGTTTTGCTTACATTTTTCTGCCATTGCAGTTTCGCTGTTTAGTTCGGTTTGTAAATACCCAACTTGTGATATTCATCTTATATTCACAATATATTCAAATTGTATATTTTACTCTCTTGCTTGTGTTCTTGAATCGCTTGCACGAGATAGTCTTATCAGGGAGATCAATCATGTTCAGTCCGATTGATAACCAACGGAGGAGTGATGTAGTGATTGCGAGGAGTTGAATCATTCTGGTCGAAGCCTTTGGATCATCAATATTTAGTCTCCATAATTGTCGCGACCGAGAAAATTGCCTTTTCCCGAACGCTAGTGTATTAATCCCCGTCCCAGGAAAAGCCGGGGTACACCAAACAAACATGATACAAAAGGCACATCTTTATTATATCGATAATATTTACATTATTACCAAGGCACTTCAGGCCTAACAATAAAAAATAAACAGCAGCGGACTAGCGGGCCTACGGCTCCATCTTCATAGGCGCTCAACTGGGGTATAAGCCAGGACTCCACCTAAGACTTCTTCTCCAAAGCTTCTCTTACTGAAGGGGGGAAGATTGAGCAAGAATGAGTACAACCACAGTACTCAACAAGTCACACCGGAGATGCATGATTAATGCGAGGGAGTACAAGGGGATAATAATATAGGGGTTAAGTTTTGCAGTCGCCGAGCAACTCCGCCGTGGCCATGGAACCACATCCCATGAGGTCGTGGATAGTAGAATTAAATTTGAAAATATACAATTTTTTTTCAATATTTTTCGTTTATATACTGCATAGGAAACATTTGCACAAATATTTCTTTCCGCACAACGGGGACACGGGATCGAACGGTGCCACGCTTCTATTCCGTGGGACCGGCGGTCGCGCAGGACGGGTGTGCGGCACCGTCTCGCTCCTACAGCCCAGGAGAGCGGCAGCTTGGCGGAGGGCGGCACCAAGCGGGACGGAGCCGGTCGCGCGGCGCCATGGCGCAGGACCGTGCTTCCCGTCCCGTCCCGCGCGTGCGCGTGTCGCGGATGCAAGCATCACCTGTCAAGCACGCACGCACGCACGCAGTTGATCATCCAGTCAAACCCCAGAATACATCCTCCAGGTCTCCAGCCACTAGCTTAGCTTATTAATTATTCCATCCTGATCTCCTCAGCTCCATCCATCGATCATTTCCAACCTAATTCCTCGAGAAAGTACAAGCTAGCTGGTTAGTCATATTGTTAATTTTGGCCTCCGTTAGGTCTATAATTAATCCAGACACAACCAGCTGCACTGTTTAGCGTGGTGGAGGGCTGTTGCGCGGCACTGATGCGCCGGACCGAGCCGGTGGGACCGTGCCGGTCGCGCAGCGTGGTGGTGCGGGACCGCCCTCCAGCGAGACCATGCGAGGCGGTGGCGCACGTGCGTACTGCGCGACTGCCAGTCCCGCCGAATAAAAGAGCGGCACCTCCTCGGTCCCGCATCCCCATTACACGGAGGCGGTATATTTGTGCAAATATTTTTCATGCATGTATATAAACGCAAAATATTGAAAAAAAGGTATATTTTCAAATTTAATTCGTGGATATTACCCATTAGACTGAGGTACAAACTAAGTCTTACCTATTAGACATGTGGTAATACGGTAGTGCTTTGCAGCAGAGGCCTGAAGACCGATTCTTATGATGGTCGAGGTGCTACTATCAAAACCATGCACCCCAAGCCATCCTAAAACCATTTTGAGAATTTTGAATAAAGAGGGAGGTGTATGTCCAATTCCAACATAAGCCCACAATTCCATATTCAAATAATTTTATAAACTAGAATTCAATATGCTCAAGGATGATGCGACTTGCCTTGCTAAGAGAGAATGATCTTCCGAACCTTCGGCGATGACCGCGAACCACGCTTCGGGAACCACCGGAACGACAGGAGCTACGCGAAGCACACAAACAAAGCTAGAACCCTATAAAGAGGGACATTTAACTTTGGGCCACTTTTAAGATGTGGCAATTAATTATTTGCCACTCGTTGTCTATGACATGTGGGCCATCATGTGTTTATGACATATGGGTCCAGTGGCAAATCATTTATCACCATCCGTAAGAGTGGCAAATAATTAATTAATTCCTATAAAGAAGCAATAACAATACATAAAAAGAAAAGCACAAGGTTCTTTTAGATCATAACAAACATTAAGAGACTTGAACGGGTCGATTCAGAGTTCGTATGACCAAGATATGGTCATCGGAAATTTAATGCTGTTATCTGGAGATTTACGAATTGTTGTAATTAATTTTGCAACTATAAAACATATGTAAGCGCTAGCCCAAAAAAGAAAGGAATGCTGCGCTGTTCAAATGTGGAGCCCACATGTCAACCTAAGGGACCACGGTGGACCAAGTGTACAGAGACGGTCCATGGGTCGACACAAGCGGACCCCGTGTGTCAACCGAGGCGAGTGGCCGACAAACAGACCCCACTAGACACCATGCGGGCTGCACATGTGGAAACCACGCGGCTACCGATCAGACACACTAACACGGTCACCACACGTGCACACAAACGATTGCCATCACCGGTACGCAGATACCGGGGCCAACAACCGCACAATAGGCACGTTATCGCTAACTTTTCTTTAAAATCTTTATATTATTGTCTATTTTATAGGAATTTTATAAAAAAATAAGATTTAATCCTAAAGTTGAAATATTTTTATAGGAAATTTTCCTATACAATTAAAATCCTCCGACAGCCGGCATTAGCAACCATCGTTGCTAACAACTTAGGTGTAGATGGCTGAGTTCTTTCCCCAACTTTTAACTTTCGCAACCCACATTTCTCGTTTTTCGCGCGTACGTTTTTTAAATTGTTAAACAGTGTGTTTTCTTTAAAAAAAGTTCTATACGAAAGTTGCTTTAAAAATCATATTAATCTATTTTTTAAAAAATAGAAATACTTAATTAATCATAAGAAAATATGTCGCTCCGTTTTTCGTGCGTAGGGAATGAGTTCCCAACTCAAAACAACGAACACAACCATACTACGATATGGTGTAGGCTGATACTCCTAAACCACAAGTAGGAATTAATACTAACCAGTAAGAAAGCCCGCGCAGATGCGCGGATAATTTATTTATTGTTTATAAAAGATACTTAAAAAAACCCTATCTTATCATATTCACTATATGAAATAGACTATAGATTTTTGTCATACTAAATAATAATAATGTCCATCATATAAAAAAATCTTTTTGTCCTCATCTACCACCACTACTTATTATCATGTCTTGAAATAGATAGAATTGCATCTTAACCAAAAATAAACCTAATACATAATTAATACCATAAAAAATTCATCTCTACTTCATACCCAAGTACTCATGTCTCATAAGTATCCAAAAATATATGTAAATATTTAAAAATACCACTTCTACTAATTAATTAAAAGAATAAAAGCATTAAACTTATATATGAATGCCCCTTTAACAATCGGTGAAGCCGAATGTAGCCGCTAAGGCTTTTTTATCCAATGCCTTGATTCATGGGTCCTATATTAATATAGTCGTGCTCCTCAAGACAAGCTCTTGGAGCATAATTTTATTAAGGATTGTATCGGTAAGTAGGCTAGTTGAGTTCTATTGTCAATAGTCCTCTTACTTGGACCACTTCTGCTCAATAATGTATACTCCTACCATAGTTACTACGATGTAGCCAGTTGAGATCCATGCTTGGCACCCTTTAAGGTATGAGTGAGAGAAAATGGAGGTGATGAAAATAGTATTTTTTTATCTTGAGTTGATTTATTGTATAGAGTACAATTTGCTTATGGCGATTAATAAATAGTGACTTGTATATAAAACTTACATGTAGGGGGATTGGTGAGGACATACTATTGATATTTTGGGCTAGGTTTGACCAAATATATTGCATACTACATATTGAGTTTTTAATGCCTGAGTAGTAAATTTAAGTAAGATTAGCTACTCCCTATTTATAGCGAGTATGTTTCTCAAACTACTAAACGGTGCATTACACAGTACGCGGTTTACAAATGTAAAAACAAAGGTGTTTTTGATTATTATTCTGTGTTGAACAATTTGCATTGGAGATTATTGGTTTTGATATTTAGAATTTATTTACGAAGTAGTTTTGGAGATGATTGGATTTTAACAGGTGATCTACATGTACTGCTGATTTGGGTCCGGTCAGACCAGGCAGTGTGTGCCGGTCAGACCGGCGGTGATCGAGCGGTCAGCCCACGGTCTGATCGGCTGACGCTGTGTCGGTTTGGGTTTTGGGTTGTTTATTTCGATATCCGTGATTGTTTCATATTTATGGCTTCTAGATGGATACTATACGTATGTAATACTATTGTTTGCTAACAATGAGTCAAGTTGGGGATAGCTTGGTCTCGGAATATGGTTTCTTTGTTTGTTTCATGTGTAGGTGACTTGATGCCTCGGGAGAGTATTTGCGGTGATGGATCGAGAGTCGACTTGGTGGTAAGGCGATGTCCGTGACGGCCAAATATCATGCGGGATACTTAGACTAGAGTTCAATGCACGTGGTTGGTGAAGATTCCATATGGCATACGATGGAGGTATTGTGTAGGTATGGGATGCGGAGTTGAATTTGGAAGGAGTCTAAATTTAGTATGATTGGTTATGTAAAGTTTGTTTCTTATACGAGAAGGTTTCCTAGGGGATTAGAACTTCAGATGTAAATTTGATGTTACTATATTATTAATTTGATTTTTGTCTCAAGATAGTGAAAAAGAAAAATGAAAAAGAAAAGAAGGGAAAGGGGACACGTACAAAGTATTATGTCGTGCACGTACGGGGACGATCGATATGGATGTGCGGCTTTCAAAACATAAATTAAATCTCTTTGGTATTTTTGGTTCTAACGGATAAAAATACGAGTCTATCAGATTAAATGAAAATCAATGGCGAGATGTTTTAATTTTTTCTTAGAATTTCTCTAATTTATAAACTGGAGTTGTTTATTTATTTTTAAAAATGCAAGCTAGTCAAAATTTACTATACAACATACGGGAGCGATCGACATGGATGTGCGACTTTCTAAAGATAAATTAAATCTATTTTGTATTTTTAGATCTAACGGTTAAAACATAGGTCTACCAACTTAAATAAAAATCAACGGCTAGATGTTTTGTTATTTCTTAGAATTTCTCTAATTTATTAGATCGCCACTTGCTAGTTTAGGAGCGTTTGTAGGGATGCCAAGATATAAATTTCAAAAACAATTTAAAAGATAAACTTTTAAAGATAATTGATTTGATACTTTATATTAGTCTAGTTTAACCGTGCATATTTGCGGAGTAATAAATTTTATTTTATAATATAGAAAATCCTATTATAAAGAACGTATTGTTTTGTCGAGCTTTATAGCTCTTTCTATTGTTCCTACCACATACGTATGTTTGTTTCGTTTTCTTAAGCGGACTATACGTATGCATGGTTTATATCCGATCATATGGCTGCCATTTTTTCTGGTTAACAATTTCTTAGTATATACCGAAAGTTAAGATCGTACTTTTTAAATAGATCTAATATAATTTAATGGTTAGATTAGAAATTGACACGTGTCGATTTAGGAGTGTTTGTAGGAACGCCACGTGCCAGCTTAGGAGCGTTCGTAGGAAGTTTAATAGACTTTCAGTATATAATAGATAGATGCCCCCCACAATTTGTAAGAAACATATAGGAAACTTGGGGCATTTCAATTCTATATACGAAGAAAAATACCAGGATGTCTTTTGAAATAATAAATGATTAAATTCTATCTTTTTATTTTGTAATTCCAAGGGAATGGACAATATAGATATTTTAGAGAAAAGTTAGTTAGAACTTCAACCTCTTGCAAAATTTTATTTGAGTATATCTGGCTCAACAGATTCCAACATTTTCTACCGTGGTATATTCAAACAATCATTTTGTTTTTCTTATATTTATAATCTTCTACTGCCTCCGTCTCAGAGTACAAGGATGTAGACATGGGTATTAAGAAAATACGTAGAATTAAATATTAGTTTGAAATTGAAGATAGGTTGAAAAATTGAATGGTGGGAGGTTATGATTAGTTGAGAAGAGAATGTTGGTAAAAAAATTATATTATGGGACAAATCCTAAAAGCTAAAAGTTAATAGTATATTTTAGGACGGATGGAGTACTTACGCTGCAATTATATTCTTATTAAAATCTTACAGTTTATCATCTCATAACAATAAAGTAGTATTCATGTTTTATAATCTAATAATAATAAAAATATTAATCATAAAAAAATTTAAATAAGACGAACAGTCAAACGTTGGATATGAATAGTGCAAAACTACACTTATTTTGGGACAGAGAGAGTATCACTTAATATAATTGTCTAAAATCAATAAAAGACTAATAACGTTGTGTTTCCCAAGGGAGACATTGATGAAAACTTATTGACATATCGTTGGTATTTCTTAACGACATTACTAGAAATATAATTTTCAGCAATGACGTAGAAATCTTTACGGTATATTATGATTACAGATCATATCCGCATGCGCACGGATATACCATTATAGCATTTTACCCGAGAGTATTCTAAGGGTATCGTAGTTGTTTAATTCTGTGGGAAGAAAATAACAGAGAGAATCAAGCTAATATTTATATATTACTTGTAATAATCAAAGTCTAAGCAGGGTTGATTTATTTCAAGGTTAGAGTGACACAAGCAGAAGCACTCAATATTTTCATACATATTAATTCTAGGCTAAGTGGAAATGAAAAAGAAAAGAATCATTTCCTATACTTCTAATATACATACATACAACTTTGGTCAATACTATCTACTATATAATTATATAGTCAATACCTCCCTTACGATGCTCTCCTGGTGTTTCGAAAGACTACCCCTGGCGGCTGCCGAGTTCTTTACGACAACCCGTTATGGCCATTCAACCGGGGCTAAATACGGAGGAGTACCCTCCTCAGGAAAGTAACTTAGAATTATATACTAACATAGAGAAATACCCGTACTAAGCTGTCACCATCAGTGGTCCACCTCTACTGTCCCGCAGCATATAATCCTAAATAATGATATTCAATAGCCTAAGCACCTTGCTTATTATACCAAATACTACTCCACTATCATCGTCATGACATAGAGCAATCATATAAATGAACATTATACCCACACCATTGCATCTCCCGAGTAAGCTAGCTAGATAATTATATATCAAATAATATATTGGAAAGTCGGTACTTGAATAATCAGAGTGAAGTAAAGTACCATAAGTATATTGGGAAGAATATTCCTTAAATAGTACAAGTCTTACAAAAGAAGGAAAAGCTACTAGAGCCATACCTAAACTTTTTCGAAGACTCCGAAGACTGAAGACACTATTATATTTCTGTTCCACTATACTCTAGAGACTAAACTAAACTTGAGAGAGTATGAGAAGCTTCTTGCTTGAGTGTGTGGAAGAAGTGAGGAGGTGAAGGCCTTATATAGCCTCCCAGTGACGGTTGTGACGGTTGAAATGGTCGGTAATACCCTCCAACTGTCATTGGGGGCTAATCCACATTGTTCACGCCAAACCCTACATCCAACGGAGCTCAGGGGAGGTCGGCCGAACCATGGGCCAGCCCAACCAGCCCAACATTTTGGCTGGCGGCCTCACTTCTTCTCTTCGCAGACTTATGAATTTTGGGCCAGTTTGGTCGTGTCATTTCTGAGTTATCGGCCCATCTTTCTATAAGTCCGACTCTCGATAGCATCCGATTGATTGATCATCCTTTTGCTGTTGATTATTCTCCATTTTGTGTAGTATTCTCTGCAAAAGTTTAGAATCCTAGAACTAGTGGAAAATAACTTATTCTAACATAAATATGCATTGCAAGTATAACTAGTTCTTCTTTATTTTGATAATATTGACGGGCGGAACTGATCGATAACGACCGTCAACACCTATCGCACAGGTACCATTACCATCTCACTCTTATCACATTTGCATTTGGCAACCTCTCTCTCTTAATCCAATTCATGGTCATTTTATCTCCAATTTTAAGTTTTTAACCTTACTAAATTAAGATAACAAAATAATCATAGCTTTACCATTATCACCTTACAAAAAATTGGTAGTTCAAACCGAACACATCCAATACTAACAAAATTTAGTAATATCAAAATGTGTAATTTAACGTTACTTTTTCACGAACGCGCAAAATAATGGCAAGTCGATATATTAGAGGAAAACAAGGTTTCAATTACACAATACAACTGGCCGGATAGCCATTGCCAGGGGACAAGGGAGAAAAAAACCGAAAACGGAAAGGGCTGAAAGAAACTCCTGCGACTAAGACTGCTCCTATACAGGGGAGGTTGATTTTTGGTAAGACTAATTTCTTTTCTTTATAACCTGGAGGCTGTTTGGATGGGGGGACTAATTTTTAGTCCCAGTCACATCGGATGTTTAGACACTAATTAGAAGTATTAAACGTAGACTAATGACAAAACCCATTCTATAACCCTAGACTAATTCGCGAGACGAATCTATTGAGCCTAAATCCATAATTAGCCTATGTGATACTACAATAAAGATGTGCTAATTATCGATTAACTAGGCTTAAAAAATTTGTCAAACGAATTAACTCTCACTTATGCAAGATCTATTATTAGTCTATGTTTAATACTCCAAACTAGCATGGTGGCCGCACAGATTGCGCGGATAGCATCACTATATTTTCTCTCATATAATAGCATATATGTTTTCTCAATGTATTGTTTAAATATATTAAAATGACAGCATAATTTTAAATTTTGTACTAACTTTACGTAACTACTAATATCTAATATTCATATGTATTTTATATACGTAGTATAGTGTTTTAATATTTTAATTATAAAATTTTAGTTATATGTAAATTATATTCCTATATGGACTCTAGACTCGTTTTTCAATATTTTTTTAATTCGAATTTTCGTTATCTATAAACTGTATTTCTATATAGACTCTAGGCTCTTCTTCCAATATTATTTATTCTTTAATTCTGAATTTTTATATTTCTAATTGTATTTCTATTGTAGACTCTAAACTCATCTTTCAATATTCTTTAATTTTTAATTTTGAATTTTTATTACTTCTAAAATTATTCCTATATTGACCTTTAGACTCTTCTTCCCATGTTTTTTTAATTTTAAATTTTAGTTATTTGTAAATTGTATTTTTATACAGACTCTAAACTCTACTTTTAATTTATCATGTTTATTTTGAATTTTAGTTAGTTTTAAATTCCTAATGGACTCTGTACTCTACTTTCTAATATTCCTTATTTTTATTCCGAATTTCTATTATTTCCTAATTGTATTTATATATGGACTCTATACTCTACTTCTAATATTCCTTATTTTAATTCTGAATTTCTATATTTCCTAATTGTATTTATATATGGACTCTATACTTCTTCTAATATTTTTTATTTTTAATTCGAATTTCAATTATTTATAAATTATATTTTATATGGGACTCTAGTCTCATCTTCCAATATTCCTTATTTTTTTAATTTTGAATTTCAACTATTTCTAAATTGTACTTTTTATATTCCTTATTTTTAATTTCCAAAATTTCTATTATTTCCTAATATGTATTTGTATATGGACTCTATACTCTTCTTATAATATTTTATTTTTTAAATTTTAAATTTCAATTATTTATAAATTTGTATTTCTATATGAACTTTAGTCTCATCTTCCAATATTCCTTATTTTTTAATTCGAATTTCAACTATTTCTAAATTGTATTTCTATATGGACTCTATTTTTCTTTTTCTCCTATTAATTAAGTTTCTAAGCTGTGATAGCGAACGGTGGAGGCTCCTTTTTTCTATTCCTTTAATAAGTTAATAGATAGATAAATTATTGTTCTAAACGTCGAATGGTGAAGGACTAAAAATTAGTTTCTGGATAAAACACCACCCAAATGAACACATCACTCCAAACTCTTTGGTTGATGCTCTGTTATTGGAAAAGGATCCTCTGATGTTACTATTCACCGTGATTATTATGTAGGCCTCACCACTATCGGACCGCCAATGAAAAGAGGCATTGTTTTCTTTTCGCTATCAAGCCGCTCATCCATGGTTTGTGTCACGAGAAACCGAGAGAGCGCGTGGAGTTTGAAAGAGGAAAGTGGGCATTGTTTTCTTTTCGCTATCAAGCCGTGAAACCCCTCCACCCCCACCTCTCCTTCTGCACTCTGCTGCCCGCGCGGGCCACTAGTAGCTCTGCGACTGCGACCAGCGTACCCCTACCCCTAGTGGCTGTATCAAGTTACGGAAATGTGTGGCGCATGCGACCTGCTGCTGCTGCTGCTGCTGCTGCTGCTGATGCGGTGCGAGGAGAAACGGAAGCTAGGCAGGCAAGGCAGAGCAGCAGCTAGCGGCCAGAGATGGCAGAGCTGCCACCGCATTTGCTTCCACTTTTCGCGGGAAGCGATGGACACTGGACAGGCGCGCAATTACTGCGGAAATGACGATAGCAGCAGAGCCGCAGGACGGCAGGGAGCATCGCTGCACGCAGGCGCAGGCGCAGCAGCCCGGCCGCGGCAGGTGGTTGCCATGGATGGACGGGGGAGCGCTCCGATCCGCTTGCCGTTGCCGCACGCTGGCTTCCCGCGTGACGACGCGCTGGAATGTACTGGATGATGGATGGATCACCGCCTGCGCGCGCTGCGCCTGCGAGTGCGAAGCGATGCGTGCGCGCGAGTGTATGTGTTTGCGGGTTCGTGTGCGTGCGCGAGGTCATGATTTTTGGACGGCGAAACTGACGGAAGGGGGGGAAGGCTGCATTGCGCTGTGTTGCGTTGCATTGATGGCGATTCATTTCCTTTCCCCGTTGTTTCTGAAAGAAAATTTAAAAATATACTGTTTATTTTTTTTAATCAATATTCAGGATGCAATTGTTTTGGCAGAAAATATACGTCCGATCTCGCAGATCGTGTGCGAAAATAACGTGGGTATGACAATGCGAACGATGTCGCGCAGCAATAACACGAGACCGCACTGTCTTGCAGACGGAAAGAGCAAGACCGAATGGTCAGAGCGAAACAATTGTCGCATAATGAAACAACGATACCGAATATGTTGTCAATGGTTTCGTTTAACTAGTGATTGATTACCATAATTAGTGATTATTAATGATAATTAGGGATTAAATAGTCGCTAATCAATGTGATTAAACATTAATCATTGGCTCTGTCGCAGCCATGCCGTGCGGTCTCGCACAACCGTACACGCTCTGGCGGCTCACCAATACGAAACCGTGGCGCATTGCACCGCACGTCATTCTTGCACAATGGATTAGTGATACCATATCGTTTCGCACTTTCATGCAACGACGATGGTATATTGTTGTCAAAAAATTTGTAAACCCGAATATTTATAAGAAAAAATAATAAAAAACAGTTATTTTTAAATTTAATTCGTTGTTTCTTTTCTTTTTTCCTTTTGAGATTATGTTGTCACGACTGGGGCTCTGAAAGCTTTTTTTTTTTTTTTGCTTCTCGTACTGTAGCCTGCAATACAATGCGTTGCGTGGACGGAGAAAAATAAATACTCCTACAGGCTACAGCTTTAAGATGTACGAATAGGAGTAGAGTGTACTGGTACTTCGTGCTACTCCCTCCGTCCCAAAAAAAAAGACAAATCCTGGTTTCCGTGTCCAACGTTTGACCGTCCGTCTTATTTAAAAAAATTATGAAAAAAAATTAAAAAGATAAGTCACGCATAAAGTATTAATCATGTTTTATCATCTAACAACAAAGAAAATACTAATTATAAAAAAATTTCATATAAGACGGACAGTCAAACGTTGGCACGGGAACCCACGGATTGCCTTTTTTTTGGACGGAGGGAGTACGAGTACTACCACAGTGGAGTAAATGGGAGTACCAAGAAACAGTGTAAGTATACCTGGGAGCATCAGAGTATTTTGATGCGAATCTGGTGGATCTAGGACTCTAGGAGTAGAGCGAGCCCGTCACTCCAACTGGCTGTGTTCGCAACAATAGGAGGGTGTGTTTTCACGTCAAAATTGGAATTTGATTGAAGGCTGTGTTTACTTCCGCGCAAAATTTAGATTTTGGTTGAAATTGGAGATGATGTGATTGAAAAGTTGTGTGTGTATGACAGGTTGATGTGATGGAAAAGGACTGAAGTTTGGATCCAAACTTTGGATCTAAACACAGCCGAAATTGGAATGATGTGATGAAAAAGTTAGAAGTTTGTGTGTGTAGGAAAATTTTGATGTGATGGAAAAGTTGAAAGTTTGAAGAAAAAGTTGGGAACTAAACCAGGCCTACCCAGCACGCACAGATTTTATTTAAGCAACTTTCGTATATAAACTTTTTTAAAAAAAACACATTGTTCAACAGTTTGAAAAGCGGGTGCACAGAAAACCAGACGGAGGAGATGTGAACCAGCATTTCTAAGGCCCTATTTAGATTCCAACTTTTTTCTTCAAATTTCTAACTTATCTATCACATCGAACTTTCCTATACACACAAACTTCCAACTTTTCCGTCACATCGTTCCAATTTCTTCAAACTTTCAATTTTAGCGTGGAACTAAACACAACCCCGTTGTCGTAGGTCAAGATAAATATTTTTTTAACTCACACAATACGAGATTAAACTATTGCCGAATAAAGCAAGGCTGTCACTCCACCTATAACAAATGAGGTCTAGATGGAATGACGGCCCCATTTGTTATAGGTTAAGATAAAAGATTTTTTGATGCACATAATACGAGATAAGCTATGAGTGAATAATAAATTAATACTAATTATTACAAACTTAAAAATGAATTTATTTATATTTTAGAGCATCATTTACAAAAAGTTTTTAATAATAGTTTGAAAATCGTGCTAACAAAAAAATTAAGGTAAATTATGCATCTTATCATAAACAAACAGTCATAGTGTACACTTCTCCATAGAATAAACCGATTTAGGTGGGAATGCAGTCTATGATGGATCCCATCTTCACCTAGCTTAAGTTTTTGTTGACAGAGTGAGTAAAAGATTACAAGTACTAGTACTATTACTACGCAGGAGTATAAAATTTACTCCATCCGTTTCAATACGTACCACCTCTGTCCCACAATAATTATCATTTTAGGTTGTTTAGTTAGTTTTATACAGTTCATATTAAACGTTTGACCATTCGTCTTATTTGAAAATTTTTTATGATTAGTATTTTTATTATTATTAGATGATAAAACATGAATAGTACTTTATGTGCGATTAATTTTTTAATTTTTTAAAATAATACGGACGGTCACATGTTTGACAAGGATACCCACAGTTGTACTTATTTTAGGACGAAGGTAGTAAAATCTAAATTTTAACAAAAATGATTATGATGAATGATATGGGGTTGGGTGTGAGATGATAGTTGAGAGTAGAATAAAGAAAACTTTGAATTCGAGGTGATTGATGTGATAAAAATTACTCTAAAATAACAGGCTTTTGGGGTAAAATTTAAATCCTAAAATATCAACTATTTTAGAACCGAGGGAGTACTCCCTCCGTCTCAAAATAAATCAACTTCTAAAGTTCAAATTTGTCCTAAAATAAACTAACTTTAAACTTCTTGCCTACGAAGTACGGCCAATTTGCAAAACAAGAAATTTTATTACTTCAATACCCCTCACTTATCCATCATTCAATACAGCATTCACATTAATTAAGGGTATTGTGCTATTTTGTTTTTTCCTTGAAAACTCCTTGGGAAGCTAGGGTTTGAGTTATTTAGGGAGAGAGTAGTAACTTAGGCCTAGTTTAGTTACCAAATTTTTTCCCAAAAACATAACATCGAATCTTTGAAAACATATATAGGAGTATAGCATTAAGGTGATACTTATACGTAGTACATCACCTTGAACTAAACATGCGCTCTCAGATTCTTTCGTGGACCACCGCGGCACAGGTCTCTGGCCATTTTGACGCAAAGCCTTGGGGTGCAATCTACGAGGGTGAGGACAGTGACGATCCCGTCCATCTATCCGTCCAGTTACTCTACTGTACCTGTACGTACCTGTGCCTAGAGGCACATACTCCTATACTACTTTCTGCCATGCATAGCCTAGCTGGCTCTCTCTCTCTCTCTCTCTCTCTACCACACTCATCATCTGCAGGATCAGGCTGGCCCTGGCCATTGAGCAGCAGGCAGCAGCATAGCAGGAGCGCCTGGATCGTTTATTACTCGAGGGGAAGGACCAGACTAGTGGTAGTAGGCCCCCGGTTCAGAATTCATCGCATCATCATCTAGAGGGTGTTTAGTTCCAACCAAAGTTTAAAATTTGATTGAAATTAGAGACGATGTGACTGAAAAATTACTATGGCCCTGTTTGGATCCGGAGGGCTATTAAGGAATCTTGCTATTTAGGAGTATTAAACGTAGATTTCTGACAAAACCCATTTCATAACCCCTATGCTATTTTGCGAGACGAATCTAACAAGATATATTAATCCATGATTTGCTACAGTGATGCTACAGTAAGCAGCCGCTAATCATGGATTAATATACATCATTAGATTCGTCCCGCAAAATAGCCTAGAGGTTATGGAATCGGTTTTGTCGGTAATCTACGTTTAATACTCCTAAATAGCAAGATTCCGGAGGGCTATTTAATAGCTCGAAGGACCCAAACAAAGCCTATGTGTACGAAAGATTTGATATGATGGAAAGTTGAAAGTTTAAAAAAAAACTTTAAAACTAAACATACCCCTAATAACTGCAGCTTGCAGTTCTTGCATGTAGCTGGTGGACTAAGGGTGTGTTTGAGGAGAAGGGGATTGAGGAGATTGAGAGTATAGACAAAACGAGGTAAGCCATTAGCTCATAATTAATTGAGTATTAACTATTTTAAATTTTAAAAATAGATTAATATGATTTTTTAAAGCAACTTTC